>JAHWGI010000700.1:600000-917500 GCA_029379305.1 Frankliniella fusca | reverse complement strand
ATGAATTTTGATCATTTTTCAAATGCATCGCAGAGAAGCTGGCGATGACCGTCAAGAACAAGATGGCCCGGGCCCCTCCCCGCCGGTTCTGGGGCGGGCGCAGTGGGCGCAGCGACGACCAGCGCAGCGCGGATGCGCGTCTCCGCAGGTCGTAACTGCGCCGCACGCTCGATTTAACTGTCTAGGGTGTGGAAATAATAACAGACATTCACACCATTCGCCACCCCAGGCCCAGGCCGCCCCGCCCCTTCCTGCGCTGCCGATAAAATCCCGGTGTACAGATCATCTCCCTCGCAATGCCGGCAGAGCCGCCCCCTCGCGCTTCCCCCTCGAAGACGAAGCTCTTGCGACGCCCCTGCAACGCCCCTATGCGACGCCCCTACGCGACGCCCCTATGCGACGCCCCTATGCGACGCCCCTGCGATTCTCCTGCGACGCCCCTGCGATTCCCCTGCGACGCCCCTACGACACCCCCCTCCGCCTACGCTAACCTCACCGCTACACTATACCAAATCGCCAGCATTTATTTTGAAGAGACACTTCGCGAGTCGATGTCGGCCGATCCGCCCCCGTTGCTAAGCATTTCCATTAGCTCCACGAGAAGCAGAAGTGGGCAGGGGATAGGAAGGAAGGGGGGGGGGAGGTATCGGAGAGGAGAGCAGAGGGAGCCACCTCCGCCAACTCCCAGCCTTGTTTGGAGATCCAAATGAGACGGCTGCTTGGGTGAGGGGGGAGGGGGCGTATTATCGTGGGTAGAGGGTGAGTGCAAGAGTGGGCGTAAGAGGCAGAGAGGGAGAGAAATGGAGACAGACAGAGAATGGAGACTGTCAGAGGTGTGGGCCGGCAGTCCTATCTCTGACCCCGAACCTGCACCCATTTAAAGAGTTAGGCATACTTTTTCCCACATAATAACTCCAAGAAGCCCTACGAGTGCTTCAGATCAAGTCGTCCATCGTCCACCCCAGCCCCTGGTCCAAAGCTGCAATCAACAACTCGCGCTGTCCGAGGCGCTGTCTCACAGCCTGCTCGAATAGAAATTTCTCTTTCTGCGCCCACACTGTAACAAACAAATCACGGTCGCCCATACGGATTCGTTTTCGAAATTTCGGAATATACCGTTTATTTGTATTTGATATTACGGTGTCTCTGTACCCTCTTTTTATAAGAGCCCTTGTAAAAAAAAAAAAAAAAAGGTGGGTACGCTGCCAAGGTAAGGAAAAATTACCGCTGACTTATTTCCAGCGGTTTCCGTTCTGTTTTCTGACTGTATAACGGCGTTCCGTACCCCTTCCCCTGTGCTAGCCCAAGTAAAAATAGTAGATGCGGAGGCCAGGTACGGTAAATTTCCGTACTCCCTTTCCGAAAAGTGGGGCAAGGAACGCCATGACAGGCTCCTATCCAAGACTGATTTTTTACATAGCGGATTTCCCGGTGCGCGCCGCAATCGACATTTCGGACCCTCGTTCCCACCGCAGTGAAAACTCGACCGACAGGGCATAACGAATCTCCATCCTTGTGTACACAGGATTTCTACTGAAATTGTTGTGCGACACGGGCACCAGGGTATGCGACTAAACACATAGGATGTCGCATCACAAACGTGACCAAAACATGGTCACATAGCAAGCGACCTCCCCAGCGTCACACTTGCATTTGTAAGGTATGTCACATTGCAGTGCTAGAGCATCGCACGGTGTAGGATGCATTTACGTGGTGTGACCAGAACTAGTTCCTTCAATTGGCGTGACGCATGTCCTGATAGTTTTCCCCCTGCAGGCGCTAATGCACACTAGCCTAGGTGTGACCTTATCCTCTATGAGTCTTGAAGCGCCCCAACTATCCTCCACTGGAAAAACTCATGTGACTTGAGTCACGTCAACTGATGTGACCAGTTTATGCCACATTACGTAATGTGACCATATTCTAGGTCACTTTTGTCGTGTGACATCCGGAGCCACCTTTTAGGTTATGCCTAGGTATGAGATTTACATTAAGGAAGTATGTCACATTACAAACGTGACGAAAAATATGGTCACATTACGCAAACGGGATGAGTAAATGTGGTGTGCTGCACACTATGGTATGATTTCAATCTTTCCGGCCTCCAGACTCCAGACGTAGGAAAAGAACTTTAGCTTTCGATGCCCCGATAGTCAAAGCGCGAGTTCGTGTGGCCCGAGGGGGTTTTCACTCGCGTAATACCGTGTACACATTGCCCTGTAATACCGCGTAATACCGCGTAATACCGCGTAATACCGCGTATTACGTTACCCCTCACACACCAAATATTCCTGCTAACGTTTTACTTCAATCATCTTGCTTCAATCATATTGCTAATGTTAATAGAGTATACTGAGGCATTCCCTTCCCCCCTCCCCCTTGCTCCCCCACTCTAGTGAGCGTTGTTGTGCTTTTGAGTTGGTTTTGGCGCCGATGAGCAGCGACGACCCACTGGAAGGCAAGGCAGGCAAGCATCTTGCTCTCCTTTTTATAGTAATTATTTTTTTTTTCTTTTTTTTTCTTTAAGTTCATTAGGAAATTCTGCGTTCTATTATATCATTATCTTATGCGAGCGCTCGTGAACGTTAATTCCTCAAGGGACTCAAGCTATAAGCTAGGTTATGTGACACCCCTTGCCCCCTAGCTTCTTAATTGTTTCTGGAGTCACTCAATAATACACACAATAACATGGTTTTAATGCACTCATTTCAGGATATTTCAGAATATTTGGTTATTTCTTATTTTTGAGTTTTGTAAAATCTTTTCATTGAACTCTGAATTCTGAAATATTTTCCTGATTTTATAAAAATGAAAAAAGTGGCCTGTTGTCCCATTTCTTCTTATTTTTTTTTAATAATAATCCAATAACCAGTTCAATTTTTTTAAATGAAGGGCTTTGGTAGAAACCCAAGCAGAGTAAAAAATTAAGGCAAAGAATGAAATTGTGTTCTACAGTCACAACATTGGCCTGGGGGATCATGTTGGAGGAGCCTTCCAGGCCACCTGGCCTCCGCCGGCCTGTACGACGTTGGCCGGCAGGACCAGACCCTCGCCCGCGAACCCCTCACTCCCCCCTCCCCTCTTCCTCTTCTTCCATGTCGTCTAAAGATCCGCCAGCCCGCTATACATGCGCGCGCAATGGGTTGTCTACCTAACAGGAGACCACAATCCGCAAAGCGTTTGTAATTGTTTGCAGTTTGAAGGTCCGTCATACTGTTATTGTAATACCTCCGTAATACCGTGTAATACCTCCGTAATACCGCGTAATACCGTGTAATACCGCGTAATACCGTGTAATACCGCGTAATACCGCGTAATACCGTGTAATACCGCGTAATACCGTGTAATACCGCGTAATACCTGTAATACATGAATTATGTAATACCGTGTACACCAAAATTCCGAGTGAAAACCCCCTCGGTGTGGCCAGAAGCCTTGGCCTGCTGGGCGCACAGTTCGGCGTCACCGGAACCCGAGCCCGAGCCCGAGCTGGAAGCGAGGCCGGAGCGGGCGAGGTGTCCGACTTCTCTCCGGTTACAGTCTGGCACCACGTACCTCGTGGGCGCCACACCCCGCCGCACCCCACCCCACCCCACCGCACCCCAACCCCACCCCACTGTTGCAGCAGTCTGAACGTTTAGCCACGAGTTGACAGAGAACTAGACGGGACGTCGTCTAGAGGGTGGGCTGGGGCGGCCAGACACACTCAACGTCCGTGACACTTTTCTTCCCCCCCCTTCTTGCCTCATCTTTCCCTCTGTCTCTCCCATTCTCCCTTGTCCCATAGAAACCCCTATACAAGTCGTGTCAGGAAACGTTGTGAATATTTTCGTTCTGTGGGTTTTCCACTTCCTTTACCCCCTCCCCCCCCCCGCCCCTCCCAAAAAAAATAATAAAAAAAAAACTAAAAGTTGTTTCATCCCTCAAGAGAACCATCATGGTTCAGGCAGCAATATTTGGGATTGGGTCAGTAAAATTACACTCATCAGAATATAACATAGCTGTCTCTGCTTTTATTTTATAGTTGTTCCTCAGCTCGCTCGCCCTTATGTGCGTGCGTGCGTGCGCGCGCTTTGTGTGTGTGTGTGTGTGTGTGTGTGTGTGTGTGTGTGTGTGTAAGCGGGCTCGTGCGTGTGTGTGTGAGTGCGAGCGGGGATGTGGGGTCTTATTTGGGAACCGCGCCCTGCTCCATATAGTTCAGCCTCGTTTAAAAACTTGCGCACCAAAAAGAAAAAAACGAATATGTGTCCGGGGGAGGCGTCGCGGGGGCGTCGCGGGGGCGTCGCGGAGGCGTCTCGGGGGCGTCTCAGCGGTGGTGGTGCGGGGTCACGTGACGTTCCACCGCCATCTTGATCATCTTTCCCGTCACGTCGCACACGGGGACCGCCACGCCCCCCGCCCCCTCTAGCCGGGCCGGCAGCCCCACCCGCGCCGCGCCAAGAAGATTAAAATTACTGCTGAAGCGTCCTCATAAAATGTCCCATGAGCGTTTCTGCAGTCACGGGAAATCACGCTGAGCAGTCACTTAGGTGCTGTCCGGGGGAAAGGGCGAAGAAGAAGTGCGGGGCCCGGGCGGGGGCGGGGCGGGCGCTGTGTGAGGGGATGTGTCAGTCCTGGGGGGGAGGGTCTAATGGGGTGGAATAGAACGGGTGGATAGGAGACACGTCTCAGAGCCCCCGCCCCGGCGAGGCAAGGCGAGGGTTTCCTTTTTAATTCTCTCTTGAGATTGTGCCGGTGGCACTCGTGCCCTGCCCCGCCCTGCCCGAGCCGCGGACCGGATTGGACTGTCGGGCCGCATAAAGGAGACGACTGGACCAGACGGGACTGCTTACCTTGAGTTTGTTGTCCGGCCCGAAGTGCTCCGGCTGCAGGATGAACTCCACGCCGACCACCTTCGGCGACCGGAAGCTGTCGCCCTTCTCTCTCTTCATGTTGTAGGTGGTGACGTGCTCGCGCGGCACGTACTGCAACAGACACAACGGCAGCAGCAGGGTGAGAGCGAGTGAGAGAGAGCGCGCAAACGGCCGAGGGAGAGAGAGAGGAAGTGAGAGCCAAGAGGTGCGTGCTTCTCTCCAGCTCCTGCGGGCACGCCAGAGGCAGCGCGCGGCCCAGCCCGGCCTCATCTACCTCAACACAAATAAAAATGAAACGCAACCTGAGCCCGTGAGGCGCGGCCCTGGAGGGCCTCGGCCTGTGCCTGTGCCTCTGCCCGCAGGCCTGCGGCGCCAGGGCCTCTGCCGCCCTGCACGCGGCCCGGCCGCTTTCCCTCTCTGCTGTAGCAGGCCAGCAGGCGCTGGTGGTGGGAGAGACCATTGCATGGTTAGCAGTAGTACGGACATTTAACAACAGAAATTCGGTAATTTCGCCCATAATATTGAGGTTTCAGTGATAATTTTATGGTTCGCATTGAGCTCCTTACTGTAACACGATGTAGCAGCTTAAAGTGTTTCAGTGTTCTGGAGCCGTCGAGCGACACGACACGCAACTGCCTCACTCCTTGCACACCTCGTCTCCCACAGTTTTCAACAGTTTTAATTGTGGAGTTTTCACAGGAAAATAAGGTTGAGGGAAGATTAGAAAGCACAGTGAAGCAGCAGGATGGAAGATTTGCTCACAATTTATTTACAGCACCCGCCCTCCCCCTTTCTCTGTCTATCGCAGCGGCCCCGCGCTCCACCCGAATGGAATGTCCCCCTCCCCCCTGGTCCCGGCCCCTGACAGCCAGCGGTGTCCGGACGGCGAGACGGAAATACAGAACAGTTTGGCGGGGGAGGGGGCAATACCCCTGTGACGATATCACCAATGGTCCTGAAAACGAGAGAAATAAAAAAAGCTAACGTATGAAAAGTTCTAGTTGCTGTTGTTTGTTGTGATTCTCAGTCTCGATCGATGCGTTGAGGGAGACAGAGAAAAAGAGCAGATCGAGGGAGAGGGAGATTACGTACTATCTGAAAAATGTTGCAAGTGTACGGATGTCCCAGGTGTGTGACATCTTGATACCATGATCATTACTTCGAAGAGTATTTTTCCGGTATTGAAACCCCATGACATGTCTGCTCGTTCGAAGGGAATTTTTACGAGGAATCCGGCGGTGTCGTCGAAAATAAAGTCCAGTATAGATTGCTCAATAATATTTCACGAAAACTGCATCATTCCTAGTATTTCAGTGCGGGTACATTGGAAAAACAAAGGAGTGACTTAACACCTTTACAGGAGTGTTAAAGGTTTAATGCGTTTGCAAAGGCATTAAAACCTCCCAAAAGCATTAAGATTTAATACATTTACGACATTTTAATGCCTTTCCAAACGCATTACTAAACCCTTAACATCCCTGTAACAGGGTTTAGTCAGACCTTTGTTTTTCCAGTGTAGGGTCCAGCAGCAGCAGAGCGCCGCGGAGTGAACCAAACACGACGATAAAGTAGTGATTCGCTGTGGGGCCATCGGAGTCGAGCTCGCCCTGCCCTGCCCTGGGCGGCGCGCGCGCGACGGGCCCCGGCCGGGCCGTGTCCTGCTGCGCTCCCGCCCAGCCCCGCTCGGCTCGGCGGCGCCCCAAAGCTCGGCCTCACTGGGGTCGAAGAGCATCCCCAAGTACACCACGGAGGGTACACTGCTGTTTGGGCTTGATTTAGTGCGCTTTTGGGCCGTGTCGTTACCAGAGGAGAAGGAGGATAGGGGGGCGGGGGGCGTGGGAAATACAGCGGGCGCACGCGGCGCGTCGGTGCGGTGGCCAAGAATTTTCAAGGGAACCCGCAAGAAGTTTGTTTCTGTCTGGGCGCGGCTGGGCGGGGAGGACCGGGGGTGGGACATGGTGACGGGGGTGGCGGGGGTGGGCCGCCCGACGTCTGTCCACGGCGGCGGCGGCAGCGCTGTTCTCCGGTTCAGCCGCCGTGGGGAGTCCGGCTGGCAGAGGTGGCGTCCCGCCGCAGCCATCACGGAGCCGTCCCCCTTGGCCCTAGCCCCATCTTTATGCCAGGCCCCGGCCCCGGCCCCGGCCCCGGGTAGAATGTGCACTCTAAATGACCATAGACTTTGTCTGTGGACTGTTTTGTCTACACACTGTGAAAAATATCCTCGTAAATTTACGACATTTTTTTGTGATTTTAATTTACAAAATATGTCGTAAATTTACGACAGTCCTTTCTTGCTCGTAGGTCAATTCCAAGTCGATAGGGAGTGCTTGAAAATTTACAATTTCAACACTGTAAACTGGTTGGCGTCTTTAGACGCCAAAATATTGGCGTCCTCTGAGAACGCCAAATCTTGGCGTTCAAAGACGCCAATATTTGGCGTTCTGAGAAGAAGAACGCCAAATATTGGCGTCTTTCAACGCCAAAATTTGGCGTTCTCAGAGGACGCCAAAATTTTGGCGTCTAAAGACGCCAACCAATTTACAGTGAAATAGTAATTTTACGACTTTTATCATGGAAAATTTTCCCGTAACCCTTACGAGTATTTTTCACAGTGCAGTTTCGGTGACAATAAGTCCATTGTTACCAAATAATATCGTCAACAATTTTGCGGACTGCCATATACAAATATGTTTACAGACGTCAACAAAATCGTCCTATGGCCTTTCCCCCCGCGAACATTTAGGATGCATTTGTGCAGGCTGTCAGTATTTTTGTGCGTTACTGTTATTGTTTTAAGCTGCTGTCTGCTATGCTATCAGCGCCACCTATGCGGCCACTGTAGTGTTTAGCTGCTTTGCACTGCGAGTAAAATGCTTCACTCTCCGTCTACTGCTCAACCAGTTCAGATCACTTTATCCTCAACCTCCTTGAGCTATAGTTCTAAGAGTTACCAAACTTATGGACAAATTTTATTTGTGCCCAACTGTATAGAAGTTGGGCAAAATCATGGACAAATTGTCGATAATTGTCAACAAATTTGTCATCAGCCTGGTAGCGCTTAATTTAGATGTTTGCAATCTGTCTACAAAAATGTCCACAGCCATTTAGTGTGTCGTTATCACTACGATGGTGTAGGTGTTCGCGTCCTGCCGCTCCTGCCCCCCGAGCGTCTCCCTCCAGGTGGCCCGGCCCGGTCTGCCAGATGTCCTGCGCTTTCAGCAGCTATTCACACTCCGGACCAAGGGCACATAAACTCTGATATTCCTCCGTACACGAGACTGACATTACACTAATGTTTCTCCAATATTATCGATAATACCTTCATATTTCATCAATATTACTCATATTTTTGTCAGCATTACATCAATATCAACCATGTTACCTACAATATTACCTCAATATTACAATATTTTTCTGATCTTACTCATAATACTAAAATTTATTCCTCCGTACACATGGCTGAAGGCAGTTGACGATCCCTCGCTCCAGACGTCCTCGCCGACTAACCAGCCCTGCGCCATAAGACTTGGTGCGTAAGACTCGCCAGTCGAGTCCCAGCACTCCGCTGCCTCGCTTCTCAAATCGTGGGACCTGAGCCAGCCCAGTCGACGACAGTGCATCAGCATCGGCGGGAGTTGTGTGGAGTGCCTCGTCGCTGCCGAGGGTGGCAGGGAGAAGGGTTGGGAGAAGGAAAGGGAGAGAAAGGGAGGGGCGGTCAGTTTAGGTTGCGGCTTATCTGGTGGCACATTAGCGCCCAGCTCCGCCGCGCCCCGCCTCGCGGAACCTCCCTCCTCCTCCCGCCCCTGGCCAGGCCGGGGCCCCACCAGCCCGTCTCCAATTGCCGCTAGGCTAGGCAGGACAGGCGGGGCGCGCAGCGGCTGCCGTCACACAAGATGCCTGTAAGGGCTAATTGCCCCGCAGCCCTTAGCCCTCCGCACCCTGACGACGAGTTTGGATACATTTCCTTATTCCGTCATCCCCTCGTCCCGCGCCCCGTCCCGAGCGCCGGCACACCGGACTGTCTCCGTTCCCTCTGCCGCTTCTCCTGCTGTTTCCTTTTGCCATCTCTGACTTAGAGAGCGCGTAATTGATTTTCCTCTTCTCCTTCGTTTTTTTTCCCTGCGCCACTTTCTTCTCCCTGCGTCGGCGCTGCCTATCCTCCCCCTCCCGGCCGGCCGGTCGGCACGGCGAGCTGCAAGGGCGACGCACAGAATCGCCTGGCGACGCATTTACATCCGTGTGCATTTTTAATGCCCCCCCCCCCCCCCCTCTCTGACTCTAAGCGCAAACAGGGCGGCTCTAATGGGTACGACCCCCTCACCTCCCCACCCCCCTCCTCATTTTGATCGAGCACAGTCTGCTCCAATAGACAATACGTGGCATGAGAATGCAGAGAATAATAAAGAAGTGTCATTAGTGACATCAATCAAAAAAAGTGAGGGTGCGGGGCGCGGCTGGGGTGGGGAGAGAGTGGGCTCGCTCCTAATCTCTGCGCCGCTGCCGCGGAGATAAAAAGGAGGAAAAGGGGTTTGTTTTACAAGTGTCACGGCCTCCTTATTAATTATCAATCTTGTGCTTTTTTTTTTATTTCCTGGTCCTCCATTTTATTTTTACTTCCCTCCGCATAAAGCAGCAGAAAGGGCCGGGCTGGTTGGGGAAGCGCTTACGCCACCCGAGCCAACAACGCTTTCTCCTGGCACCGCTGCTGCGGCCGCTACGGCCCGCAAAAATGCCTCGCTACATCAGGGAGACGAGAAACCGCCTTTGTCGGGAAAATGGGAGTATTTCGGGAAATTTTTTCCCGAAGCATGCCATAAAATTACATTTGAAATCTACATGTTGCCTTGGAATCAGGATGTGCTTACTTAATCGATTTTTTTTTTCACACATTTTTGGCATCACCATTTCAAACGGGACGATATATAAACTGTGGGACAGATAAAAGTACACCTTAATTTCTTTACTCTATCACTGAACGTACTTAGGCCCTTCCTTGGACTCTGAAATAATTATCATTGTAAAACAGTTTACCATAAAGTTACAGATATATTCTATAACAAGGGTGAAAACAATTTCGATAGATTTGGCACACCCTGCTTGGAATTCATTGACAAGCAAGAGCGGGTTGTCGTAAATTTACAACTTATATTGGAATGTGTAAGTTACAAAATTAATTGTAAATCTACGAAGACATTTTTCACAGTGGTTCAAAAACAACAAAAGCCCAAGCGGCAATAATGGCCCATGGTATTGTCATGAAACACTGTGTATGTATTGGTTGCTGTAAGAATAGGGAAGCAAATGGTGTCGTATCGGCGACATATCCAGTTGCCAAGAGGCAAGACATCCAACCGAGCCAGCCAAACCCGGCCCACTTAATTAGAACAGCAGTAGTCAGTTATGAAACACTAATAGCCGCCACTACCGCCGCCGCTGCTGTGGCTGGTCGGCCGGTTTCACTCCATCAATTATTTTGTTTGTGGATCGATTTCGCAACACACGACAAATTAATACCGGGGCAATTATTCATGGTACAGATCGCAGCTGCAGCAGCAGTGACGTGGGCGACGTCAGCAGAATCGTCTGCTATCGGTGAGCGGCAGCAGCACCCGCGGCACGACTGGCGAGTGGCGGCGGCAACTCCGGAAGCGCTTCGAGGGAAAGGCTTCGCCGAAATTAATCGACATCAAGAAGAGCGGAAGCGTTATTGACAGTATCGTCTCGCTCGCCAGATAGGCAGGGCGCAAGGACATTGCTCCACACCCGGCCGTACCCCGCCTCACCCCGCCTCGCCCCGCCCTACCCCGTCGCCCCTGGAGCAGCAGCAGTGCGAGGCTTCACATCCAGAAAACCTATTCTTTGTCGTAAAAAAAAATTCTAATCAGACACCTTCTTCAAAATTTCGTTGTTCACATCTCACATTTTAAACGTGACGGATGGCCCTTTCTGACAGGGCAGAGAATTTAAATTTTAAGTTCAAGATGAATTTCAAGTTTAGCTCAGCGAATCATAGGTAAGGCTCGTTTGACAGGAGAGAATGTTCAAGCGGAAATGATGCTAACCTCAGAAGTAATATGTTTTGAGCCATGGTCGAAAAGTTGCATTTATAATTGTAGAGTTTCTGGGTTTTGCGGTTTAACCTGTGTCACGTATTACAACTCTTAGATTTGGAGAGTGATCAGTTCAACACAATCATGGTGAAACTGACAAAACCGTGTCACCGTGACCGAATCCTCTGATATAAATGATCAAAGATCAGGTGACGTAACTCAATGGCATCGCCATTTTGTTCCGTGGACCAAACGTTTTTCTGAGTGCCCACTTCTCCTCAATGTAGAGGCGCTGAACTGCGCCAGTCTGAACTGCTCAGTCACATCGTGGGTCTCTTTCCCATCCCTCATTTCCATTGCCCTAACGGCGCCAGGTGCTGACGCATGTCCGCTGATGCAACTGACCCGACCTTATCGCTAACTCGCGCCCGGCCGCGCGTCCAGAACCGGGCCGAGCCTAGAGCCGAGCCAAACCGGGAACGGCCGGCGGGGAAGGCCAGGTGGGGCAGGGCAGCAACCTAACAATGTCTCATTTCCCCCGAAACGATGAAAAATTGGTCCGCCCAGAGAGGCTTATGCTCGCGCGTTCCGCTCATGCGCGCGAAATGCCACACGACGCGACGGGATTCGGAGGAAGGGGGAAGAGGATAGTTCAGGTGCCACGTTAACACCGCCTGGCCTGCACCGCTCTGCCTCAATGAAAAAGCCCGTGAGAGTGAGAGCTGGTGAGAGCCAACGCCCCGCCCTGCCGCCCTGCCGCACATTTCAGACGACAGAAACAGCTTCATTTCACGTCATACTTCCTTTTTTCTCCCTTTCACTCTCTCTCTCCCCCCCCCCCCTCCCTCTCTCTCTCTAGCTCAGCCTTCCCATGTGCTTTTACTTTGCTCTCAGCGCATGTGTGCGTGGCAGCGTGGGCTGTATAACGCATTCAGTAGTTGGCACGGCCCGCCCACGCGCTCTGAAAGGAGAAGGGGAATATGGAGAAGAGAGAGAGAGAGAGAGAGAGAGAGAGAGAGAGAGAGGGAGAGAGAGAGAGAGAGAGAGAGAGAGGGAAGTGCCAGTTTAGCAAACTTAAGTTTGCCGCGTTGGGGAAAAAAAGCCGGCATCACCTTGATGGCTATCGCACGCACACACCTGCACAAGGAATGTCGGGATGTGTTTTTTTTTTTCTTCTTCCCTGAGCCATATACTCTGCCATACCCGGTGCTTTGCATTCTCACTCCCTCTCAGCTCTGCAAGCACGGTAAAAACTATGTCTGAATTTATTTTTGTTTTTGATGGATCGGGGTGGATTGTGGTGGGAGGGAAAACTTTCTATAACACCCTCATTTTGAGGAAGTTTCCTGAAAAATGAGGGAATTTCCGTTTTTACCGAGCCTCTTACGGCGCCAAGTCAGGGCTATGTTCTACAAAGCTCTGCTGTTCGGACAATAAGAGGCCATGGATATTTTTTGCAGACAAATTGGAAGCATATCTATGAATTTTTCAATAATTTGGTCACAAACATTTAAGATGTTCGTGCCCCTGCGGCATTTTATGCTTTTTCATAGATAGTAATGATTCAGCGCCATTCAAAGGTGCTTTGCGGTACTATTCTTTTTATTACTGTGTATAAGAATACACTTCAAAGCTCTTAGTTACAGCCCAAATGTGAAAAAAAAAAATACAAAGATATTTCCTGCCAGCTGGTCCTCTATAGGAGGGTAGGCGGCGGCTGGGCTAGGTGTGCCACTGCTGCGCAGCCCTGGAGGCTCGGAGCAGCGCGGAGCCGAGCCTACACTTGTGTCGTTTACACTGTCAAGCTGGCGGCCGGGACGGCGCGGGGCGGCTGGCGCCGCCAGGCTCTCCCCTGTTTACAGGAATTAGTACCCCCGTCTTGTTGACAGAAAGGGAGGCTAATACATATACAGGATGGGGAGGGCCAGGGCCGGGCTGGGGAGCGCGGGACGCAGAGCGGGGCACTCCGTCCTCGTCGCACGCCGTGGGCGGCCTGGAGGAGAGGGAGAGGGAGAGGGAGAGAGAGAGAGAGAGAGAGAGAGAGAGAGAGAGAGAGAGAGAGAGAGAGAGAGAGAGAGAGAGA
Organism: Frankliniella fusca; assembly: GCA_029379305.1. Classification (NCBI taxonomy): domain Eukaryota; kingdom Metazoa; phylum Arthropoda; class Insecta; order Thysanoptera; family Thripidae; genus Frankliniella; species Frankliniella fusca. The sequence continues at coordinate 904,514 of JAHWGI010000700.1, read as the reverse complement.
GAGAGAGAGAGAGAGGTGAGGAGTGAGCGCGTGCTGCTCGTTGCGGAGGCAGCGCCCTCCAGGGCGACATCAGGCGTGCGGCCGGGCGGGGCGGGGGGGGCGGGCTGGGCGCGGCAAAGGGCCCAGATGGGGTTGGGCTAGGTGATTGGCACGGCGGATTGGGGGGCTGAGGGTAGGTGGTCGGGGGAGGACGAGCGGCCAGGAGTAGGTTAGGGGGAGGAGCACCGGCGCAAACCGCTCGCCGATTATGGTTTTGGCAAAGCGGTTCGACGAGGTATTAGCGGCGTTGATTTACAGAGGGAGCGAGAGAGAGCGCGGAAGGGACGCGGGGAGCGAGCGAGATGGCCTTATGAGCGACATCAGGTGGATCGGTCTCCAGCCAGCCCGCTCCTCTCCGCCCCGCCCAGCCCCGCAGCTCTCATCCCCTGCCCGCGCCTCGAGGTGGAACAGCCGGATTATATGTGTGGGATTGTACTTATTTGACCGGTTTGAAAAACGAACTGACACATTCACATTCCCTCTTCAAATCATAGATTTAAGGGGGAAGTTAAGTGAAGAAATCGATTTTTGAAAAAAAAAATCGACTCTTTGGACCTTGGTACAACTGTTCCTGACGATACTTGGCCCCACAGCACCCTTAAATCGACGTAGGAATTTTTTATTTGATGATCTGCAAAACTGAGAATTTTCCCAAAATGAACATATACCGTGAAATCGACCTGTTTGATCCATGCACGCTTCAAAAGTTTGAGTACCAACGTCAAAACTCGCCAGCGGGCTCCAGCGGAGCGGAGGGAAGACAGAGAGTGGGCTTGGAAGGGGTGGAGGGCAAACTGTTCTGTAAACTTCGAAGCCGTTTTTCTCAGAACCCTTTTTTTCCCCTCTTTTGAGCTTCTGCGCATGATATCTCAGGCTACGTTAGAAATAGAATTTTCTTTGGCGGCTTAAAATGATCACTCATATGTATTTGCTAGAACTTATAAACGCGGTTTTGTCGAAAAGAAATTTGTTTGTTTCGTAATGGTCAATGAAATGCAGAAAACGGCATGGAAAACGTCATGAATCTTGATTTGTTGAATAAAAATCACAGAATGGATTTCTTTGAGATCTGCATCTTAAAAGTTCTTCATTTTGACCTTCTTTAAGTGTGAAATTTTTTTTTCCAGATTTTTTTAAACAAAATTGGCCGAGAAACAAGAGAATTTTAGCCCTAATGTCCACTAAACTTTTAAAAATTAGCTAAAACAGAAAAATGTCACTAAAAAGTAATCCAGGGTTGTCTAAGGAGCAAAAAAGTGAGGGGAATTCCTTGGTTATTTCCAGATTAGGCTCAGTGCAACTATTTAGATAGTATTGAACGTTAAAAATGCATGATAAAAAGTCAAATCTCACTTTACCCCCCCCAGTTTCCTTCTTAAACCTATTTATAAAGAAAAAGCACCAAAAAAGAAAAAACGAACTCCAAGTGGCAGCCGTTTAGTAACGGATGGGGCGCGACGCGACGAATAGAGGGGAGGTGAAGAGTACCGCGTGAGCGACGGAGGGGACGAGTCACAATAAGAGAGTGACAAAGGGACAGTGATAAGAAGGATAAGGGCACAAGGAAAACAATAAAACGCGCTGCGCCCGCCCCGCCCCGCCCCGCGCCTCCCAGCCAAACCCCGCCCCACCTCAGCGCCCGTTCGTCTTTTGGCGCCGGACTTCCGGTCGGCCTGCGCTGCAGTTCTCTCGCGAGACCAGACCGTTGCGTATTGGCGCACTGCCGCCCCGGCCGCCCCGCTCCAGCCCGCTTCCTTCTCCAGTAATTAGAACGTCTGAAAAGACAAATCGCCGACAAGCGGCGGCCAAAGCTCCGCGGCATTGACTCAGCAGCGCTATGGGGCTGAGCGGGGTGGGGAGGGGCGGCGCAGGGCGAGTGGAGGCGGGGCGAGGCGGGGCGGCCAACCGAGGGCGCAGCCATTACGACAAACTGAGGGGAAACAAACTGTTTAGCTGCGTTTAATAATTGGCGGCTCTCAGGGCGGCGCGGTCACGAGTCGCAGCAAATAAAACAAACGCTGAACTGCAATTTAGGGGGGGGGGGGGGAGTAAAGACGGATATTTTAAGATTTTGGTGCAATATACGTAAGGGGCATAACGTCAATAGATCAAAAACGTAGAAACTTGTTTCACTCCGTGTGGAACTGTGGGTGAGAAGAACAAAGGCACGTTTATTGAATGTGTCACTGAAACTAAAATGGTTGAGTTAGGGCGAAAAAGGAGACCCGAATGCACGTGTGGTGCGTAACTCCAAGGTGAGAACGACGTCTTAATTTTAAAGGCAGTCCATTGAATCTTGAAAGGTTGCTCGGGGCAACTATGACACACTATTTCATCTGTCGAAGAGTTTGTAGAGGCTTTCGTTAAAAAGCCATTGTATTTCATTCGGGACAGGTGGTCAAGATCTTAATTCGACACATTCTTCTGGAACGAACGACAAACTCGTGACACATAGTTTTTCTAGCTCGCACAGCTTGGCGGGAGGCATGATGTCTCGTTACAGTTGCCTACTCGACTAGAAAGCGAAACTTGAAATGATTTATCACAAATTTTCGTCAACAATTTGCAGTGCAGTGCCCTAACAACTTGTTTGAAGAACATGTGCATCTGAAACCTTACAAGCTAAACGTCATTTTAAGGATTTCACGCTTTCTCAAAGTAAAGTTTGCGCTCAGCCAAGCACGTTTCCCTAAAGGCGGCCGTGCTCAATCAGCACAACAGAAACCACATGCTCTCCTCTTGATTTTTTCTCCGAGTGAGGGGAACATGTAAGACCCTAAAAGGAGAACCAAAATTCCAATAACTTCTAACGCTAAAGCGTTTTAACACTTCCCATAGTATTAGAGATACTCTATGAATATTATTTGTCAAAAATATTGGAGAGAGCCAAATCTTGAATTTTATCCACCAAACATCGGCCACGCAAAATGTCGCCCAGCGGGCCAGCTGTCAACAACACCGCCTTGACGACCACTACATCTAGTCACCAACACCAACTACTGTAAAAATATAAAAATAAAAACCTTAGTTATCAGCGGTTGACACTGTTTTTCCTAAACACAAGAATACACTGTAACATCTTACCATAAACTGTAGGACAGGTGACGCTGAATGTACAGTTTTTATCGTGTTTTTTTCCCCGGAGTAAAATGTCGGTTTTAACATTTTTCAGTTTTCACTTCTGTGATATTTTTTTCAACTATAATTGATGCTGATGATCGCCAAGGCCAGGAGTCAGCGCCGGGGCAGCAGGCAACCCATCCATCTCCCGAGCAGTCTCGTATGCCCACCAAGCTGAACGTAAGGAGTTATAGACGACACGACTGTCCTCTTCTTCCTCTAGCCCGAATATTCCCAACCAGAAAACCAGAGGAGTACCTCACTCTTTAAATGGGTGTACACTGATTGGAGGGTTGTATTGTGATTGTAAGGAAAATTTGACTGAACTCTGAATAAAGCTATGAATGTTTGGCACCAATTTGACATTTTGCAGTTTTAAGGAGCTTAAAATATTTTTGGGGGGTCGAAAAATAATGTGACTGGTTAGTGACTAGAAAATGATTGGAACGCAGGGTGTACACTGATCGGAGAAGGTGGGGTACCCCTCGGCAAAACCGCATAGAAACATCAAACTCTTTTCTTCATAAACCACAGAAAATGTTAGTAAATATACCCCTCGCGGCACACACGCTATGCATAGTGTACTGCTAAAAATAAACCTGAAAATTCAGTAGTAGATTTTCAGGTTTGCCACTCTGAAAAATATTTCCAGAATCTTACTCTGAGCGGGAGGGCGTATGGTGCTGCACTGCTGGCCGTGGACAGAGGCCCTGCCCTGCAGCCCGGCCGCCTGCTCACCGCCAAAGTGCGCCGTTGGGCGGAGCGCTCGGCCAGCGGGCGGTAGGGAATGTACTTGCGAGCGAGGAGGGAGCAGCGCAGCTGCAGCGGCACAGGGGGCTCCAAGCAGCACAGAGCGGCGAGCACACAAGACAAGCCGAGACAGTTTTCGCGTTTATTTTATAACAAATGCCGAAATTTTGCCATTTTCAGTGCCAAACCTTGGCTTTATTTTTTCTGAGAAATGCCAATATTTGTTCACTTTTAAGAATGCCAAATGATGGCGTGAACACTCTCAGACCCCTGTGATATTTTTTTCCCTATAAAAACGTCTTTTGTTATAAGCTAGAGACCTATGTGCGCCAGGATAATATAGAAAACTTTTTTTTCTCTACACGTGGTTAATTTATCGGTACAATATGCACATTTTTTTGAAAAGTTTGTAAAATTATGTAGAATTTTATGGAGAATTTTCTTTAGGTGTAGACGTTTTCCATATTATCCTGGTTTATATGCGACTATGATTTATTCCAAAAATGTCCATAGCGGTCTGAGAGTGAATAAGGGACGGAAACTTGGCATTCTTCACAGGGATAAGCCATTAGTTTAACAGAGGATCCCGTTCAAATTTAACACCACGTGACAGGGGAGGAATAAATAAAGAAACTCACCGTGAAAACCACAACGCGGAGAGGGTCGAGCGATCGCGAGTGTCCATAGAAAGAAAAGTAGGGTAGTAGGCGGCATGGGGACGGAGGGTTGGGTCGGAGGGAGGCGGCGCTGGGATGGTGGGTATAGGTCGGACTCAAACGAGCGAGAAAACGGGCGGACAGCACCACCATATGTGGTCGTACAGGGCTCCAGTATGGGTTCATATGAGTCCATATGTGGCCGAGGACTGAGGCGGAGGGAAGGGGGAGGGGGGAGGTGTGGTATGGCGCGAGGTAATCCGACCCGGCCCGGCCGCCCCCTGCGCTGGGGGGTGGGGCAGGGGCGGCGGGAGGTGTAGGCCACGCGGGGGGGCCGCGATCATGGCTCGGCGTGGCGTGGCGTGGCGTGGCGGGGCGTGGCGGGGCGGAGGCTGCAAGCGACCCGTTACGCTCGGCCCTGCTCGGCTACCCTTCTACACTTCTTTTCCTCTCCACAGAAACTCCGCGGGACAGCCACCATCCCCCCCCCCTTCCCCCGGCGGCGCTCGTCCCTTTCTAAACCCCCACCCCTACCTCTTCGCCGTGTCGATACGAACCTGTTGCCCGTTGATGGAGATGGTCAGGTTGGCCGGGGGGTGCGACGGGTCCGATGTGCAGTTGGCTCGCAGCAGGTCCCCGATCTTGTACCGCGCCTGCAGCCCGCTCAGGTTGGGCGCTCGCCTCGGCACCTCTGCGTGGAACAGGAAAACCAAATGATTTCTGTTTAGTGGGAGATGGAGCCACTGTCACCGTGCGAAACACAGTTAAAAATGTCTGAACGTCATGCCAGTTTAATGTTGAAAATTTTCAAAAACTATTGGTTGATTCACTTAGCTTTCTTGTCAATAGGAGGCTGTTCGTGTGTGAGTGTGTATGTGTATGTGTGTGTGTGGCTGAGACAGACAGACAGACAGACAGACAGTTCGTACGTGTGGAACAGAGAGTGTGTGCAGGAGAGCGGTTGTAGAGAGCTTTATTGAGCATGTAGGTTGCAAAGGAGAGGGAGGAAGAAAGGGAATTTCAGAGGAGATCAAGAGAGTCGGCAGCGCGTCCTGGCGCCCTGGGCTGGGGTGCGCTGGGCGCTGGTGTGTCCTGGCCGCCTTAAATTAAGACCGGCGGCCCGAGAGCGACACTTAGAAATACACGGCATGTCACCAGGAAGGGGTGCTCTGTCTATCTCTCCTTCCCCTCCAAGCTCACCACCCTCCCTCTCTCTCTCTCTCTCTCTCCTTTTCTCTCTCTCTCCCAGCACGGTGCTGGAGGCGTGCGCGCGCGCAGGAGAGACGGATGCGTTTTCTCGCGCCTGAGCGGCGGCGTGGCTGCAGGAGACCCCTCTTGCCGTGACCTGCCTCGGTCTGCCACGCCCCGCCCCGCCTCGCCCCGCCCCGCCCCGCCCCGCCTCGTGCCGAGCACATGTTGGTTGACTGCGCTGCACCCACCTTCATCATTCCCAACCCCCACTATCCTGCCCCTCGCCTCGAATACACTGTCATTGGCCTCTCAGGTAAGCAGCAACAGGAAAAGAAAAGAAACACAGTACTTATGCAAGAAAAAGCGCTCGCGACGCGCAATGGCATTAAATGCTTGGAAAACACTATAAAAATAACACTGGAATTTCGAGTGAGCGAATGTCGCTCACCAATCTGCATTCGAGTAAATTTTATTTTTTGCTCACTTCTTCCAGGTGTATGAGTGAAAATTTGCTCATTTGCATTAGGGCACATACCTGCAAGTGTTTGAATTTTCGTTCGCTCATCTACAAGTGAGAGAAATTTTATTCGCACACCTTCCTTCAAGTGAGCGAACATTTTTCACTCACCTTATCAAGTGAGCGAATTAATCGCAACTCATTTGCAAGTGAGCTATATTCGTACTCTTTGATTTCCAGTGAAACGGATAGAATAACCAGTATGTGAGAGGAGAATAGAAAAGTAAAATAAGGATAACGCAAGAACCATTGACATCAAGCGCGGGACCTGGCGCGCAATTCCAAAAGGCAAATAAGAGATTTATTGACAGTCCATCGGAATATTGTTGTTTAACATTGGGTGCCGCGCCGCGCTCGTGATGAACACACGCGACGGCAAGACAATCCGGTTTTAATTAAAAATGGCAAACAACAGTCTCTTCCGTATCGATTTTGCATTATTGTTTGCGGCGAGTCGAAGGGCGAGAGGAAAAATGGGAAGAGGGGTGTCTTCTGACCCTTGCGCGCCCTCGATCTGGAAACAGAGGCAACGCAACGCGAAATTCAAAGCTCACGGTAAAAACAGAGTCAGATTTCGTGACGGCAAAAAGGGAAAATTTTGAAGAGCTCCCTGAACTTAAGGAAAACTTCTTAGATTTTGAAGATGCTTCCTCAAAAAAGAACAATAGGACACTGCACAATACGTATTTATTTTGAGAAAACTTCTGAAAATCTGAGAGTTTTCGCCCTATTTTTCCTCAAGTTATAAGAATTTCTCAAAATTTTACTCTTTTCCCTCAAAGAAATATCAGATATTGTTTTCACCGTGCGCTGGTTTTGCCCATAGTACCCAGCTCCCAGTGTGCGAAATGAGCGTGGTCATTTCCGCCGGGCCCAGTCTCCACGGTGATGCGAACGGTTCGACTGACCCGTGCTAAAATCGAGCTAAAATGTTACACTGAACTGCCAGGTGTGAGGTCTGCACTGGAACCGTGTGGCTCAAGGTTTCGGCAATTTTGCGTAACCCACATAGTGTGGAACGAGGCACGAGGCGCTATGAAGGGGTCCATCACTCGGTTCTGGAGCGTACACACGATTGCACAGTAGTTAGAAACAAGACTTGTACTACAACAGCATATTCCCTGCTAATTTTGTTTTTGCGTGACATATGCTGTTAACTTACAATGTTGTTTGGTCACATGAGAATAACGAAAGTTGTTAGGATGCGATTCGTTGAGAACAACAAGAAATGTTGCTGGAGAACAACTATTCTTGAGGTACGACACACCTTTTTTAAAACTGCACATATTTTTATATACACAGAAAAATTGTCAAAAGTGCAAATTTTGTGTGAAGACAAACTCTTCAATCTTTTAAATAAACATTTTGTTTTCTCACTCTTAACTTCTTGCAAAGAAAATTCCTTGTATTACAAAGAATTCTGTGCAACCGTAATACAAAGCCACTACAAAGCAAAATTTTCTTTGTAATACAAAAAAAATTCCTTGTAGTACAAAGGAAAACTCTTTGTAATACAAGGATTTTTCTTGTATATTACGGTTGCACATAATTCTTTGTATTCTACGAAAAATTTCTTTGTAGAAAGTTTAGAGTGTAACACATGTGTTGTACAGTAACAAACATGTTGTTCTGCAACAATAACAGTGTTGTTGGCACGATCTCTCAAAAGTGCAAATGTTGTGTGAATATAAACTTTTCTGTTTTTTAATCAAACATTTTGTTTTCTAACACATATGTTGTACAGTAACAAACAGTTTGTTCTGCAACATTAACAGTGTTGTTGGCACGATCACTTATAATAAAGTATTGCTACAACTTTTATTGTATTGAAACAAAAATGTTGTCCTGTGACCTAAAAATGTTGGAAGTAAACAGCATGTCTTTATTTCAAAAAATTAGCAGGGGAAATGCTGTTGCCATACATCGAACTGTTGCGGTTGAGTTCGATTGGAAAACAGCTGCCTCGTTTAAAAACGAAACTGGCTGTCGTAAGGTAGAATGTTTTTGCGACACAGTCATTTTTTTACAGTGTGCCGACTCTCAGTGATTAACAGGGAGCAGGAAAACTTGTTCCGACCAGCTTGTCACTAGTCCTATTGGTCCCAACTCTATCTCCTCCGGGGCCGGGGGTATTTTTGAGTTCGGTCTCCGCGAGGCAGCTAACTCGTCCCGTTCTAATGCTAGCCCCATTTTTGGAGCGGACATTAAGGCGCTCTGATTCCACTCATACACTAGTAAAACAAGTGTTTAATATTGCACGTCAATTGACGTTTAAGTTCAAGTGTGCATTTTCTCAACACATTTTGACGTTTAACTAGGTTAAACATCAATTGGTGTTTAAATTTTTAACACTTCCTAAAAGTTCCCATATGGTTTCTATTGATAACATAGAACTGTGTGCGTTCAAGTGTTCAGAATTTAAACGTTTAGCAAACGTTAAAATGTAATGTGCAACATCATAACTTGCACATGTTGGTGTTTAAATTATGCACACTTGTTTTACCAATGCATGTACCAGCGTTTGGACAAAATTTCCAAAGCACAATGTACTCACTAGGTTCAGTTTGGACTGGCCTTTGGCACTGCGAGGTATAACTTCCATTTTTCTCAGATTTATTTAGCATATTACAAGGACTGGTGCCTGCGAGACACCAGGTAGGCTAGCCCGCAGTACACATACGCACAACAGGCAAAATGTTGCCTACCTAACAGGCGTTGTGAGAACTTGCAAGGGCTGAATATGGCAATTTCTTAACTGTAAATGACGATTGTATTTTTCAGATAATCTGTTGGTCAATTAAATATTTTTAAAAAAAAAGACTTCAGTATCTTTCGAAAGCAAAATTGCGGGAGGAGTAGGGTGGGGACCAGCAGGGTTGGGACGGGCTGGCCCCAGGACGTATCGGGCCGCGTACAAGTCGGTCGGATTGAAATCCTTGGTCGAAGCGAGACAAACAACTAATAGAGATATTTTGTGATGTGGTTACCTGTGTTGAGCGGACAAAGTTTACCCATGAATACCGGAGTAGTGGGGATAAGCAAGATAGTGTTGGCAATCAGCCTCGCCAGACAACTATTCTTTCTTTCTCTCACCTGAAGGGAACGAGAGGGAAAGAGACGTCAGATGTCGAGTGATGCTCTCGCACGTCCGATTACAAAACTGGCGATGCAAGCAATTGGTCAGCCAACTTGCCCGTATGCTGCCAGTTGGGGAGGGAGGGGCTGAGCTACGGGGCAGGGAGTGAGGATAGGGGGGTGGGGGGCAGGGGCTGTGGGTAGCAGGGGACGTTGGAGGGGGGGGGGAGCTCAGCCCCAGCAGCACGCTTGTCCACTCTCCCTCGCATGACGGTATTTGAAATACTGTGAGCGTTGGCCTTGTTCCCGCACGAGTTCTCTCTCTCTCTCTCTCTCTCTCTCTCTCTCTCTCTCTCTCTCTCTCTCTCTCTCTCTCTCTCTCTCTCTCCCTCCCTCCCTCTTTCTCACTCAGCCTTTTGCCGCACACCTAGCACCCTGGCGAGCGCACACCAAGCCTAACACAAGAATACCATGATTTATTTCATTACTGGCGACTCAAAAATAAATCAAAGTGGACGCACACGGGAAAAGCAACTACAGAGAAATAGAAGCGCGAGTTCCTGCTGAGCCGACAAGGCAGAGCGCCGCTGCGCCTGTGCAAAGGCAGGACAGCTTTGGTGGTGGATAGAAAACGGTCCTTTAGCACGTCTTAATTACCAATCACCTGTCGGCAAACTCAACCGACCGTCGCAATTCCTGCTAGTCCGAGCCCCCCTTCCCCAGCATGAGTCAGTCCCTTGTCGACGCGAGAAACTCGGCTTAACGACAAACTAACTGCTGGCGACGCGCGGCGCGCAAAGAAAAGAATGAAGGAATCTGAAAAGGAACGCCGCGTCCGAGGAAAAAGTTGTCGTGGTCTCCACCCCCCCCCCTCCCCCAATCTCCACCCCCACTCCACTCCTTCATGCATCATACTTGGTGGTTTTGAAGAGTTTTCCCTGGCCCCTCCCCCCCCTCCTCTAGACCTCAGCCCCCCCAGTCCTCTCCGCCGACCTCGGGGCCAAACCACAACGCCTGGACATCTCTCCCCTCAGCACCTCACCTCACCTCCCACCCCTAACCCGCTCTCCCGCTGTCGCAATGGCGACAAACTGGGGAAAAAAAGTGGGGGAAGTACACGTGTTTTCAAAGGCTTAGCTTCCCAAAGCAGGGGACGTGAACAAACTCGTCAAGTGCAAGGCTCACCCGGCCCCACCCCGCCCCGCCCCGCAGCCCTCACCACCTCACCCCAACCCCTCCACACCACGCCGCTCCCCGCCCCGCCGGGCCTCACACCACTCCACGCCTTTCGGTCCCACAGGGCCCTTGTTCTTTTTCATCCCCCAGGGCGGCAGACCAAGGGAGGGGGAGAGAGAAAGAGATGGGGAAGAGAGTGAGAGGGGTAGACGATTTCACACAGGTAGGTATGAGAGATTGAGCAGTAATCAGCTCTTGATGAGAGAAGGATGGGTTGGGAAACAGTGTTTATGAGCTGTCTTTCTCCTGTCTTTATCAATGCAAAGCAGCGCTAGTCATATGGTTATCTAAAAGCACCTGCTGATACTTAACCGTTTTATTTTACATTTTATCCTTTCCTGGTTTGTAACTATTTCGAAGGCAAGGTATCAGCTCCGAGCAGAGTGCTCCGTGTACTCACCCACTACTGTGAGAAAGTCCTCGATGACGGAGGTGGCGAAGGACGGCATGTCGGCCGAGACCTCGCAGGCGTAGCGGCCCTCCGCGCTCATCTCCACCTTGTGCAGCGTCACCTGTCTGTTGTTGGACCGATCTTTCTGCAAAGACAACAGACAAACACCTCACTCAGAACCTCATTACTTATACACTGTAAAAGAAAATGTGAGCGTACATGGGCGATATATTTTATAATAAACCATTTACAAAATGTGTCGTACATGCACAACCTCCCATTCTTACTCGTCATTCGATTCGATGTCGATCCGCAGTACTTGTACATTCACGACCATGAATTATATATATTTTTAGCAGATGATACGAAGGTATCAGCCTGCTTGTACTGTCATACAGCGAGCAGCCTGCAGAGAGCAGCGCAGCGAGCAGAGAGCAACCGGCAGAGCAAGCAGCTAGAGTGGCATTATATTATATACAGGGGGGGAAATGTTGGCGCGCGCGCGCTGCCCGCCCCGCGCGACAACTCCACGCCACCTCTCAGGCCGCCGGGCGGCCGGGCCGCGGCCGGTGCCCCCCTCCCACCCCGAGCCTCCCCCCTTCCAGCCCAGCGCGACAGCGCTCCGCTTCCCTGCGGCGGCTACGCGTATAGATATCTACTATACGTATCATCTGCTTTCAAGTTCCGGTCCTCCGGAACTTTTGGTCACGGTCGCGTGGTCTGTTTTTTTTTTTTTTTGACCCTGTGTGACAACTTCTTACAGTGTACCCGAGAAAGGTACATTTCAGCTACGGCACTGATAAGAGAAAGGTATGGCTCAACAACTTCTAAATGTGTAAGCACTTTAAGTTTGGGTACTTGGAGGTATAGTGAAAGGCGCCTAATTTACAATAAGAGATCAACTCCCAGATAAAAGTAACAGCAGGACAGAAAAGATACGAAAAAAATACGATGTCAGGAAATCCTGGTAGGCACAAAGTTCGGTAATGTTTTAATTTCACAAATTGGGGGAACCGCAACCTCCTTCGGGAAGCTTATTGCCGCAAAAATGTTCCATATTGCATAGCAAAATTGAATGATCGATTAAATCTTTGATTGGTGTCAGTCCATATTTTACCAGTTTGATCACTGCATAGAAAGTAGAATCTCCTCGACACAGTGTGGAGGGCTGTAGATGAGCTGTATTCTGTTTAATTTGCTCTACTTGGTGTACAGGAGATTTCCACACTTTTACAAAGTTCAACTAATTTTTATTAGAGGTGAAAATACTGCTTTACATGAAAGGTAGCCTTCACTAGATGAGAAAACTCATACCTACGCGGTGTAGAACAAAATTTTCGCACTTTTTGAAAACTTGTCGAAACCACTGTAAATGAAAATTATCTAGGTGTACGAGTCACTCACTAACCATCGCTCTCACTTGATTCCGCTAAAAAAAAAAAATATATGAAAAAACACCCAAATTTTTGGGCTTGTTACACTATGACCCCTTGAGCTGAAAGCCGCAAGCAGATTTCGAGCGCAATTATCACTGATTTTTAAAAATTATTTTCACGTCTGTAAAGGTGGTACGTCACTACTCTATTTTTACATTTACGGTACTCAAAATAAGTTGTTTGAAATTTATCTTTTACCCATTTTTACCCTTTGAATCTCTGAGCACGAGTGAGCCGACACGCCGACACCAATGTGTTGTCTGGGTGGTCTCTGGCGTTCATACTCATCTCTTCCCACAAAACAAAATGCTAGATTTTGATGAGATTCCACATGAATCTGCCCCCTCCCCCCCTTTCATACCACGGCTCTCTCGCTACCCGCGTTCACAAACGAAACGGAACGAAACAAATCGCGGGGTGCGAAAAAAATACATATCTATCTAAATAAAACGGGAGAAAAAATGCGTCCCGGGCCGGGCAATCCGACAGACAGCTAACAAAGGCTAACATACTGCCTTTCAGCGCGGCGGCGGCGGCGGCTCGCGCGGCAGCATTGAAGTATGGCCCGCCCCACAGCGTCCCACCCCACCCCGCCCCACCCCGACCAGAGGGATTGACCCCGCGTGGAGCGCGGCACCATCACGCCCACGGGAATTATTGCAAATTTACCTCAGGCCAGTCTGTCGAAAAAGTGTGGCTCGCGGAGCTGAAACCAACGCGGTCCGGTCAGCGGGGTACTTCATCACGATGAGGTATCGCACCTCGCGGTGAGTACGTGGGGTGGGGGTGGGGTACATTGAGGGGCGCGATGGTCTTTCGGTCGACCTCCTCCCCCACTCTATCTTATCCCTTATTGCGTGTTATACCTGTTAAATCGAGTGCGCAGCGAGGGGTTGACGACTCGGAGTTTCAGCGAACACATACTCGGAGCGCAGACGGCGTTCAGCCAGGAGGCCTGTACACAGGAGCCATCGAGTCGTCCACCCCTTGGTACGCAGCTTACAAATACGAAAAGCCTTTCTCTCAAAACCTAAATGCTCCTCGGAAAAAGCTTCGTCTTGGTATGCAAGCAGCCCCGGAACCCCTGTGCGACCCTGTGTGTCTCCATAAGAGCTGTTTGTTTCTCCCAAAACTGCTTGGAAACTAAGACGCCGTTTTATCCGCGAAGTTTGTGCTTCATGTGAACACAGTTTGAAGGTATTTACGGGTATTTAGCAGGAAATTTGCTTGGTTTAGAGTGGCTCGTACGTATAAAACTTCCCTATGGAGAGTACGTTAGCAACTGGAAGTCCGCGCGTGCTGCGCGTGCGAAGTCGATACTTACATCAACGGTGATGCCCTTGACGGCGAAGACCTTGATCGGCGACTCCTCGCCCGGCGTAAAGCGGAAAAACTCGTGCTGGCTCTTGTACCACTTGATCTGGTAGAGGCGGTCGCCCTCCATGTCGTACTCGCAGCGCAGCACCGCATCCTCGTGCCGCTTGACGGCCTTGGGGATGTGCAGGCGAGCGTCCTTGAGCGGGGCCACGGCGCCTGCGGGCCACAGAAACAGAGAGCACACCGTTAGGAATTTCATTGCAGCAAAAGGAAAAATAAAATCTCTGTCAGCTTTTCTTCGCATCAAGAGGAGCGAGGTTTTGTATCAAACACACTGAAATCAAAAGTGTTCAGCTGACACAAACTTAAAAGTGCTGAACGCAATATGCTGAACCCTTATAGATATTCGGTGAAGGCCATGTATGAATTACATCAGCTGTCTTGAGAACATCATCGGGATCATTCTGAGTCTAATAAATTCTCATTTTAAGAAAAGCATTGTCGATTCAAGATGTAAGGAAGCGCATTTCGAGGAAGTTTCAATTGGAGACTGTCAAATCCATCCGTATGGACTGACGACAACTCACTATTCTGGATGATGAGCAGATCGTTACGTTTAAATAAGTGATACATCAAGCACACATCCCCACTTGTTGAAATTTTGTCGTATGTTCGTTATCTAATTTTACGACGGATATCTTCAGTCATTCGGACTGTGTTTACGCTGCCGTGAAGATTAGTTAGTAGTGTAAGATCCAGCGACTAAACGTTTCATAAACATTTCTATAAATTATACACTGGAAAAACAAAGGCACTAAACAACACCTTTCCTGGGGCACTTAAGTCAAGGACGCAGTTTAATGCCTTTTCTGGGGCACTAAAGTTTAGTGCCTTTCCAAAGGCACTAAACTTTATTAGTGCCTATTAAAGGTAGGGATTCGCACCTTTGTTTTTCCTGTGTACATTTCGAAATTATTTTCAATCTTCAAAATATATTGAAAGTAACAGTAAGTAATAGGGTATGGACTAGAGGTACCCCCTCCTAGAGGTACCCCCTTATTTTTTAAATATAAAAATATGAAATAAAAAATTATAAGAATAAAAAATATATTTAAAATAATAAAAATTAAAAATAATATTTTTAATATTAAAAAAGTATCTTAATTTAAAATTTTTTAAAAAATTATTTTAAAAATTGTTGGAATTTAGAAAAATTCAGGAGAACGGTAGCGCAGCGACGAACTTCTCCCCACAGAGAAAATAGACGACTAATAGACATCTTTTAGAAGTCTATGTATAGATGAAAGATCATCTAATGGATGTCTAGAAAAGACGTCTATTAGATGATCTAAGTGCACACTTTCGTTCCCAGATTTAGACGTCTACAAAATTAGATGTGTAGACGGCCATTCTTTTTTTAACGTTATCATACTTCCGGTTTCTCTTCCCTTT
Organism: Frankliniella fusca; assembly: GCA_029379305.1. Lineage (NCBI taxonomy): Eukaryota > Metazoa > Arthropoda > Insecta > Thysanoptera > Thripidae > Frankliniella > Frankliniella fusca. The sequence continues at coordinate 889,334 of JAHWGI010000700.1, read as the reverse complement.
TTTTCTTCTTTCTTGCTCTTGATAATTTCCCGTCTAACGCATATCATTTCCTTTACTCGAATGTGAAGTCTTACCTTAAGGTGTACCTAGAGAAGTACCCCGAAACACTTTCGTCAGAAAGATTCTTCCATCGAGCACGCTCTGGAGAGACATGATCCGACTTTCGATGAAAAGAAAGTCAAAGCCATAACTCCAAAAAATTATCGAATTCATGTAGATGACCGCGCTGCCTCATCACACTAAAGAGGAAGAGGACGTTGCCGTACCCAACCAGGGAGACGGATCAGGGACCTGCGCGCGTTCAAGTTGAACCAATTATTTCTGGCGCATGGTTTACGATTTAAACATAAAACCTGCACAGGCACAAAAGGATTTGTCTTATAAAACACAAAGCGTAAAATTAAATGTTAGTATTTTGTCAAAATGTGATTTTAATGCGAAAGAATCGGTTTTGCATGTGACGCTCTGACCGTGACGCCACCTAGCGGCATTTCTTGGCGACACGCACGCACTTCAGAATCTCCCGTGTGACAGAGTTTTGCCGTCGTTCGACAGCTAAAGCAGTTCTTCCCTGCCCCTCCACTAAGGCAGAGCCAAGCGAACTGTTGTCCAAGTTTTCTTAATATCCCGTTCACCCATGGTATTGAACGGCACGTAGATGGAGATGGAGCATAGACGTAATTTAGATCAAATGTAGATATATTAATATAAAGACAATGTGGAAGTTCATAACCACATGGCAGATAAATTGTATACTTCCCTAAAACTATCTATTTTTTCAAGATATTAGATACAACTCTAGGCCTTCAATACCCGCTCACAAATAATTACTCAAAGTTGAACCGTCTGGTTCCGTCACATCTAAATGAAGACGTGGATTAGTTGTCTCCATCACATCTCCACATAAACAGTCTACGCACATCTACTTAAAGACGTCTATTAGTAGTGTGAAGAAATGTCTATGTTTGTACGGTCTAGGCACATCTAAAGGCAGACATAGTTTAGACCCTTATACACACATTCGTCGATAGCAAGACGGTTAATAGATGTCCAATAGATGTCTATCTCTAGAAATCTACCAAAAGAGATGGGCTAGAGGATGGTCGATCATCTATAGATGTCTATCTTCCGTGTGGGTCATAGCGAGGTGCTGAGGCACTTATTCGCACTCCTGTCACCTCTCGCTCGCTCCCTCCCTCCTCCTTCCTCGTATACAAGTAATAAATAATAAAAATAACAAACGTGACCATTGCAAATGCTGTTGATTGATCTTTGTACTAAAAAAAATTACAAACGTGACCATTGCAAATGCTGTTGATTGATCTTTGTACTAATTACTTGCTACTTGAAGTTGACTTGGCCTGTTCAGAAGAGTTTTAGTAGTGTTTTTCATGTGTGTCAGTAATGTTTTGCATACTCCTCTCATGTCGCACGCTGATCCTAACCTGTCAGGTTTCTGGTTAAAAGTTCTTACTTTCGTGCAAAACCACTTCTTTGCAAACGTTACTACTCGAGAAAAGTCAAAACTTTACTGTTTTGTTTGCAGTCGAAACTAATCAAGTGTTGTCACCAAGGTATGATGTGGTCAAATTGTGAGCTCTAGCGATAGAGATTGTCCTTATTTGGGTTCTAGTTGTATGATTCGTTCAAGTTGTCCTAGTACTGTTCTGTCTTGTTATGTTGCTCATTAGTGGTGGTGTTTCTTATGAGTGTTTGCTGAACTGTCAGTGAGCTGGATTTTGAAAAGGAACAAGAGTCAGCACCAACCTTTGCAAAAGAAATCTCTGTACACTGGTCTTTTATCTAGAAAGTCAACAAATAAGAATTTCAACAATAACAACTCTTATACGAGGAAGGAGTAGGGTAGGAGCGAGGGAGCGAGTGAGCGAGAGGTGACAGGAGTGCGAATAAGCGCCCCAGCACCTCGCTATGAGAAGTTCATCGCTGCGCTACCGTTCTCCTGAATTTTTCTAAAGTCCAACAATTTTTAAAATATTTTTTTTAAAATTTTTAAATGAAGATACTTTTTTAATATTTTAAATAATATTTTTATTTTTTTATTATTTTGTATTTATTTTTTATTTTTTTATTTTATTTTTTTTTATTTCATTTTTTTATATTTTAAAAGTAGGGGGGTACCTCTAGGAGGGGGTACCTCTAGAACTCCCCCAAGTAATACAGGTGCTGGCTTGTCAGTTGAGAGACATCATTTCAGGCTGGTCAGAACCATTGACAGCAAACAAGTGAGCGAGAAAAAAGAGATATGCGGTGTGGGGGAGAAGAGAAACGTTACTATACAGACAGTACAAGGAAGCGAGAGTGAGAGAGAAAGAGAGGGAGAGTGAGAGAGAAAGAGAGGGAGAGTGAGAGAGAAAGAGAGGGAGAGAGAGAGAGAGAGAGAGAGAGAGAGAGAGAGAGACGCCCGCGTCGAAACGCCTCACCGCACCGCCGCCTGAAAATGTTTGCCTTTTCCACCGCGCCTGCCCCGCCCCGCCACGCCCAGGCGCTCCGCCTCCCCTTTCCATATCCTCGCTTTCTTTACATCTCTCCTCAGCCTTTTACACCGCGCATGACTTTGCCCTTTGGTGTCTTCCCTTCTCACCCCTTTTGCGCACCTGGCGGAGTGCTTCCGTCTAACTCCCTCCCAGTCGTTCCCCCCGCCCCCCACTGCTATGACGCTCCGTGAGTCGGTCTCGAGGTGTAGCTTGTAGCCCAGTTCGCGGGGGTGGCGCGGCGTGGGGGCGGCCGGGGGGGTGGGGGGGCAGGGGCGGCGCGGGGCATCCCCTTGTTTATCGAGCTAATATCGAGGCGGAACGGATACATTTTATGCGCGGCGGTGTCTATGGTCCGCGCCCTACCGGCCGGTCTGCCCTGCGCGCACGCGCGTGTGGCTATTGTAGGGAGAGGGAGGCAATTACTTTCACAAAAACGTGCGGATTTATAACAAAAAACAAAAACCTGCCCGCCTCATCACTGGATATTTTCATTTAGTTAAAACAGCAGCTTGGGCTAATAGCGAGTTCACTTTGAGGGCAGCGAGCGGGAATACTTCAGAATAAGGAGCTGACAGGTGTTGGACCTGCTAATAAAGGTCGGTGAGCTCGTCGCTGGCGCTCCAGCAGCGGGGGTGGGTGCCGCACACCCGAGGGTGGGCGGAGCGCCCGGCGGCAGCGGCGTGTGGCAGAGAGGGATAGGGAGGAACTTTTGCGTTCAAAACGCTCCCTAAGACAAGGCGGGAGGCGGACCGTAAAATGAGGCTAACTTGCTTGGCTGGGCGTGGCGGGGCGTGGTGCCGGGGCGCGGAGAGGCATAGTGGAGCATGCAGTCAGCATCGCTTCTCAAAGAATGACGATTATTCCCACTACTTCCCTACACCGTAAGTTTTTTTTTTATTTTTTTTTTTGTAATATTGCCTGGGCGAATGGAAGAGACAAACCAAGTTGGCCGAGAGAGCAGAACTTTCTGCAAGAAATATTGTGTACAATCTTGTCCAAAGATTAAGTAGGTTTATGCTCATGCATACCTCACGTAAAATGTCTTACTGATTTATGACCGAATTCTTACATAACGATGGAAAATTTGTGAACACGTACGTAAGAATATCGTACATCAGCTGTGCATGCATATAGACCTATACGCAGCGGTGTATAAAATAGTCCATAAAAATTCAGAATGCGGGGGTGGATTAGGAGGAGGGAGGAAAATGGGTTCCTCCAGAATTACGGGCACATCCTGCAGCCAAAGTTGCCCATTGGTACCGCTTCGCATAACAGTAACCTGTCTACGCGCACAGGCAGCACGTAAAGTGAAAAGCATGGCACCGGTCGTGTGTGCGCGCGCGCGCGTGTGTGAGTGTGTGTGTGTGTGTAAGTGTGTGTGTGTAAGTGTGTGTGTGTGTGTGTGTGTGTGTGTGCGCTCACCAGATTTGCTTTTGGAGCCTAGACACTGCGCTGCGCCGTCCTGCCTCCCAGATGCCACGACAGATGAGAAAACGCGTAAAGTTCATGTACGCAGTCGTCAAAGAAAACTGCGAAGAACATATCAACGTGTTTGGGATGAGAAATGCTGTCTATCCTACGTATGTGCATGCATGTGCGAGTGTGTGTGTCCGTGTGTATTGTGTGTGTGTGTGTGTGTGTGTGAGAGAGAGAGAGAGAGAGAGAGAGAGAGAGAGAGAGAGAGAGAGAGAGAGAGAGAGAGAGAGAGAGAGAGTGTATGTGTTCTGCACCGGAGTGTTACATCGCACCATACCACCACGCGAGTAAAGCGAGCGAGGACGGGAGGGGGAGGGGGGGGAGGCGGAGGCCGCCGCAGCAGCGGCGTTCTTCATGTGTTACGCGGTAAATTAGCGCTAGATGGTTGGTAACAGTGTGCGCACCGAGCGGCGCAGGCCTCCAGCCCCGACCCCTCTCTATCTCCCTCTCCGTCTCTGCGCTTTATCCTTCCTTGCCCCAACCCCTCTCTCTCACACACACACATACACACACACACTCACGCGCGCGCGCGCAAAGCTCCCACTGTGTGCTTCTACGGCGGCGCTTTTTGGCTATTTAGTGTTGCGATGAAATTATGACCCCCTCCAACCGCCGCCGCGCCGCCGGGCTCCTACTACAACGGAAGCAGCTGCTCCGGCCCTGCTCCGCCACGCCCCGCCCCGGTCCGTCCCACCCGGTAAACGTCCCCGCCGCAATCCACAACGTCGTCGCTACAGGTTGGGAGACGAGGGGGAAACGACTAAGCCGTTAGGTAATCCGGTAGGGTGTAATCCGGAGAAATTCGAAGTAATCCGGTGCAATCCGGGGAAATTTTAGGGTAATCCGAGGAAAAAAGCACCGTTATCCTGAGGAAATTCCAGAGGTAATCCGAGGTAATCCGGGGTAATCCAGCTGACACGAAAATTGACAGTCGTTTCCCCCTCGTTGGCGGAGAGCTTCGACCTTGTCTCCTTTCCTGTGTCTCTTTCGCCGCCCGCCCGGCCGGACGCTGCGGCCACCACATCCTCGACGAACACCACGACGACAATCTTTACGGCCCCGCGATGGATCATCATGTCGCCCAGTGATGTCTCGACACGGCCGTTCACGGGAGCGGGGGCGCCAGAGAATATCTAAGTACAGGTGATTAATACACTCTAAATGAAAAAGGACAATTTTGTCCCAGAAAATGTTGCGTTTTTGTACACATCATTTTCTTGGGACAAATTGTCCCAATTAGGGATGCCCCCTGGAAAAAAAACCTCGGAAAAAAAACAGGCAAAAAAAACGTTTTTTTTTCGAAGCCCTCGGGAAAAAACGATTTTTGAAGCTGCAATGAGCATAAATAGCAAAATATCAAAAAAAATATATTTTTGTGTGAGTTTCGACGTACCTGCCTACCAATATATCCAAGCCCTTCACCTACTACGAGCACTTGCGGTGCCTTGAACGCGTGGGGTATCACTGGAAAATTGCGCAGATGACCAGTATCTAAAGCGGGAGTGCTAGCAGTGCTAGTCTGCTCTGCCCTCAGGGCAAATAAGGGAAAGGAAAATGCTTTACTTTGATTAATAAATTCCACTAGTAGCAGGTTATATGTTTTAGACCTAATACAAAAAAAAGAAAAACAAGCTTTTAACAGTTGTAATGGTTTTTAGAGTGAAATAACGAAAAAAATCGTTTTATCCCAAGTTCTGGATTTTTATCCGTTTTTTTCCGGGTAAAACACGTTTCTTTACTCCGAATTAAAAAAAAAACCGGTTTTTTTCCTTCCCTTGTCCCAATAAAATGAGACAATTTGCATCCAAAATATTACAAATCGTTCCAAATTATTACACAAATTTGTCAAAAGGAATTGGTGTGTACAAAAACGCAACATTTCTTGGGACAAAATTGTCCCTTTCCCATTTAGTGTGTATCGAGACGCAGATTGGCGCACGGCGTACGTGGGTGACGTGGGGAGGCACGCGGGTCCTGGCCTTCGGGTGAGGGTGAAGTTACTCCGTGCCTTGTTTAAAAAAGAAAGAGAACAGAAATGGAATTCTAGTCGGATGATTGGCGGCGTGGCGGCGGCGGCGGCTATGTCCACGCAGTCCACGCTCACGGAAAAGGACAGAGTACTGGAGAGGCTTCTGTCGGTGGCGCGACCCTCTTCTGGATGACACAAAGAGCGTTTCCTTTCACTTAGAAACAAACGGATTGACGATTTCTAATCCGTAAGGTCCATAGATGGACGATATATAGGTCAAAATCAAAATAGTCAAAATGGTCCCCGAGGAGCTTGAATTACGAAGAAAAGTGATGTACCGCACTCTACGACCGGAGCTAGAGAAAGACAGCAAGTGTCTGAAACCAAACTTGGTGACATAGCTCCCAAGATAACGCGATTTTTCCTTCCGGGTTGCAGGGATTGTGTTCCTCTAGACCGCTCAATGTACGAGTTAAAGTTTTTAAACTTCTAAATCAATCCGCTTGCGCCATAAGCAATTGTGAAAGAAACGCTCTCTCTCGCACCTCGGTCACCGAGTGCGGCCCGCTCGAGTGCGTGATGCCTCTCCATCCACGCTTGCCTGGCCGGGGCTGGAGAATGCGCTGCCTGCCACTCCTGCTGCTCCCCCTGCGGGACCCTGCGGGACCACTGGGGAAAGACGCGACGACTCAAAACGAAAACGCTGTCCTAATTGGCGGTGCAAAAATGTATGTTTTGACAAGGATCACAAAGAAAAGGGGGGTTGGCGGGGCACTTGATGGGATGAACGCGGGCGGCAGCGGCAGCAAGAGAGGCAGAGAGAGAGAGAGAGAGAGAGAGAGGGAGAAGGGGATTTTCTCGTCGACCAGCTGCTCAGGGTTTTTTTTTTTAATTATTATTTTTTTTTGCGCTCGCCGCAAGACTCGACAGTCTCCATCTCCAGAGGACCCCGACGGCTCACCACCACCTTGCCGTCAACGGTAAATACGCACGGTTTGACGAGAGTCGTCTTTGCGGGCTATAAAAGCGGGAAGAAGAAAAAGTTAAAAATTATCTCTCCGGTTCACCAAACTGCCTTCTGTGCTCCTGATGGTTATCCTAAAGAGCAAGAAAGTGATACAACTGATGGCGCCTAAGATGCGTTGTTACAGAGGCCCAGTGCTCGGTAAAGTAACAAAAAAAAATATATTTTCGTAGACCATGTCCGTCTCGGCGAGATGTTATCTTTTCCTAAAGTAGTTATGCGCGGGTGGAGGCAAACAGAAATCGCGTAAGGGGAAAGGTCGCCAGGCCGTGGGTGGGGAGGGGGGAGGGGGTTGATGTAGTAGAAGTTATAGAAGTTGAGGAGGTGGGGAACGACGAGAGGGAGAAGGAGGAATAAGGGAAGAAGGGATGGTGGAGTGAGGGGGAGAGAGGACGGAGGGAGGAGAAAGGAGGGAGGAGGACGGAGGGAGGAGAAAGGAGGGAGGAGGACGGAGGGAGGAGGGGACGAGGAGATGGGGGGAAGGGAGAGGAGGGAAAAGAGGGTGGGATGGAAGGACGAGGGGAAGGAAGGCGGGAGGGAGAATGGGCAAGTGACCACCAGAACGTGAGAAACGTAAAAATTCAATCCGTCCGGGTCTGGTTCCGGTCCAAGCACCTCTCTCTGTGACCTTATCGCCCACGGTCACGCGCCCTGGCCCGCTGGCCCGCCCCGCACCCGCCCCGGCGCCGGCCTCGCCTCGGCTACTCCCGAACCCCATACCATCCCCCATCGCCCGGGGCGTGCCGGCCCCGGCCCCTCCGAAGCAGCGGGGGTTGTGGCCAAGTTCTCCCCCACAGCCACAGCCCCTCCGATTGATACCATCGGCTGTCACCCCCCCGATACGCACCGCACAGCCCCTCCCGGCCCAACGCCCCTCCACAGAAGAATTAAAGTCGAATCGAGGTGACACAATGCCTACCGATCCACATAAGTGACCTCCTCTTTCGAAACGTGGAACAACCACCAACCGTTTCCCCTCCCCGCCCTTTTCCCAAGCGCTGCATCGCGCTCGCCCTGCACACTATCTGACCGCCAGTTTGTCAAACCAGGAGCGGATATAAATCATGTTTTACTCCCTGCAGCGAGCCGCGGCCTGCCAGACGACTGTGGGGCAAGCGTGTGGTGTGGGCTGCCTGGGCCGGCGGCGTGCAGGTGGGCAAGCCCGCCACACCGGGGTGCACAACCCCAACAGGCGGCGCGCAGGTAGGCAAGCCCGCCCCACAAGCGTGCCGGCCGGGCCGGCATGCCCGGCCCCAACAGGCGCTCCCGCAACGCGAGTCGGCCGGGACGGGTGGCTAGCAGAGCACGTGGGGCGGGGGGCAGCAACATGGGGCCGCGTCATTTGGGACTTTCTTCTCTCTCTTCTTCCCCCACCTCCTCCTGCTCATCCTGACTCTTCCTTCTACTCGAAGTACTCCTTTTCACTCTCCTTCTCCTCCTCCTCCTCCTCCTCTTCCTCCTCCTCGGGGCCCGCGCCTCAATCCCGGCGGGTGGCCAAAGAAAACGTTCGAAAAAGCATCAAAAGGACGGAGGCGGTATTTGTTCGGCTTCTCATTGGAGGCGGCGTGGCGTCGCGTAGCGCTCTCGCGCGCAATCTTGGGGGAGGAGGGGGGAGGGGCAGCCTGAGGGGGCTTGAAGCAGGGGCCTGACGGAGCCTGACCAACCAAACACGCCGCGGGCGAGGCGGGGCGGGGCGGGGCGGGTGTTCCTGCTATCCCCTCTGAGAGATTTTCGTGAGAGTCACCGGGACTGGGAGAAGAACAAGGAGGAGAGGGAGGGAGGACGGATCCTGCCGCGCTGGGGGCACCACGACCAAATTGCGGCGGCGAATGTCGCACAAGAAAAACAAGCCGATGGTTGGCGGTGGATATTTTCATCCCGCCCGGCCCGGCCCGGCCTCCCCCTCAATAAGGTATCGCGCTGCGGTGACCATACGCGCTCATCAGCAAGCAGCACACCGCTCTGGAGAGGGGGTCACCCGGCTAACCGGCCAGCGCTAGGGGCTTATTATAGGGTCCGACCAACAGGGGGTGGGGGTGGGGGGCACCCTTCGCTCTCAGACCGTTATCGAGGTTTTATTCTATAAAATCCTCATTTGTCATAAACTAGACACTTATCTGGGCTAGCATAATATGGGAAAAGTATTTTTTCTATTCGTGGGTAATTTTTCGGTATAATTATGCACTTTTTGGGGAAAATTAGGGTTCGGCAGCTAGGAAACCTTTCCGGAAAAATTGAGAAAAAAATCCGCTTTTTTCGGAAAAAAACTCCTGGGGGTCGGAAAAATTGGAAAAATTGAAAAAATAAAAGAAGCTAAAATTTTGTTAAAACACACTTTTTTGTTCGTATTTAAGGTTCAGAACGATGGCAAACGCTTTCTGTGGGTGTGAAAAATGTGATCATAAAAATTCACAAAAAAATCTTCTGCTTTTCATTGTCAAATAATTTCGATGTTTATTAAAATTGCGTATAGGGTCTTACAATTTCCACGATCCTGACCCGTTTTACAACATCTTTTATACACCGCATACTGCCAGAGGCTGAAGAATTGTAATTACTCAGTTTCGTATCATTTCTGTCATCACAAACGCAGATTTCATGGCATAAGCAATTTTTTCAATTTTTCCAAATTTTTCGAAAAAAATGCGGAAAAAAACGCTTTTTTTCCAACAATTTCATTTTTCCGGAAAAATACGAATAACCCTAGGGAAAATACATAAAACTAAGGAGAAAATGTTCTTCAGGTAGAGACTAATTTTCTACATTATGCTGGTTTAACGTCCGTAGTTTATTCCGAAAATGTCTATAGCGGTCTGAGAGTGTTTAGGCTGCCCACATACAGGGGTTTTATAACACAATTTGCCTACCTTCCAGGCGGCTGTCTAGAAACCACAGGAGGGCGATCGCCCCCCCCCCCCCCGCCCTTAATACGCGCCTGTCCCGGGTAGCTACCGCTCCTCGGTAGCCTAGAGTGAGTGAGCACAATGAGAGCTGGGCTGCACGACGGCGGCGGCGCACGGTTCTTTCGTCGCGGCGCCGCGGCGCGGCGTTTTGCACGGACTGCTACAAATATTTGCTATGAGAGATATTGACTTTTCACCCAAACACGGGGAGCGTCGCGAGAACCAGAGGGGGGGGGGGGCACTACTAGGGGTACGGACACAAAGAAGGGAACAGGGAGGAGGATACGGTGAGGGAGGGCTGATGGAGGGGAGAGGGAGACGGGGGAGATGAGGGGGCGCGGGGGTTGTAAGAACACGCCGAGGCCGCGCGGTGCGCGTACGTATCGCACAAATTGCGGGATTACAAAGCACGACGGCGGAATAATTTTTGCGGCGCACAATTTGGCAAGTTGACATTTGCGCGGCGCGGCAGTGTGGCGGGGTGCGGCTGGGGGAGGTATTTCTCACGCTGCTTTGTCCTTGCCAACTCGGCAGCGCGGCTGCGGAGCGACCCTGCCGGGCCGGGGCCGGGCGCCGCGCCCTGCACGCGCGGCTGTGCGGTACGAGCCGAGCCGAGCCGAGCCGCCTTCGTCTTGCCTCGGAGAGCAGCCTGAGCAGGAAATTCCTAGTGTCGAGTTTGGCAGTGAGTTGAAGGTGAACATTTTAACAACTGGCGACAACATCTCTCCGGCCCGCAGCCCCCACCCACCTCCCCCGCTCCCCTCCCGCCCGCCCCATGTTCTTCTTAATCTCTCTTTGTCGTCCTCCAATTTGAGCCGGGAGCGACAGGTCGTAGGCGCGCCACTCGGGACGAGCAGGAGTGGAGGAGGAACATGTCACGTCTGCCTTTGTCGCTCGCGCAGTACGTCGGGGACGTCTATCTCTCTCGCTCCCTCTCAACCCCGCAGCAACTCTGTCTGTCTCTCTCGGACTCACTCATGCCAGCAGGCAACTGTGTATATCTCACTCGCACTCACATCCGCAGCAGTTGGGTCCGTCGCTAGCGCTCAGGCAGGCTCAAACCAACACCATGTAGCTCTCTTGCCCTCACGGCCGCGACACCTGTATCCTTCTCTCTCGCACCCGCAGGAGGATGCGGACCTTCTCCTCCGACCTGCCCGAGTCTTGTAGTGACAGCTAACTGTCGTCCGGGCGGCCCGGGCCGGCCCCACAGCGGCGGTGAGACGGTCCGTCTGGAGTCGCGACCCAAAGAGACGGACAGGGGAGGGGGGCGGGGGGGGCTGAGGTTGCCCCAGTGAACACCATCCCGGTAGGGAAGGGGGGGGGGGGGGGGAAGCAATCGCTATCCACTGGGGGCAGGGGCTGGGGGGAGTGCGAACAACCCGCGCGCGTGAACCAAGTCAGTGCAATCTCAATTCGGATCGCACACTTTTATATTGAAGGCATTACATGTCACCCTGTTTCGGCGATACAAAGTTCTCTCTCCAGTTATGTTGGTACATTTTATATCCTATTTCACATCCCAGATGCAGCAGCCTCGTTTGAGTCGACAAGAAAAGAAAGCCGCCTTTTCATAAATAGTGTCGTCACTATTTGGAACGCGATCCGTTCGCAGAGCAAGTGCTCTTTTTTACGTTCTCTTCGCCTGTTGATCTTTACCTAGAAATTGAAATTGCGATGCAATAGACGGAACGGGGACCTACAGTGAAGTGCTCTACTTTCGGCAGGTTTTCCTCTGCTCCATGTAGGCATGATAAAATATGAAAAATCTGTTGCGATTGGAAATACTGTGTCTCAAGACACGTCGGATGACACCCTTTCCGAATTTCTATTTCCAGATGGGAACCTACAGCAATCATCGAAAGAGTTTCCGAAATAAGGCATGAAAGTGCTCTAATTTCGGACAGGTGGTCTAATTTCGGACACGAGCATGTTGTATCTCGGCCCTACTCATCAGGTTTCTTTTTCAGATACGATGGCAGGTCCGCAGTGGTCACAACTTGTTGAATGACACTCAAACTGATTTTTTTACCTCAACCCTGAGAGAGCAAAATTGGTCAGAAAAATGGGGTGGTTTCGTGAAAAAAAGGCAGCCGAGATACGATGATTTTAGTATTGCTATGCACAATGTCCGAAGTTAGGGCATCTGATTGTACCATCTTCACTGCACTGCTTCTCCTGATTCCATGCGCCGCCCCCCCCCCTTTCTCTCTCTCTCTCTCTCTCTCTCTCTCTCCCTCTCTCTCTCTCTCTCTCTCTCTCTCTCTCTCTCCCTCTCTCTCTCTCCTCGGCCCATTTCCTGCTTCCAGCAGCTGAGGCTGCTCCGCGGTACGCCCCCCGCACCTGCACGCCCCGCGCAGCTCCTCTCCGCCCCGCCCTGCCCCGACCCACCAGTGACTGCCGGGCGGGGTGGGGCGGGGCGGGGCGGGGCGGGCACCCCGATTGATTCCTCTCTCCGTCGCGGTAACCACAGCAATGCCTTTGAGCTGCCTGCTCGCCAGCTCCACCCCACCCCACCCCGCCGTACTCCCGGCGGCGCAGGGCATGAGGCAGGAAGAGGCGGAGCAGGCGGCGGTGGGAATGGCGACTCGACTGTACACGACGAGAAATGTACAGGGCGGCGTGATGGACCACCTGCGCCAGCGGGGCGGCGGGCCGAGGGGGGAATCGCATTAGCCGCTGTGTGAAGTATAGTCCATTCAGCGCAGCGGCGTCCCAGCGCCGCGGCCTGCCTCGGCCCGGCGCGCGGGCACACAGATATCATCGCGGCGCGAGCCCTCCATCTACAGGGATACACACGTAAGTAGCTCTTCCCCCACCTACCGGCCCTCTCTCTCTTTCTTCAACTCATCCGAAGGCACACCCGCCTCACTTCCATCTCGCTCCAACTCCCCTCCCTCCAGGCTAATCACAGAGAGGAATCTGCCGGCCTCACCTCAGGGCCGCGGGCCGGGAGGGCGGGCCTGGGCGGGCCTGGGCGGGCCCCGGGCCGCTGGAGTCAGGTCGCCGTAACCAGCCGATCGCATCTGGTCTCAATCCCCTACGGCAAACCCAGGGCCCGCTGGCCTGGGGCCCGCCCATCCACCATCGCCCGGAGGCTCCGGGGGCCCCAGGGCCTGGGCGGGGCCGCGCGCCGCTTGTATATACTGCATCGCAACTGCATACACCGGGGAGAGTTGAATATTAAAGAAGAGAGGAAAAGAAAGCAGCGGGGAGGGGTATCTGCCGCGCGGTATCTGCCCGCCGCACCCGCCCCGCCGCGCGCCGCCACGCCCCGCAAGCCGCTTCACGGCAGTCAATGCATAAGGCGCACGCCAGCGGAATATTTCAAAGGATTAAGGCCCCTGACGGTGGTAGGGGTAGGGCGGGTATACCGCTGCGGGGTATACACAGAGGGTGCCGCACCCGTACCTCCACAGCGTCGTCCTCGGGCGTTCCTCCCCTCCCCCATCCCACCCCCCTGACCCCTTCGAACGCAGCTCTAGGCGGGTTGGGTCGCACGGTCCAGTTGTTGGCCGATGGACGAGGCGTGTGTTGCGAGCGGGCAGGGTATAGGGCAAGCCGGGCCGGGAGAGGCGGGGCAGGGCAGGGGACCAGCGCATAAGGCAGGGCGGCGCCCGAAAATCCGCTGTGTGGTTTTGACCAACTTAGCAAAATCAGCCTGCCTTTTATGGTTTTCAGCACATAATATATATGTTATCATCGTTACAGTAATTCACAACAATTGATTCACTAGCGGTAAGGTATAAATGCTACTCAGCTCTAAACTGAGTTCGACTGCAACTTAATTCTATGTGACGTGTTGAATCAGCTCTCAACATCATTGAAAAGGGGTTAGTTTAAAGCAAAGCAGCTGCAAAGCGGCTGCACTAAAAACCGAAATAAGTGAAATGTAAATGTTTGCGTTTACAACTTCTACTACAACTAACTTCTCCCTCCAAGAGTGTACCAAACTCCTGTCCGAAAACGTTCAGTTCTTCTTGAATGAATTCTCACTGCACACCGTGGAGCATCATGGGGCGTGGGGATGAGGGGCCAATGGTTTACGCACTTTGAAAATTTGCGTACAAGGATTATAACCAGTCACGATTACGGTGATTATCAATGATTAATTATTGAAGATTATCTTGAACATATTAATTGGCCAGTAATCACGCAACTTTTGGTAAAATTTTATAATATTTGTCATAATTTGTCAATATTTTACGGTAGATGATTATGATTATGTGATTATCAATAATCATCCAGAGAGGTGCACGAGGATTATATGGAGGTGGTAGACGAGCGGTTCCCAACCTTTTTCGGATCACGACCCCAAAATGGCCCTTCAAAATTTTCGCGACCCCACAGACGATGAGCTGACCGTTTTAGCCCTCTTGGAGCGGGCCACCGCAGTCAACAAGTGGCAGCCGGGTCGCGGGTCGCGGCATGTTGAAGTCGTAGTGAGAGCCGCAAGTGCTCTCCAGGCAGCCGGGCCGGACAAACATCACCACCTGTCTCCCAAAGAAAAGCTTCATCATCACAAAAGAGAGGGGCCTTCTGCATGTTTTATTGGAGGTTTGCTCGGGACCGCATGCGACAAACGTCGCGGCGTGAGAGAAAAAGGGGGAAGCGGACCAGGGGGTAAGGTTGGAAAGGGGCGTTGAGAGAGAAAAGTCAGAGGGGAGGGGGGAGGCGTGTGTCCCAGTGGAGCAGGGCGCGCGCAGCTCAGCGGGCAAAACAAAGCAGGCGTGACGGGACGGGAAGGTCTTAATGGATGATCCCTAAAAGGGACGGCGGTCTAGGTCTGGAGCCGGGCGGGGCGGGACCGTAGCGTCTTCTCATCTTAATGAGATCAGCTGCAAACTCGGAAAATAAAAAGAACTCGTGGGTCTGTCGACGTTCACGGTAGCAACAATGATCACATCCTCCAACACGTAATCGCGGCTTAAACGAAAATTTACAATCGTGCAACCAGCATCTTTCTCCGCAAGTGCGAGAAAAGCTTGTTTCACATAATGGTTCTGAGCGTTTTGTTTCCGGCGGAGAGGTTATGGCAGCGCGGGAGTTCGGCTCGCGCTGGGTGCCATATGGCCCTCCTGGTTGGCAGCGGTCCTATGCAAACGATATGAATTACAAGTCATAAATCGGAATCCCGCACAAATGTCGGCATGGAGCGTGCGGAGTGTAGGCGGCATGGAAGGAATCCGTGAAACAGGGATGATGAGGGAAGGGGAGGGGAGGAGGGGTGTCCACAGCAGGATCTGAAAGGAAGATATACTCGGAGGAATCAAATATATAGTGGGTGAAATATCCCCACGCCACAACTTCTCCTCTCAAGCTTTGCTACGAGGGGCGGCCAATTCTCCTATATTCCCGTGTACACTTAACGTGTATTTCAGTGGTACTTTTAAGTATTTTTCTTGAATTGTGTGTCTAAGTGTATTTCTTAGTAGTTAAAGCATTTCGCTTTATTTTTCGTGTATTCTGAAGTATTTTTGTAGATATACGCTTTTTTTCCGAACTGGCGGCTCCTTGCTTTACGCGCTACTTGAGAGAAAACTCTTTCCCTCTGCGTCATTTCAGTGGTAGGGATATAAAAAAAGGGAATCTTGCGACGTGTTACGAGTTTGTTGTCGCCCTGCTGGGTAAAAGGGTCGGAGGGGTCCATAACCGGCTCTAAGCAGGTGGAGGAGGAGGGGGCAGAAAATTCATCAGCTTGCCCGACCTGTGTTACTGTATAATCGAGTTAATCCCGGCCCACCCAGGACTACTCCCACAGAAATAAGAACTTGGGCTGAAGATGCCTGGTGGTGAGACAGACCTGTTGAGCGTGACCAGCCGAGTGGTGAGGGGTGAGGGGGGCGTGGCGGGGAAACGGAGAGCGGATAAAACTGCGACATGTTTGGAGGGCTTGTCTTCTGACACAAATTAAAGAACAGTGCCTCTCCAAATATATTTATATCCAGCAGTAGTACATTAAAATTGAAGTTTTGCTATATCTCATTCAAGTGTATGGTTTGCCTTATAGTTGCATACGGGGGACAGATGAAATTTTGAAGCTTAAAATAAGATTAATCATGTGAAAACTTTTTGTTTTTCCTCTCTGTGTTTGCACGCCGTTTCTCCTTTGTTTTTATTTTCTTCCTTACGGCCCGCGAGGGTAAGGTGCAACACGGCACTTTGTTGTTCCCTATCGCCGGCCCCGCCCGGCCCGGCCAGCTTTGCATACGGCGCAGTCACTCGCCGCGCGGCCTGCCGCTACACGTCCAAAAATACAAAATAAAACATGCAACCGTTTGTTAACACAGAAAAAAAAACAATTCTAACTACTCGCTCTTAAAAAGACAAGCCATATCGCCAGCCATAACTGCGTGCTGGTTTCAAAACTCAGAAAAAGAGGCATTCGGCTGCCAACAGTGACAGTTCCCTGATGTGTCGGAAGCGACCTGACCGCGCGCGATCAAGCTCCCCTGGGCGTGCGGCCCGGCCCATAGCTCGAGCCTGGTGCAGCACAGTACCGCCAGGGGGCGCCGACACCCGACATGAGCCGTGAAGCCGCAAACCGCAAAGCAGGGTCTGGCTGGGGTCGTGGGGGGCACGGCCCGGGGGTCGGTGTGCAGGAGGTTGAGAGGTGAGAGAGCGAGCAGGGAGGGAGCATACAGTCGGGACGCACGAGGCAGCGAATTAACTGCGGCCCTAAGTTGGCGTGTATCATCACGGCGGCGGAGCCTTGCAGACCGCAGGCGGGGCGGGGGCGGGGCGCAATCACAGCGCGCTCTGCCGGCAGCGACGAGGGTGCAGAGAGAGAGAGAGTGGGAGAGAGAGAAAGGGGTGAGGGGGAATAAATGAGGATAAAAGTACCGGCGTGTTTTGTCGGGCGGTGTATACGTGTACACACTACCCCATTCCCCGAGCGGACTGGCTGGCGGCGCGGCCCCGCGCGCCTTTCGCGCCTGCAGTCCCGAGGGTAGGCAGACCCGCAGGGCACGCCCGCGTGGTGTTGCCTATGCACGGCAGCGCAGGGGCGCCGCCCCCAGGGCCCCTGGTGGGCGGGTGCACCGCCTGCCCTGACTTTGTCTCTATCGCCCCGCCTATACTACCCTTCGACACTGTTATTCACGAGATGTAACAACACATTCGTAAGAATACGAATTGCATTAAGTTTTTTTTTAAACATCGCGCCACTTTCGTTTCAACGTTAATGGGGACTTAATGTAGCAGCAGACCAGGGCACCGGATTCACGTTAAAAAAAAATCGCAGTATTCTAACAAACGTATAGCACAGGTCACTGTGAAACGAATACGACCACACATTTGTTAAATGACGGTAAAAATTACTTTCTTACTTTTTGTGGTTTTAAGTATTTTTCCTCTCTTGTTTTCTGCCATGCCCTGACTGACTCTCTTTCGCGGCTGTACACGAGCGACACACAGTGAACCTAAAACAATAGGAGGGGGGATAAAGAGAGCGTTGTCGGGTCGGCGCGAGAGAAACAGCAACACTTCTCGTCCTTCCGCGGCGTAAATGTCAGCGACGAGTTATAATATCGAGGCGAACATAATATTCGCATTGAGCGGCGGTACCGTACCGTCTCGCCACCATGCGCCCCCGCCACGCTGTGCCACGCCTCGGAGGGGCATCAGCTCTAACACCTTCCACTGCTGAGGGCTGCGGCCGGGCCCCGGAGCCCCACCACGCCCCGCCCCGCCCCGCCCCGCCCCGCCCCGCGCCAACAAGAAAAGATCTCTTTCTCTTGTTGGCGCGCCTCGCCGCCTCGCCCTCGTGACTCGGAGGACCTTGGCGCGGCGGCAGAACTTGAGGCATATCTTATTCAGGTTGCCGCACTTCTATGCGAAAAGTGTTTTAAGGAGGCAATTCCCGATGAAGAAGTTGGCATCACTGTCCATGAATCATGCGGCCGTTCGGTACCGGGCCGGGCAGTGGGGCCAACGGAGCAACGCTGGTGATGGAGGTGCGAACTCCGAGAGAGGCGTCAGGGGGACGCACCAGCCAGAAGTAGCGCAGAGGAAATGTTTTAAAAATCAGAAACTTGAGTGGTGTATTTTGGTTCCTTGTGTGAGCAGCTCTTTTTTCGAACTGCACTATATAGTTGCGAAGCTGCCGTCAGGGTCGCCGGGTCGAGATGGCGTCAGGGCGGGGTGGGACGGGGCGCGCCTGGGGTGGGCGAGCGGGCCAGGATGTGGGCGAGGAGACGGCGTTTCTTTGCGCTGCGGTGCTGTTTCGGACGCGCACCTCCGGCGACCTGACCGAGCGACGGGCAGCAGCGGGGCCCGACCGTGTGAAGAATAAGCTTCCGTCACGACATGTCCGAGGACAGCAGAACGCCCGCACGGTCGTGGCGCGCGGGGCGTGGCGGGGCGTGGCGGGGCGTGGCGGGGTGGGGCGGGGCGTGCCGTCAGAGCCCCGCACTTTATCATGGTCGGTTTTGTCGCCTTGGCCAGGAGGGCCTTCCCACTACTTGTCGCGGAGACCAGCTAGCAAGCAGCCTGTCCACCGGGGGCCGGGGAAGGCCCACGCGGCAAGAGCCGCCAAGAGCCAACCCCGACAGCCTGCGGGCCGTTCGACAGACCCCCCCCCCCCCACACACACACACACACTATAGCGCCCTTACGAGTGCTTTGTGAACGCAGCGCGAATCTACCAGGGGCAGGTCCGGGCGGGCCTTCTCCTGATTGACGATACTCCACAAGAAAATAAAAGTACGCCCTCGCGCCCTCACACGCCGACCTCACCGTCAAGTAACGACGCGCGAAGAGTATCCTGCGCGCGCAAGGCCATCAGATAAACACTTTATCCTCATCGCCCGCATAAATATTTTATAATTTTTTTTACTACACGCCACTAGGCCACCTCGCCAGGTCGAGCGGGTTTCCCGAGCAGATGGAGAATAAAATTTTGCAGAAAGGGTGGCGGCGGGGTGTGGAGTCGATGGCGGGAAGGGGTTGATGGGGGTCGGGGCAAGGAGGGGTGCGGCGGGCCGGCGGCCGTGGCGGCCAGTCCAGTGATTCATGCGAGATCAGCGCTGGGGCGGGGCGGGACGGGGCGGGTTGGAGTGGGGCGGGGAGGGGAGGGCTGGTGAGGTGAGTGGGGGCATCAGGTCCACTTTGAGAGATTTGTCATTGAGACGTGACCTTCTGGAGGATGAGGGGCGGTAGAAAAGGGGTTGGCCAGCGCAACGCTCCGCCCCGCCCCGCACCACCGTCAGCCCGGAGGGGAGATATCTCCCCTTTGTTCCATGTGGGTATGGCCGGCTAAAAGGTCCGGCGCGGCCGCCTGGGGATCGCTATGTGACACTACCGGTCCCCAATTTACGACGCTGATTGGTCCGCATTACGGCGCGGCGTGGCCTGGCGTAGTGCACCGGACGGGCCGGACGGGAAGGGAGCACTGCACCCCGGGCCCTCACAAATCGAGCCACTAGTGCTAATGCGCGCCGACCGCAGCGCGTCACGTCGCACCGACAACGAGGAGGGACTGCCACCCCGCCCCGTTCCGCCCCACCTCGCCCCACCCCACCCCACCCCACCCCACCCCGCCTCGCCTCGACCCACTCCGCCGCCTCGCCCCACCCCGCCCCGGGCCGCGCGCAGAGCCCCTGTTGGCCGCACAAAGACTTATCAGCGGTCTGTATTGTCGTCGTTTTGAACTCGAACCCCTCGGATCGGCTAACAACTCGAACTGCCGTTGGGTACCTCACCTCACCGCCCCCCCCCCCCCCCCCCCCCCCTTTCCCTCGCTTCAGCGGCACTGACTACTGACTTCCCGTGCCGCGGCATGGCCAGCAAACAGGAGCTGCTGCCGGGCACAGCGAAAGGTTAAGCCGCGGGGGACGGCTGACTTATGTTTATCTGCGTGTACACTTTGTGTTTATTATCTGCATTTTTGTGTGCTTCTCTTGCATTCTTTGTGTATATTTTGATGAGTTTTAGTGTATTTTGAAGTATTATTCGTTGAAATTTTCGTGCATTTTCGAGTATTTCTGTGCACGTAGTTTTTTCGAGTTGGCCGCCCTGTGGGTGAACCCTTGGAAGCGGAAGACAGTACTGTGCTGAGGGTCTGCCAACTTTACGCCTTGCATCCGACGGGCACGGAGGCCCTCTCACAGCGGTACGTGTTGCCTGTTCCACCCGTGGCACATTACGCAAGTGGTTCCTACCCGGGAGCAGAGTTGCATCACGCGGCAGTGTTCCACTCGAGAAGAAAGTTACCCGACACGATGATGAATTTGACTATTACCTGACGGGGCACCCCGCACCCCCTCCCATCGTGCCGTTATGAGTAGCAGTCTCTCTGCCTCCGTGCCGCACGCTGCGCCCTGCGAGTACGACCTTGGCTCGAGGCGCTAAATGCCTCATAATTGCGTTCGGGGAAGTTCGTAATTTCATTCGATTTTCCGGGGAGGTGGGTTCAAGCCCGGTTGGCTGCGCCTCCCCTTCCTCCCCCCCCCCCTCTCTCTCTCTCTCTCTCTCTCTCTCTCTCTCTCTCTCTCTCTCTCTCTCTCTCTCTCTCTCTCTCTCTGCTATCTCTCCCCCTCTCCTCATCTCATTAGTTTTACTCTAACTCTCGTCACCGCCCGATCCTCACGGCTCGCTGCGGCCGCGCAGTCCGCGACCCTTATCGCGGTGCACTCCTGCATAACGCAGACAGTTTCGGGGCCGTCACTGCCGCCGTCACACGACCCAGGCGCAAGCGTCACACGCACCGTCACAGCAGCAGCCGTTAAGTATTGCAAACTTGCACCCAGCTGTTTCAGCAGAGAACACGTTGACAGATAAGCGGGTTTGCCTTAACCGGCGCTCCAGCCGTAATTCATACCGTTGCCCGCCGTTGCCGATTGGGTAATGGGTATGTAGACCTACAACACTGTTGTATCGGTAAAACGCGACTGTGCACTAGGCTGTCCCATTTTGAGGTGTAAGGTCACGGATTTTATTGGAACCAGGTTGAAATGATAGTTTTCGTCGAGCTCTTTCCAACGAGCACCCGCGCAGCGCTGTGCGACGTCGGGAACCATACGCAAGTCGCAATTTAAGATTTTGTCTGTTTTGACGCGAAGTTCCCACTTTTATGTTTGTTGCTCTACTACACAGCGGCTACGCAGCCGGCGATGGAGCTGCGCCGTCCGCAGACACCCTAGGGTGAGTACTTGACGTTAGGCATGTCACCAGTGTCGCGAGTCGCACCGTTACAGACTGGCACCCTCAGATGTAACGCTTTAGTATCGGGGCTATAGCGCCGTTCAAAATTATCGTTTGGATACCGTGTTAGCGCGAGAAGGCAGCTAATAGTAAGTGTTATCGATGGACGAAAGCGCATCAATAACATTTGCAGGCATCATATGAAAACACCGAAAAAAACTGTTTTTTGCCTAAAACCGCCTGTTGACTATGCAATCTCAAACCATGCGTGGGCACGAATTGCCTAGTTGCAGGCGGAATTAGAGGAAAAACAGTTTTTTTTCGGTGTTTTCATATGATGCCTGCAAATGTTATTGATGCGCTTTCGTCCATCGATAACACTTACTATTAGCTGCCTTCTCGCGCTAACACGGTATCCAAACGATAATTTTGAACGGCGCTATAGCCCCGATACTAAAGCGTTACATCTGAGGGTGCCAGTCTGTAACGGTGCGACTCGCGACACTGGTGACATGCCTAACGTCAAGTACTCACCCTAGGGTGTCTGCGGACGGCGCAGCTCCATCGCCGGCTGCGTAGCCGCTGTGTAGTAGAGCAACAAACATAAAAGTGGGAACTTCGCGTCAAAACAGACAAAATCTTAAATTGCGACTTGCGTATGGTTCCCGACGTCGCACAGCGCTGCGCGGGTGCTCGTTGGAAAGAGCTCGACGAAAACTATCATTTCAACCTGGTTCCGGCATATCGACTTTTTTTTGGGACAGCCTACTGTGCACGGCGTAGTCATGCCATACATGACTCCTTTTCGTCACTGCGCACACATTGCAGAGTACGGCATCGCCCTATCACAAGAAAAGCCCACTTAAACACGATGAGGTGTAGGGTAAAAGTACCAAACATGGATCAGGTACCAAACTTGGATCATTTCTGTTTGGCGGGCTCTAACGGCTGATTGGGTCGACTGAATTAAAAATTTCAAAGTTCCTCAGGTAGACGGCTACATATGCAACAATATGTGTATGTGACATTTTATTGTCTGCTCGCTCCTCTGCCCGCTGGAGCTCTCCGAAAAACAGTCTGCACAACAGACCTCGTCAAAGCGCGCAAAAAGACAAGGCAAGATACATGGCTCTACTTATTTACTATTTGTAAGAAAACTAACCGGAGGAAATACTTGGTACTCGATGAGAAGACACTTTAAGATATGCCTTTTAAGACTCTGAAGGTTTTGATCCTTTACCTTAAGTATTTTGAAAATGCGGGTAGGGGTAAAAACATAGAATTCGAACCGTCCTCAAGTAACTTCTTTAGTTTGCGCCTCAATATCAGTCATTAGAAATCGTTCATGCGTGATGCCACTTTGCACACGGCAAAATATGACCAAAATAAAGGGATTGATGCAAACAAACAGCACAAATTTCCAATAGGAAACTTTTTACAAGCGTTTACATCTTCCATTGCGCCTTACGAGAGGTCCGGGTAGGCAACCTGGCGCACACATCAGATCTCTTTCCACTCTTAGCGCCTTAAGGATCACGTGACTGAGCAAGAAAATACAATAATTTCAAAAGCGTATGTTTTAAGTTTATAGAACAGGTTTCAGGCAACATTTCTACCACGAATCGGAGGGTCTATGTCACGTGGTTAGTTAGGATATATAGAAAAGAATCGAATTTCTCGTTAAAGAAATGCCACTTTCCCAGGCCCTATATCAGCCCCGAAGATGCAAATGGGCGGAAGCAAGTTGTAATTTCGTGAGCAGAATAGTGAGAGAAACACGTTGGTATGAGAAACTATTTATTTCGTAGACAAACGAGCCTGCAAAACGTATCCAAACAAGCCTAAGTTTTGATCCATGTTTGGGTCAGAGTCCAAACATGGATCACAACCCCTAAAAGGGGGAAGGGGTTGTTTTGGGATAAAACAAAAAAAGTTGCCTTCCCCTAACACTGTTGTGTATCACATATGTGAAGGACAACAGTCTAGCTTGGTGATCCATGTTAGGGTACCCCCACCCAAACATGGATCAAAATTGGAGGCCATCGAAATTCCCTATAACTCCGAAAGTATTGGAGCTAGGAACTTTATTCCCTCAGGATATCTTCCCTGGGGATTCAAACTACACACCGATGAAAAAAATTATGCTCATCACACCTTTATCGATCCCAAAACTGTGGTTTTCCGAAAAATGATCCATGTTTGGTACTTTTACCCTAAGACTACGGCTTGAAGGTTAACCACTTTTGCTTCATGTTCTCCTCTGTCCGTACCAGAACATTGACAATGCCATTTTGGCCTTTGATGGATGTTCCAGGAAAATAATTAGCTGTGAGCTGCCGTCATCCTACTATCGATATATTTTGTAGGGCATTTCGATACCTACAACGCAAAGACACGTAATTCTAGAGCCGTCGGCGAAACTAACGTAGTTCTCAACCCCATTTCTAAA
This sequence comes from Frankliniella fusca, assembly GCA_029379305.1. Lineage (NCBI taxonomy): Eukaryota > Metazoa > Arthropoda > Insecta > Thysanoptera > Thripidae > Frankliniella > Frankliniella fusca. The sequence goes on along the minus strand of JAHWGI010000700.1, from coordinate 865,873 downwards.
CACACGTACTTCTGAGGCCTTCGGCAAGACTCACGTACTTCTTGGTTAAAAAGATAGGAACTACGTTAGTTTTGCCAAAGGCCTAAGAAGTACGTGTGTTTGGAAACGGGGTTAAGAACTACGTCAGTCTCGCCGACGGCTGTAGAATTACGTGTCTTTGCGTTGTAGGTATCGATTTACGCTTGAAGATGTTACGCTTCAAATGAAGCGTGGGATTCTCATATACATTTAAATAGATATAATAGGAAAGGATGGACCTGTTTAGCTTGATTTCAAGCGTAGTCTCGGCATGCCTGGAAAAGGGAGCGGAGTTACGTTTTCGGTTACGTTCGCCTCAATTTTACCAATGTGGCTCCAACGGGGAGGCAGACCACTGACACGGTTTACCGCTATACCCGGAATGTTTTCGCGCTTACACCCATGAGCAGGGTGAACAAACAGCATTGTCGTGTATGAACGTTGAAATGAGGTGAGATCATGAGCATCTGTATATCCGCGAGAGAAAAAAAAGGTTCGCTACAAGAGCTAAAACTATTTCAGCTAATTTGGCACCATCTGAAAATATTACCTCCCATACCAAATTTTTGCGCGATAAAGCTACTAGCGTTTGCAATACCAGATCGGGCATTTCCCAGTACAGGAAAACAAAGAAGAAAGCTAAAGCAGCTAATATTTCACCTAGTGCCTATCCAAGCTGATAGGTTTTTTTTTTCCGTTTCTAGAAATTTGCATGATCCGGAGGGCTAGGAGAGAAAGAAGCGTGCGATGGTCTGCACCCAAAGCCTACTGCAAATATTGTTTCTTTTTCTAGACGTATTTTCTTTTTTTTCTCAGAGGGTAGCGGCAACAACGCGGAGGAGAGTCATCTTGAACTGATAATGCCTGCTGAGGTGCCTCGCGCGCCGCAGGCTGGGCTGCAGGCGGTGTGGGCGCGGCTCTCCCTCTCTCATAGCCACCACCAGATTGGTGCGCGCCCCACCGCCCTCCAGTTCCTTATTTATTACCCCCCCCCCTCCCGCCTCCTTCCCTCTCTACTGCCCCAGCAGAGTGCGGGGAGTGGGGTGCGGAGGCGCACGCCACGCGTATCCGAATATATTTACATAGGAATGTGTAAGGTTATGTTTCAGTAGGCTTTAAATTCCCCACTTATTGAAATATTGCGATGGCCCTGTGCACTCCGGCTGATGAAATATCCTTTTTCGACTTACTTCCTGCTGCTGCTGCTGGGGAAAAGGGGTTTGTGGTCCGCGACGGCGGAATGTTAGGAGGCTGTCAATAATGCAAAAGAGTTTGGGGCGCGCACGTGCAAGCACCGAAATGGCGACATAAATACATCCTACGAAACAATTTCTCTTTGGCATACTGAGGAACGCTGTCGAACGTTTTTGTCTGCTGTTCAACTCCATGAGACAGCGGAGGTGGAAATCTAATTGCCGCGAGCCATGGCGTGACCCAAGCCTCCATGCACACGTGGAGACCCGGCCCGGCTTGTTCCGCCGCCTGTCTCCGACACACCTAAACCCAAGACAATTTTTTCAGTGATCTGGTGCGGGCGGGCACGGCACGGGCGGAAGCTGCCCCAGGGGTAAAAGTGACAAAGTATTGGCTTCTGCCCGCCCCGCCCCGGGCACACCTTCCAATAGCAAATAAATCTACGACAGGGGCGCGCATCCCGAGGTGCTGCAGGCGGTAATTGCACCAATTAGTTAAACACGGCACAAAAAGAGAGAGATTAATGGAGCGAGAAACCCTTCCGAGAGGAGGCGCGCCTCGAGACAAGAGATACGAAAAGGGATTGGGAGGAGGGAGGAGGAGGCTGGGCGTGAAAATCACGAGTGTTGCATTAAAAAAGCACACTGGCGGGACCATCAGATTACACGGAAAAGCCTTTACCTTAACGCCCGATTAAGACATTTCCTTCTCATGGAGATGAGAGGGACACGGGAGAGGGGAGGGGGGTGCTGCGAGCGCACACAAAGAAAAATAAAGCCAAACCCGCTTCGTCCCTTTTTTAAAATCAGCAGTGCTACAGCCTCTGGAAAAAAAAGGGAGAGAAAATTAGATTTTTCAAAATAGCCGAAAACTTTCTGAGGAATCGACCATTGTGATTCCGTCACGTACTTTTTCGTAGCTTTTCAAGCACTTTCTTTTGCTACCCCACAGCTCCAGTAGTGGAGCGAACGCCCAACTCCGGGCCGTCCCAGGCTTCCGGGGCCACCTCTGAGCCGCCTCCGAGCCGCCTCCGAGCCGCCTCCGAGCCGCGTCTGAGCCACCCCCAGGCCACCTTCATGCCGCCTCTCTGGGCCGCCTCCAGGTCTACACCAACCTCAGCCGTCGTCTACCGGGTGGCAGAGAGCCCGGTGCGGAACGGCAGGGCACCATCTGCACAACTCCCAGTAATTGAAGCTTGGGAATTCCAGACGCCATCTCCCACCCACCCACCCACACGCGCATACCCCCCCCCCCCCCCACACACACACACTCGCTTGCGCGTACGCGCGCGTGCACACACCTTATTTTCTGGGGCCTTATAGCGGCGTCGCGGCACAGCGCTGGGGTCTTAACAGGCTCCGGGCGAAAAAGACTTGAGAACGATGAGGGAGCCGCACCTAAATTATCAGTTTGACGTCCTCGCGGATTAATTTGCACAAGCCGAGGGGAAGGGAGCGGGGGAGAGCGAGGGAGTGGCGTAGAGAGAGGGGGAGCGAGATGGGGAGCAAGAGGGAGGGTGAGAGAGGGAGCGAAGAGGGTGTAAGGGAGGGAAGAGAGAGAGAAAGATAGACCGGAAGGAAAAGCGAGAAAGGAGGCGAGACGGAAAGCGGGAGCGAGAGAGTGAGAGAGTGCAGCGCTAAGCGAGAGCAGAGATGCAGGATAGGAGGCTGTCCTTTTTCCTTCTGCTCTGTAGATGTCGGTTACACGACGCTACATGTTGAGCCAACTACCCCGTTTGCCTCTTGTGTAGCTCATTGTAAGAAATTCCTCCAGATCCGCTTGCGGCTTGATTTATGATCGCGAGGGGGCAACCATACTCGAGAAATCCTGTATAAACTCAGGAATATCTCGATGTAATCTTCAGAGATCTCGATAAAATGGAAAGAAATACAACTTTAAAATCTTGTGAAATACGAATACTCGAGAAAAAATTCTGAGGAATCTCGTAAAAGTTTGTGCAATCTAACCTGACGAAAATCTTACGAGATCCGTTGAAATCTTAAGAAATTCACAGAAATCTCGTATCGGTAGAAATCCTGTGTTCACGAGGATGGGAAGTGATTGCCCCCACGGATGATCGTCTCTCGCGACTCGTTATGCATGAGGTTGGCGTCTCTCTCTCTCTCTCTCTCTCTCTCTCTCTCTCTCTCTCTCTCTCTCTCTCTCTCAACAGTCCTTCAGTGACCAGTGATATTTTATTTTAATGCAGAAAAAAGAAGTTCCTGGCCAGAACCAATCGACGGAGCCGCGCCGTCGCGTCGTAGGCCAAAAGTGATGAACGGTGACGAAACCCGGCAAGCTGAGATAGAGCGACACCAAGAGGACAGAGAGAGGAGGAGACTAAGGGATAGAGAGTGAAGGAAGACAGTGGGCACTAAGTGAGGAGTAAGATATGATCGACGCGCCGAAACGCAAGTGAGGGTCGAGGATATAAATCATTAAACGAGTGCGTGACGCAGTCGAGTGCCCTATAGCTCCCTTCCCCCTCCCTCCCCTCTTTCTCCTCCCTTCCCTCCCCTCCCTTCATCCCCTTCTTCCCCTCCTCTTCCCATCCCTTCCCTCTCCGGGCGCGACGCCGACTCACACAGACCCTCCCTGCCGTCTCGAGTCGTCCGCATATAACCTCCAAATTGGACGTTTCCAAGCCTGAGAGGGAATATTAGCAAAAATGCTGAGGGTACAGAGCTAAAAAAAAATAACTACATAGGCTAACAAAACTAGATCAATAGCAGACAGACAATCCATAACACCGTTTGCAAAGGGATGACATAAACGCAGGTGTACCGTCGTCATCTACGGAGAAACCCTCGCCAGGCGCGGCGCGCCGGCCTGTAGCGACTATACCACCCCCACCACCGCCCTTCCTATCCCTACGTGGGGACATTCGTTAATTACGTAAGCCCGGACGGGTCGACCCCATCCCCCAACGGTCCAGGAGCTTGTTTTCATAAGTATCGCTTTAAATGCTCGCTAAAGAAACTCATTATACGCCGCGTGAGATTTAATCACGACAGAGAGAGTGAGACACAGAGAGAGAGAGAGAGAGAGAGAGAGAGAGAGAGAGAGAGAGAGTGAGAGAGAGAGAGAGAGAGAGAGAGAGAGAGAGAGAGAGAGAGAGAGGTGGGGGTCAAGCCGGCGTTAGGCACTTCCCCATCACCGGGCGCAGGAGTATTATCGCGCGGCGCACCTGCGGTTATTACGTTACTTTCCTCTCTCCTTTTCTGCCTGCTCCTTGTCTCTTTAGAGCCGCGCGGGAGCGGGGCGGCAAAGTCGCAAGGGTGAAAATTATTTGGCGGGAGCAGTAGGTTGTGCACAGGGGGGGAAAGGCGTGCCATTGTCCCCTTTGTATTTTCTGCAGAGTAGATAAAGAGGAAACAAATTGAATCAAGATTGATGATTAATGACGCGCGGTGACGCCGCCAGGCCGGACAGCTGCAGGGAAATGATCATGCGAAAATGAGTGGCGTCCGCGCCGCACCGCTCGACACCATCGCGCCACATCATCAGCGTTATTAGCTATTTATTCGCAAGTTTTTTTTTATCTTTTTCCTCTTTTTTCTATAGGGTGTTGGCTCACTTATCCCGCTCTGTGTGTAAGTATGCAATCTCGTAGGCAACCCACTCTACTTGAGCTGAGCGAGGGCAAGAGGTGAGGTGGGGAGCGGCCCCTCGCTCAGCTCAAGTAGAATGGGTTGCATTCTTCCTCACAAAGCGGGGTAAGTGAGCCACCCTATACATATGTATACTTTTTTCTTTGTCTTCTGCGTTTCACACCGTAATTTATACCGCGTATGAGAAATCGAACAAACCGCGCGCGCTCGGCCGGCTGGCCTGCATTTTGATTACACGATGATGGCTGATGGTTTGACGATCGATCAGATGAGGTGCTCTGCGCCGGACAAGTTGGAGTGGCCCGCCCCCTCCCCTCCCCCCGACAGTCCTACATGAAAGTCGATGTGACGCCTGGGCCGGACGGAACCGGCAGACGAGAGCGATGAGAAATCAAGACGCGTATTAATAGCGCCATCCAGAATCGCTTGGCAAGCGCAGTCAGAGATATCTCGAGGAGGAGGGTGATGGTCTCGAGGAGGGTGCGGGGCGCGCGGGATGGAGAAGACGCGACGCGCTCCACGTCCGCCCCGGACGACAAATGGACCGCGCGGGGCAGCTGCCGCACGCGACTCTGCCAATGGGAATGGATTGCGAAGGCGACGACGGCGTTGTCTTCAGCAGGGAACTGCAATAAGCGAACGCTATCTGCGTAGGAATCAAAGGTTCGGCCTTTAAAGGTGTACACTGGCAATAGCAAAACAAATTTATAGTATAGTTCTATGACTCATGCTTTGACATGCGAAGCCTCATCCAAATGCATACTTCTACTTTACATCTATGCATGTCTGTTGTCATGTACAGTTCTTAATATTCACCAAATCGTGCAGAGAGGTGCAAACTAAACACCATGGTGTATGAAAACTACATTTGATTTACCAGTGTACTCCTTATTGAGGCAATTAAAATCCAACGGTGAGCATTGCGCAATGCCAATATAAGCGAGGATGTGGTTAAAGAAAGCAGGCAGAGCTGCAGAAAGTGCAGAAAGTGTCAAAAACAGCACTGTGTTGAACGTCGTAGCAGGAATACTTCGAACTTTTTTGAAAGGCGCAACCAAGGCTCAGCGTCGCTCAGCAGATTCTTTGTTTAAGGAATCGATTTAAAGCTTTTTAAGACATACAAGAGCAACATCTGCACACAGTGAAGCCATTTATTTATTTTCTGCATTCTTTTCAACAAGGGCTTCACTAATAAAATTTACACTCTATGTGAAACATGCAGCGTTTTCACTGTATACAACGGTCAGTACACCCTCTTTCAGTTATATGCGCGCTTTGAAGGAAACACATCTTTAAATTTCCGCCTCCTCTATTCCTGAAGTGTGTCGTTATAAATGATCCCCAAAGCCACATTTCAGTTTTGAGAAAAGGGAATGATAATTTTCACTTGCGCACCACTTCAATCCAACCGACTTGCCCAAGATTTACGCGCTGCAATACGACTGCGCGTGCCTTCATGTATGCGCACTCCACAGTTATTGTGTGGCGGGGAGCGGAGGGGTGCGGCGGGGTGCGGCGGGGTGCGCCAGGGTGCGGCGGGGTGCGGTGGGGTGCGGCGGGGAGCGGCGGCCCGGGGCGCCGTGCCAAGAAAGCTCTAATGTCAAAGTAGAGGCGCGGCGTGGTCTGGGCTGGGCTGCCGGGGGAGAGTCTGGCCCTTACCGGCCCTTCCCTCTGGGGCGGGGGCGGCGGGGGCGGGCCTACAGCTGAGACAACAAAACGATTCTCCCTTTGACTGACATACTCAGGCCGGAGCGGCGGCGCGCGCCGCGGAGGCACCGATCCTCCCGGAGCAGGAGAGTGGTAGGAGCGAGTAAGGACCTCCCACTTTACTGATGGATAGTTGACTTATACACCATGAGGTCGCGGGGAGGTTCCCCAGCAAAAAGAGGAATGTTGACAAAAAGTCGGATGATAATTTTGACTTCGGTTCTCGGAATGCACTCCGTCCCTCCCCGATCCACTACAGTGGTTCCGCCCTTCCCTCCGGGCGGCGGCGCGGGCTACGCCCCCAGCGGCTGCGTATCGCCCGTAACGGTTCCTCCCCCTCCATACCCAAACACACCCCCATCCCCATCGCCCAGCCCCTCCTCCACCCTCCTCCCTCCGCCGCTCCGCCCTCAAGTCTGAATGGCACGTCTGGGAGGTTAATGGAATGATAAACATCAATCTCGAACAGACAATGAACACTCGAACAACAACGGCATAATATTGCAGTTCGCACAGCGAGCGGCGAGCGCGAGCCAGCCCGCTCCGCCCTGCCCCGCCACGCCCCACGCCGCCCCGTACATACGCACACCCAAGCGCCCGGCACGGCCCGGCCCAGCTCGGCCCAGCCAGGCCCACAAGCTTCGATTCGCCACCACAGCGTATGCTTGAAACGCTCCGGACACCGAAAAGCATAACGGACCGTAAGCAAATACCTTTTCGGATCCTCCGGTGTAAAAAGCAAAGTCGTTTTTCGAAGGGTCAAAACCCTGTTTGAATTTCGGATGAGGTCGGAAAACGGTCTTGAACGAAAGCGAATACTGTGTGAATCGCAATTAAAACGACAGCATTCGGAAACAAATAGTTGATTGTGGATTTTGGCTAGTGGAATTCGAATAACGAGGCAAACGTTCGTTTTTCGTCGTCTTCAGAAAACGCTATATACGGTCGCAGGGTGATGGATTCTGAAAACGCTGTGGATCAAATTTCGAATACGAATAGGAGTCGCTTTTCATTCCGTACCGATAAGATAAGCTTGACAACCGGTGATCAGAAGTGCCGGATTTGTTCAAAGATGTTTTTCGACGACAGTTGACGTAGAAAATAGCCTTTCCTCTTTACAGTGTCCACACAGCAACAACGTCACCCTGTAATTTGCAACCATCGCGATCCTCTTTACCAGACCCGCAGAAGGCGCGTTCCGCCACGCAACGTCCAGTAGTCCAAGGAGGCGGCCTGGGGGTGAAGGCACCAGATAAGCCTCTGTCTTCCTGCTCTCTCTCTCTCTCTCTCTCTCTCTCTCTCTCTCTCTCTCTCTCTCTCTCTTGCTCGCCTGCTCTCTCTAATCGTCACACATAACGAGCGCGAGAATCGCTGTGCGCGCTCCGCTGTAGCCACGCGCCTCACTTTTGCCGGGAAAATTTAAATGAATATTTAGATAGCGCGCGCTGCGTGCGTTATTGTTATCCCCGTCAGACGTGCGGCCGGACAAAAGGGCTGGCAAATAAACGTGTAGAATACCGACACGGAAGAGAAGCGAAATCCGACAAAAACAAAGAAAAATATTTTTAACTTCTAGGCGAGTAGAACCTTAAGCTAACGCTCGATGCGTGTTAATCACCTATTTACGCAGTCAGATCGGATCATCACTTGTTTTTCCTAAATTCGTTTTTTTGAGGGGACGTCCTCAAAATGTGAGGAGTTTCTCCTCAAAATGAGGGTGTCCCTCAAAATTTTCCCTGTTTCCTCAAAAAATCAGACATCGTTTTTACCGTGGAGCTGGCTACTCGTAGTTTTACAAGTTTAGTCAAGTTTCATTTTCTAGTAAGGGCTAAGGTTGCACAGTAACAACAACAGAAAAAGAAAAAAAATACCGGGAAAAGCCAACTTGTTTTCCGCTTTGAGAAAAACAGCAGATTTCAGTACGAATCAGCGCGCGTTTACACATTACGAGTACTTGTCATTTCGAAGTCGAAGCTTAGTCGAAATTATTGTTTTGAAACAGCTCATCTCGAAACTAGTGCTGCCAGGAAAGTTAGAAAAAGAAAGAAAATAAAACAAAACAACAACAAAAAAACACTCAATACACCTGTGTGCATGTGGCGATACCTCCACCTGCCTACGAGGCAACTCCCCTGCATTCGTTCACTGATGTTGTCTCGCAGGCAGGCGGAGATACTGCCACCTGCAAACAGGTTTTGGCCTAACTTGCTGGAAACACTGCTCGAAACCGAACCGAACGGAAACAAGGCTGTTTCGATTTGATTTAAATTCGAACTGTTCGGACACGTCTACCTCAAGCACCTTTAAAGGCAACAGGAAATGAGAAGGCAGGTACGCACACAGTACACATACCGTTAAAGCTTGGAAGCCAAATTTGATTACTTCTGTTAATAAAAGAAATATTGATTTTACATCTCCAAAAGGGGCGGGTAGGGCATGCCAATTTGAAAACACCATCAACTACCTTACCGCCCCGTGCTGATCTGTTTGGTCATCGACCGTCTGCAGCTGCACATGTTCTGCTACTTTATTGTCGCCAGTTCCCATAGGAAATATGCTAAAACGACGAGCTTCGCGGCGGTGAGTGCACAGCGCGATACACGTCGCTCCGTACCGTCACATTCCACACAACATGTACCATCATTAAAGAAATGTGACACCATAGTCGTTAGAATGTGAATTGTGTCACGTTTGTTGGCATCAATGTTGCCAGATAAGTACAGTTCGTGCCCCACATTTCGGACGCGAACATTTTGTTCGAAAAAATGTCTTTCATAGGCTTTGAACGCTCGGGGGCCTTTCAGTTGTCAAGCAATTTAAAATATTCTAGCGCTTGCCCCCCTGGGTATTAGCACTTACCATAGAATGAAAAAGAATTAAAGATTATTAAGTCGAAACTATTGATGAGTGTCAAATCATTGATTTTACCCACAGAATCTCAGACACAAGAAATGTTACCAAGCAGGCCAGCTCTCGACAACGCCGCCGCCTCGATGGCCACTAAGTCCAACACTCTAAATCAATTCCTGTGACGTCACATTCTTTATAATGTGAAAACTGTCACATTGGCCAGAGTATGATATCACATTCGTTTTAACATGAACAGGCCATACTTTGCGAGCTGAATTACACAGTCACATTCAAAAGACGTTACCGTGACAATAATCAAAATAACCAAAAGAATGCGACACAGTTTTCACATTAAATTGAATGTTACGTCACAGTAATTAAATAACAGTGAACCACTAACCAAAATAAAATAGGTGCTAGTTTTACATGTGACATGCTCTTAGCGACTGTGAACCAAAATTCCCATCAATACAACGGGGTTCGCACTGAGCAAAATGTGGTCTAATGTGTGGAGAGCTCGTGGGTTAGTGCTCGAGCATCTGCTTATGGAAGTGTTATCGCCTGCGCGCCGGCCGGTCCGCTTGTGGTGGTCGCGCGCGCGCGCCCTTGAGTAAACGGGCCCGCATGACTTAGAAGGCGGTGGGGTGGAGGTCGGGCGCCGGGCCTGGCCTGGCTGAGAATCCGCTCCGCCGTCCTCATCGCCACGGTCTGACACACCCTTTGTGGTGTACCCGGCCGTCAGGGGCTCGTGCCGCCTTAATGGCCCCTAGCCGTGCAGGCTGACCGGCCCGGCCCGGCTCGGCCCCGACAAGTCCGCAAACCTCGCGGCCAGAGACCACCGCCGCAGCTGCACAGTGCCCCTGATGAAATAAATCCGTGCGATCTCGTGCGGAACCGTGCACAGCCCGTGCACAGCCCGTGCACAGCCTGTGCACAGCCTGTGCGTAACCGAGCACAGCCCGTGCGTATGCGTGCTACCCGTGCGAAACACGTGCACAGCCTGTGCGTTTACCGTGCACAACCCGTGCGCCCCGTGCGCGCGCGCGCGGCATCTGAGGCGAGCGCGGCCCGAGGCGGGGCGGGCAGAGAGCAGCGGAGGCACGGGGCACGGGAGGGCGTGCAGAGCCGTGCCGAGCCGTGCTCACAAGAGCACAGCAATTGCGAAACCGTGCGCTCCTAGCGGAGGCGAGTGCGGCCCGTGGCGGGGCGGGCAGAGAGCAGCGGAGGCACGGGGCACGGGGCACGGGTGGGCGTGCAGAGCCGTGCCGAGCCGTGCTCACAGGAGCACAGCAAGTGCGAAACCGTGCGCTCCTAGCGGAGGCGAGCGTGGCAAGGTGGGTCCCTAGATGACCCCATCATCTGACCACGGTTTCCTCGTCTCTTTGACCTGGGGAATTCAGCACCGAAAACCGTTTTTCTCTGCGGCGTCGGGTTCCCGTGATACGAGGACGTACCACGACGTACCGTGAGCTCCGCGCCAAGGAGACGTTCACATTTAGGAGGCCAAAGTGACCCTGGCGCCTTTTCCGTTGTGTGTCCGGGACTTCTGACTTCGGAATCGGTTTCCCTGGGTTGCGGCACTTCTGGAGACACCCCCCACACACCTCTGCGACCAGACATTCGGGTTTGACGGCGTCCTGAACAGTTTGATGGTTTAAAATGTGTACTGTTCAGCATGGCGGCACGTTCAGGTCGCCGTCAAGCCCGCATGTCTGGTCGCAGAGGTGTGTGGGAGGTGTCTCCAGAAGCGCCGCAACCCAGGGAACCCGATTCCGAAGTCAGAAGTCCCGGACACACAACAGGAAAGGCGCCAGGGTCACTTTGGCCTCCTAAATGTGAACGTATCCTTGGCGCGGAGCTCACGGTACGTCGTGGTACGTCCTCGTATCACGGGAACCCGACGCCGCAGAGAAAAACGGTTTTGGGTGCTGAATTCCCCAGGTCAAAGAGACGAGGAAACCGTGGTCAGATGATGGGGTCATCTAGGGACCCACCTTGCCACGCTCGCCTCCGCCAAGGAGCGCACGGTTTCGCACTTGCTGTGCTCCTGTGAGCACGGCTCGGCACGGCTCTGCACGCCCTCCCGTGCCCCGTGCCTCCGCTGCTCTGTGCCCGCACCGCCACGGGCCGCGCTCGCCTTCGCCAAGGAGCGCACGGTTTCGCACTTGCTGTGCTCCTGTGAGCACGGCTCGGCACGGCTCTGCACGCCCTCCCGTGCCCCGTGCCTCCGCTGCTCTGTGCCCGCCCCGCCTCGGGCCGCGCACGCCTCCGCCAAGGAGCGCACGGTTTCGCACTTGCTGTGCTCCTGTGAGCACGGCTCGGCACGGCTCTGCACGCCCACCCGTCCCGTGCCCCGTGCCTCCGCTGCTCTCTGCCCGCCCCGCCACGGGCCGCGCTCGCCTCCGCCAAGGAGCGCACGGTTTCGCACTTGCTGTGCTCCTGTGAGCACGGCTCGGCACGGCTCTGCACGCCCACCCGTGCCCCGTGCCCCGTGCCTCCGCTGCTCTCTGCCCGCCCCGCCTCGGGCCGCGCTCGCCTCAGATGCCGCGCGCGCGCGCACGGGGAGCACTGGTTGTGCACGGAAAACGCACAGGCTGTGCACGTGTTTCGCACGGGTAGCACGCATACGCACGGGCTGTGCTCGGTTACGCACAGGCTGTGCACAGGCTGTGCACGGGCTGTGCACGGGCTGTGCACGGTTCCGCACGAGATCGCACGGATTTATTTCAACAGGGGTGTTTGAGCGGTCCATGCACTGCAGGAACCAAAAGCGGTGCCCTTCTAAAATGCTAAAACCACTTGGAGTAGGGAAAATTCGATCGTTTGTACAAGTGACGAACTCAAAACAATAATAATAATAATAATAATAATAATAATAATAATAATAATAATAATAATAATAATAATAATAATAATAATAATAATAATAATAAAAACTGATTGATAAGGGTAACATTGTGAACTGATTTTTCTTCAGGCGGTATGGGACTATTTTCTTTCTTTCCGTCCCACTAAAAGTGCCTCCTTTCCTCGGATTGCAGGTCTGCACCCCACAATATACTCTGGAAACGCAAGTGTGTACTTGAATGCAGTATTTCCTGCATACCTACACGTACTCAGGAAATACTGTGTACTTATTCAAGTATGCAGGAAATCCTGCATACACTAAATCTCTCCCACAAATGTATGGAGCTTCTAGTGTGTACCTGGTCAAGTACACAGGATTTCCTGCATACTTGAACAAGTACACAGGATTTCCTGCATACTTGACTAAGTACACAGTATTTCCTGAATACATGTACGTATGCAGGAAATACTGCATTCAAGTACACACTTGCGTTTCCAGAGTAGGCCCATGCCTAACCAACATTACAAACAATACAAGACAGAAAATCAGTCATCATGCGACGAAATAGACAACTAACTGCTGTAATGTCCTCCTCTTTCAACATCACGCTGACAATAGAATACGGCAGAAACATTGGAGAAGAAGGAAAGCTGGGGAGAGGGGAGAAAGAAGGAACCAAGACTCAAGCCTTGAAATTTTTCTCATCGCGGGAATGAGACTTTGACTCGGATTCGACTTGGCGGAAGAAGTCCTCGGGTGTGGGTGGGAGGCGTGGGGTGGGGGTAGGGCGGGGCCGAAGGGATTCCGCCCCAAAGTCTTGCCGCCGGAAACAAAACAATCTTTGGCATTGCGCCCCATTTCCTAATACATACAGAGAGCAGCGCGCTTTGTGACGGCACGGCGAGAGGGGCAAAAATGCCGCTGCGACAGAACGAGAGGGATAGAGGAGGGGCGAGAGAGAGAGAAGACTGAGAGAGAGAAAGTGAGACAGAGAGAGACGCACAGAAGAGGGCTGAGGGAGAAGGCGAGAGGCGAGAGAGAAGCCCAAAGGCATGGAGCGAGCAAGCGAGCGAGCTGAAGAGAGAAAGAAGGGTGGAGGGCAGAAGAGCGAGGAAAGCCGGAGGAATTGGAGAGCGAGGCGTGGACGTGACGCGGACTACGTATGGCCGTACTTGCTCCGGAGCCGGCCGGAGCCGCCCGGGGCATAAATACGGCGGCCGTACGCGTTTCATCAGAACGGAGAGTTCATAAATAGACGGCTGGGCTGTGGGCTGGGCTGGGCCCGGCGCGGCGGCAGGAGCCGTTTGCGCTTGTCGCCGCTAGAGTCCCCGCCTGAGCGGCTACTCACTGCCAGCCCGGGCCGCGGGGCGGGGCGCGCCACTCGCAGGCGCTTACAGAGAGCGCTTCGCGGACACGCGCGGCCGCGCCCGGAGTTATAAAATAAAAGAATCCTCAGCAGACCACAGCAGAGGGGTGCTCAAAAATAATATCAAGTAGAGTCCAGTGTGTCCGGGAGTCCAGGGTAAGCGCGTCGCAGTTTTGCGGATCTGCCAGCCCACAAATAATTCGACAAAGCGTCGCAGGTAAGAGGTGAGGGGAGGGGAACTGGACAATCGTCGTTCTGTCGAAGCATCAGTAACTGATCCACTGATCCGCGTACGCACTGGTAAAAGAAATGTTTAGATTTACATCAATGGTGTTAAGTTGAAAATGTGCAAACATTTGCACACTTCAAGGTGTCGAGCTTAACTAAACGTCATTTGGTGTGCAATGTTTCGACACTTCCGAAACGTTCAATAAACTGCAGATCATTTAGTGTGCAGTTACTCGACGTCTCTTAAGGCTTCCCAATAGCTGGTGCATGTGTCCAAGTGTGCAAACATTCGACACTCGCGAGACGTTTAAGGTTTAGACGTTATTGTAATGTCTGGTAAAACTAGACACAATGTAATGTGCAAAGTAGTAAAAAGCACACTATAAGTGTGCAAAGCTGCACATTTGTTTTACCAGTGCGCGGATCTGCCTGCTCGCCAGTCCGTACCCGGAAGCTTACCCTGTCTCCTAGGGTAGGCAAACCCGCAATCCTAATACGTGTTTGCTGTACGGGCTATTTCTTATTGAGAACATATTAAAATTAAAACAGAGAGTGGGAGTTGGAGAAGTATACGAGACCTCCAGGCGCAAGCAGGCACACTGTTAAAAGTTTTTGTCATTTGACAACATATTTTGTGACAATTAATTCATGTTGTGTTTATAACAAGTGATATATTTATGTGGCAACATACCTGTTGAAAATATTTTTGTCTTTACTGTATGACAAGTAAATTGTCTGCCTATGACTGTTTTTTTTGTCTGATATTTGACAGAACATCTATCTTTTGACAAGAAAATTATCAAAATCGATTGATCTTAGAAAAATTTACCGTCATTGACAAATGACAAATAATTTTCAAGCTCATTATGACAAATTTATCATGTTCCACTTTTATCCGGACGATAACTGTCAAATCACAGTCAAAAATTTTACAGTGCAGCAGGAACGGAATATAAAGTGAAAGAGGGCCCACACCCCACACTCGGCCCCGGCGGCCCGGCGGCCCGGCCCAGCAAACACCAGAGCGCGCGTCGAGCCGAGCAGCAGCGCCGCCTGGCGGCCCCAGCGGTGGCCGCGCGCGCAACGCAAGAAACGTCCATGTCGGGGAGACAATAAAACGCGCGTGGCCCCGCGACCGCCGCGCCGCCCCCCGGGGGGCCCCCAGCCCCGGGCCGCGCCGGGCCAGACCCCCGGGGGGGCCTCTTTATAAGGCGGCCAGGGTGACTGATGGGGTTCCGCTCCGCAGCGGCGCGCCGGCCTGGCGCCGCCTGCTGGCGTCCGGTCCGGCCCGCGGCGTGCACTGGTCACCACGAGAGAGAAACAACAAAGTAGCGTCAGAGGGAAAGTGAAGGATAATCGCATTACATCGGCAGTTACACCACCACCCAAATGGTCGCGAAGTCGTTCGGAGCGCATATAACTTTTGCGCAGAGGTTATTGCTGAGGTCGGAGGCGGCAAGAGGCGGTATTGGTGGGGCACCTCCCATCCCGGCCTGATCCGGCCAGCCCCGCCCGCCCCACCGCAGTAACCCGATAGGCGGCACTACAAAGCACTCGACACCCGGCGCGGCGCCCGTCCGCCCGCCCCGCCCCCATGATAGAGACCGGGAGAGGCAAGGCTAAGGTCTATCCTCTGCTCAATCCAGCGAGGCGGGTGAAGGGGTTCAAGGCCGCGCCCTGCATAAGTAACGCTGTCCGTGTCACTCTCACCCGCACCCTGCGCCGCCCCCGTGCCCCGCCCTGCCCCCGCACTGCCTCCAGCGCCCCGGCCCGGCCCCGGCCCGGCAGGCATAGGGGGAGTTGTACGCCCGCACACCGCCCGCCCCGCACAAAAATATGAGGCAGGCTGATGGTAATCGCGCGCGCGCTCGCGCATGCCTTCGGGAGAGCAAAAGAGAGAGAGGGAGGGGGGGGGAAGACGCTAAAGAGAACGAAGGGTGGGGAGAGTGAGACAGAAGTAGACGGAAGGAGAGGAAAGCGGGAGCGGCGGGGAGAAATGGGTGGAATTTTGAAATTTGATTTATTTCTGCGATCACTTACAACATGAGTCCCCGTAGGGTGGGGAGTGCAGGAGCGTGCCTCCCAAATAAGGGTGGTGGGACGCGAGAGGGGCGGAGAGGGAGCTGCAGGGGATGGATGGGGTAGACACGGAGCAGGGCCTAAGGGGCGAGGATGAGGGGTTGGCGGGGGGAGACCGCGTCTGAGGGAGGAAAAATGGAGGAAGAGGAGCAGAGCTGGGGGAAGTAGACGATACAGTCCGACCGGGACAGCGAGGGAGGCCAGCGGCCAGCGCTGCAGGCGCGGTGCATCCGTCGAAAAAGAAATCAATTTCTCCTCGCGCGGTGCTTTTGTCGGGATTGCTTTTTCCGCAAGTCATCCGATGATTAAGACTATCGGCGCCCAGTGAGTGAGGAGCCCAGGACCGTCGGACCACGCTGCTGTATACACAAATATCGCGAGGTCGCGCGTCGAGTCGACCTGTGAGCGCTGCTGGGTGTCTGAGCGGCCAGAGGCGGCAAACGAGACCGAGAGACCGAACAGGAGGCGAGACAGCTTCATTGCGGGCGAAACTGTGTCGCGTGCGATTGTTCGGCCCGACTCGGCTCGTTATACCAAAAGAGTTGCAGTGGCGCGCCCGGCAACGGCCCGCGGCGCCGCATTCACTCCGCGCACTGTAACAGTCTTGCCGAGTAGCCTTTGGTAAGTGAACATGCATTTTGAACCCGCATAATACCATAACACCGTTTTGTTGGTAATATGTTTGTAATACAAACAAACTTCTTTTTATTACAAACATATTAATAGGATGTTTGTTTGTACTTACCAAAGGAAAATTTTTCTTTGTTTGTACAAACAAACATGCCAAACATTATCCCGTAAGGGACATTTAAACGATTAACATACGTTTCCCAGCGATTTTAGAAGCAGTGTTGCCAGAAAAGTGGGAAAGAAGTCGCCCAAACACAGCGGAGTAAAGAGGGCTGCACCTGTGCTGAGGTCTTGCCTGGTAGGCAGGCACAGTTTGCAGATGCAACCCAATTCATTCCGTTGTGTTTGGGCGACTTTTTGCCTACTTTTCTGGGAACACTGTTTAGAAGGCAACTCCGTTGCCTATAAAAAGAAGGCAGTCATAGTATCTAATAACTACTAACCATACTTTGTCCATAGTTTTTTGTCCGTGCTTCTTTCTGACAAACGAAACGGCGGACAGAAAAAAGGAAAAGGAAAATAAACTGACGATCCAGAGCGAATCTATAACGATTACAGGATAAAGACGACGCCACGGAGTTGAGGAGGGGAGAGAGATCGTCCTCAGCTCTACAAACAGGCGAGTGAATGTGCGTAGTGCCCACTGCAGCGGAGGGAGGCGGTGGAGGGGGGGGGGGGAGCGGCGCCTGGTAGGGCTGGGCTGGCCGGGCCGACGAGCACGGGCAAGCCCAATAATGGTATGGAGGAGTCTCGAACTTCGGACATCTCTCGCGGAGGCGGCGGGGAGGAGGAAGGGGAGCCGGTGGGGGGTGGGGGGTGAAGACGCTGGAACGACAGTGTAGGGGCTCATGTAAGAGGAGCCTCCGCCACCCCTCGCCGCTTGGTGAAGCAAGAGTGGATGCTGCTGGGAGGGAATAAGACGGAGTTATCCGCTTCATAAATTACAGCTGGACTAGGCCGAAAATCTCGACCAGTTTCATGTTCACCAATTTTTTTGTCTATCCTTTTCCCCCCTATTTTCTCTCATGGATTTTTTTTTTTTACGAGCCATCAACACCGTTTTACCCAAACTTGCGCTCACCTTTTTGCAGAGCACGCAGCCGCTGGGCTGCTGCCGCTGCAGCGCCAGCTTTTGCACCATAACTCTCGCTATTTACCTAGAAACTTTGTCGGGCGCGCCCCCGGTGGCGGGGCGGGACGGGGCAGGGTCTGCCGGCCCCGGGGCGCTCACGTGGGCCCGGCTGCCGGCTGGCCCGTGCCACGCGGGGCCACGTGTCCGGGTCCGCGGACGGCGGGGCGGGAGATGTGCGGGGTTAAGCCCTCAGGGCGACCTCAACTGATTTTCTTCCGCAAGGCTAGCGGCCGGGTCAGTGGCCCGGGCCCGTGCCCAGCGCACGTGTCCTAACTAGTTTTTTTTCCCCTGTATCCTCTTTCCTACTTTCTCGCATTCTGCTGCCGACCAGCCGCAAGGGGTGCGCTGCGGGGGCAGGAGGCGAAAGAGAGCCTGGCACTTAGGTCCGCCGCCTCATAACATTTCATTACGGAGAGGGAGAGGGCGTGAGAGAGGAAGAGAAGGGGGTGGGAAGAGGCGACGAGGGGTAGTGTGTGTGTGTGTGTGTGTGTGTGTGTGTGTGTGTGTGTGTGAGAGAGAGAGAGAGAGAGAGAGAGAGAGAGAGGGAGAGGGAGAGAGAGGAAAAGCGGCATGCCAACGCCCCGTACCTACCACTACACGAGTAGATCGGAGGGCAGTAACCAGCTCTGCAGTACGGCAGCCTCCTGAGAGGGGCGGAGCTGGGCCCGCTGGGGCCGACCCATGCATGCGGGGCTTGGAGAAACGGCCTGCAGGGAGCTCTTGGGGCGTAAGTGATTCCAGCGGGGGTCTTGGGGAGAGAGATGGGGGGGGGGGGCGCCTAGGAGCCGCTCCACCCTGCCCGGCCACGCGCCACGCACTGGCTCGATTCAAAGCACATCCTTGCCGACTCGACGAGCTTAAATACGTAATGAGTGACCGTGGATTCGCTCCGGGAGCAGGGAGCACCCTGATGGTGGTGGTGGCCACCTCGGGCGGCAGACACCTCAGGGCGCCCACGACCCCGACCCGTGCGTCCTGCTGTCGCGGACCGGTGGAGAGGTCAGCTGAGTGCGAGTGAGAGAGCGTGTATGTGAATGAGCGTGAGCGTGAATGTGAGAGTGAATCAGAGTGGGCGAGAGCGTGAATGTGAGTTCGAGTGTGTGAGCGTAAATAGTGGTGAGTGCGGGACGTTATTAGCGTGAATCCGAATTACGTGAGTGAGAGTGAGTGTGAATGGGAGTATAAGAGAGCGTAAGTGGAGCGTGAGTGCCATGGAGAGTAAGTGGAGTTTCAGTGGAGCGCGAGTGGAGCGTGAGTAGAGCGTGAGTGGAGTTTAAGTGGAGCGTGACTGGAGTGTGAGTGAAGCGCGAGTGGAGCGTGAGTGGAGTGTGAGTGTAGCGCGAGTGGAGTGTGAGTATGCGTCATCAGGGCGCGCGGGTTCGACACCAGGCGGGGAGCCGCGGGCTGCCATCCCAATGCCACACACGCCGCTGCGGCTCGCCCCGCCCCGCCCCTCCCGGGCCGGCAGCACGTTCTCAGAGGACCTCCACGCATAATACAGATGAATGTGGCGACACGTGGCTGACGGGCGACACGCCCCAGCGTGTCACTCGGAGCCCCGGCCCCGGCCCGCCCCACCCCGCCCTCAGTCACTGCAATGCACTGTGCTGAAAGTCTGTTGGGCGTGAACGACTCGGGTGCATACGGTCCCTAAGTACAACCACAAGGTTAAACTAGCATTTAAGGTCACAAAACCCACGGTATTGTGCGACGCACTGGAAAAACAAAGGTGTGACTTAACACCTTTACAAGGGGTGTTAAAGGTTTAATGCCTTTGGAAAGGCGTTAAAATGTCGTTAAGGTATTGAAATGAATGCCTTAGGGCGGTTTTAATGCCTTTGCTAAGGCATTAAACCTTTACCACCCCTGGAAAGGTGTTAAGTCACACCTTTGTTTTTCCAGTGCGGTCAAAGCCTTGCATATCCTCTCTGGATGCGATGGGAAATATCGCTCGCAAGCAATATTTTCCTCCATTTTATTTACATGCGGTTCAAGGGGTGCAAATAATTTCTTGCTGCGAAAAACGGCAAGGGGCGATGCTGGTAAATACACTGTATTTACACAATGTAGGCCAATCGCCAGATGAAACACCTCGCTTTACTGAACGGCAGATGAGCAAACTTAAAGAAGAAAATAATGAGAGGAGAAAAAGAATATCAAACGCACAAACACGCGAGCGCCTAACCGCTGCTCGCTCACTCGCTCACGTTTTATTCACAACACGCGTCCTTTCATCTAATTGCTCCTTGTCTGCTGCAAGCGATCAAAATACACGAAAGGGGAAAAAAAACACGCGGCGAGCGAGGGTATAAAAGGAGCGGCAGCGGAACAGATAAAGAGAGAGAAAAGAGCAGTCGAGGGAGAAGGGGGCACAATCGAATGCGCACAAAGGTGAGAAAGGCGAGGGGGTGTCCGGCCGGTGCTGCAAGACCGGCTGGCGCCACAACCTGCCACCGCGCGCCCAGCTGCTGAGCCAGCGGCCTCGCCCCGCCCCGCCCCGCCCGGGCGATGACTGCCCTCTTACAACCGAGACAGAAACAAACCCTCGACGAGCACGCAAATCTTGTTCATCTCCTCATCATCCTCTTTTTTTCTCTCTCTCTTTTTTCTCCCCCGGGGGCTGGAGGAGGATGGCGGAGGGAGTGAGAGAGGAGCAGAGAGTTTGTCCTCCCACGGTCAGAGAAGATAAGCCTTTTGTGATTCTGCGGTGCCCCACCCGGAACGGGCAGGCGAGCGAGCAAGCAAGCGAGAGAGAGAGAGAGAGAGAGAGAGAGAGAGAGAGAGAGAGAGAGAGAGAGAGAGAGAGAGAGAGAGAGAGGGAGGGGGGGGGGTGGATGGGACCGACCCCTCTCGGAAGCAGGCCCGGAGTAATTTTACACCTTTTGTCTCGCGGTCAGACAGGCCCTGGACTGACGGGCCACCAGGGCCTGCAGCAGGGCCTGCACGGCCGCCTGGCCCAGCACCGGGGCTCAGCGGGGTCGTGTGTGCGATATCGAGGGGTTACAGTGCAGGGGCACCACAGGGGCACCACAGGGGCACCGCAGCGTCCATAAGGAATAGCTAACGGTACCGCAGCGGGGCCACGGGGGGGGGGCTCACGGCATCAAGCCCCCCGGAGGCGCGCGTCGCGGTCAGACCACCATGGGCCAAACAGTGGTGCCGGGCGGCGGGAGTCGAGAGAGAAAGTCTGTGGAGAGAAGATATGGGCAGAGAGAGAGAAAGGGAGATAGAGGGGTGGGGCGGGTATGTGGGGTTGAAAAATATAAACAAAACACAACAAAATTGACCGCTGTTGCCATACGTGAGCTTTGCTTGCGCTCTGCCGCTCTGCAAACCGCACATGGTGATGAGCCTGTGGCAGGGCGTGGCGTGGCGGGGCGGGGCGGGGAGGAGCGTGGCGCGGCGCCGGGTATCTTGATGACCGACTTGCATGCTGGGTGGACCAGCGTGGTTTTGCCACGAGCCGGCATAAGTCACTCCCCCTCACTGTCAGATGAGACCTCGCTCTCTCGCGCGCGCACGCACACCAGCCCCCTCCCCTCCAGCCCAATGCCCTTTATGAGCAGAAGAATGGCGGCCGCGCCACTCCTCATTGTGGCTGTTCGTTTCGATGAATATTTTCTGTACGGCGGAGAGGAAACGAGGAAAGAAGAAGGACCAAGAGTGGAAGTGGTAGGTGTGGGAGGGGGAGAGGGGTGCGGGGGAGAGGGGGGGGGG
This sequence comes from Frankliniella fusca, assembly GCA_029379305.1. Taxonomy (NCBI): domain Eukaryota; kingdom Metazoa; phylum Arthropoda; class Insecta; order Thysanoptera; family Thripidae; genus Frankliniella; species Frankliniella fusca. Next base: position 844,493 of record JAHWGI010000700.1, on the reverse strand, counting down.
TGCAAACAAAACAATCAGCGAGTGATTACACTCCAGCGCACCCATCCCCGCCCCATCCCAGCTGGTACAAAAGACGTGCAGGAAGTCGCGCGGGAGCTCTGCTCTGTCCGGCGGTGTCCTCGTGCCGTGCCGCTCTTCCCCTCCGGGGCAACCGGCTCGGCGACCTGCTGCTCCACTGGAGATCGAAGTTCACGTATATACATCGCTGTTTGCAGCGTGCCTGCGAGCACATTGACAATAAGCTGTGTCTTGAGCTGTGTGGTTCGACAAGCACACTGCAGGGCGGCCCAGCAGCCCGGGTACCCGGTTGTTTACGTACACATGCAACCCATGAGCCAACTTGGAGCTGAGCGAGGAGTGGGGCAGAGCAGGGAAACGAGCGAGCGCAGAAGCTCGCTTGTTGTATGCGTCCAAAAACGACAGGTGAGAGTGAGACGTTCGAACAACAACTTAGCTTCTCCTCTCTCTCTCTCTCTCTCTCTCTCGTTTTAGGACGCATGCGAGCCTCTGCGCTCGCTCGTTCCCCTGCTCTAGAGTGGGCACCGGCCCCTCCTCACCTCTTCTTGCTGCTCTCGCTCAGCTCAAGTAGAACGGTTTGAATACTTAACAACGGGGTTGTGGGGGCCACAGCAGTGTGCTTGCAGGCATGTTGAAATGTATGCGCTTATCAACCACTTTGATTTCTAGTTTTTACCACCAAAGCCACGAAGTATGCACTCCAAAAAGACATAATTAGAGCCTGCGCCGAAGGACTGCAGGTCAATGTAAAACCCACGCTGAACGTAGAAACCCGTAATATTTTCTTCCTCTCTTGAAAAGACTGTCCATAATGGCCTTCCGTGCGCATGGCTGGGGTGGTATCCGTGCAGGTGTGAGGTGATAATACTGCCCCCGTGACAGATATGCCGGGGGTATAGGGGGGGTGCAACCATCCCGGGATAACCATGCCCCCCAAATACGAACAGACCAGGGGGGGCATAACCATCCCGGGATAATCATGCCCCCCCTCAAGGATCGGCACAAAGGGGGCACAATCATCCCGGGATAACCATGCCTCCTCCGGAAGAGTGAGGGGGGGCAGAATCATCCCGGGATAGTTGCGCCCCCTTCCGAAAATTTAGAAAAAAGGAATTTTGGCAGCACTAGTCATGAGCATGAGCTGACTGTAAATAATGCGGCAATTCATTATTTGCAGCAAGAAAAAAGGCAGGGGGGGGCACCATTATCCCGTGATAATGGCGCCCCCTCATAGCAAGCCCTAAGGCAACGGGGGCATAGCTATCACGGGATAATAATGCCCCCTTCACCTTGCGCGAAGGCAGGGGGCATGGCTATCACGGGATAATAATGCCTCCCTTCTGCCTGCCCTGCGGCGGGGGGCATGATTATCACGGGATAATAATGCCTCCCTACTGCCTGCCCTGCGGCGGGGGGCATGATCATCACGGGATAATAATGCCTCCCTACTGCTTGCCCTGCGGCGGGGGGCATGATCATCACGGGATAATAATGCCTCCCTACTGCCTGTCCTGCGGCGGGGGGCATGATCATCACGGGATAATAATTCCTCCCTACTGCCTGCCCTGCGGCGGGGGGCATGATCATCACGGGATAATAATGCCTCCCTGCTGACTGCCCGGTGGGGGGCATGATCATCACGGGATAATTGTGCCTCCCTACAGCCGGCACTGAAGGAAGGGTATTATCATTACGGAATAATTGTGACCCTTTACCTTGCGTTAAGGCAGGGGGCATGGTTATTCCGTTAAGCGTGTACTCCCAAGTGCTGATCCAAATTTTTACCAATCGCCAAACATTAGTACTCAGTTTGTACTTTTACACTAGCATACACTGTAAAAAATTTGGTTGTAAATTTACAACATATTTCTTGCTAAGTTTTGTAATTGGCCATGTTGCTCTACAACACTCACTTTTGTTTATGTACAAAAAATATTGTAAAATTACAACATGTTTTGTTTGGGAACAACTGAAAAGTCGTAATCGGACAGGACTTTTGTTCAGTAACAAATTTAGTTGTAAAATAACAGCACATATTTGTTTGAGAAGAGAATGACCATGTTGTTTTTAAACAAACTGTATCATCACTAAAAAGTTTGTACTTCAACAACTATTTCTTACAGTGTAGTTTTAGTTTTAATTGCTGAGCTAAATTTAAATTTAAATTTAGCTTAAAATTTAAATGCTCAGCTCTGTCAGAAAGCGCCAAGGGGAGACCGACGGGAAGACGGCGTGACACGTGAGGCGTGAGACGTGGGATGCGAGAGATGTGGACAGGCTTGCCAACCACCAATGCAAAACTACCAATTGTAAATTATCGGTGTTTTAGCATCCAACTTCAGCGCGCCGCAGGCCGAGGTAGACGCACTTTTAGCTCAGCCTCACACGGTTTTAACGTGCGTCTACCTTGTATAATTTCTATTCAATCTGAAAATGGAATACGGGTGCGAGCGTGACAGGGAATTGAATAGAACGCAGAAAGATATTACTCTTTTCGTACTTTCGCCCTATCATTAGCAATATGAAGGTTCATCCTTTAAATTCAATCTGGTGACGCGAGCGTGACGCACGCTCCTCGCTGTGCATTGAGAAAAAAGTGCTTTAGGTCTGAACGAATTTGTACAACTGTCATGTTAAATTAATAAAAAATTTTGCGAACAAACAAAGCTAAAATTATCTACCTAGTAAGTCTGCGATAACATTTTATAACCACAAAGTTGGACGTGTTTGAAATAGTCGCCTTAATTTAAACTGTTTGAAAGCCAGTTCGTATGCAATCTATAGTTTACAAAGAAAAATAATTTTTTTTTTTGAATTTATCCTGGTACCTCTCACGTTAATAAATATGCATGTTTTCAATGCAGATTAATGTTAATGGGCAAGCACTCAGTCTTCGTGGCGCAGTGGCCTTCATCGGTTCTGATAGCACTTCCCTTGGTCACTACGTGGCACACGCTCGAAGGCCCGACAAAACCTGGGAAACATATGATGATCTTCGAGGGGAAATTTCAACTCCTGATCTCAAAACCATTTTTAAGTGCCACTTAATATTTTATTCCATTTAGTGTCGTTCTCTTGTACCTTGCCTAAAAAAAAAGGTTATTACCATATTGTTTTTGGAATTTTTTTTCATTTTTAAAATATTGTTTTGTTTATTGGTATTTGAAAAAACTGTAACACCATGTAAGTGTTAGTTTTTACTGCTAGTTGCACTTTCAAAAGGTTTATACCATTTTGTTTTTGATAAATTTGCTTTCTTTTAATTAACATTTTAAAAAGGTAGGACGATCTTTTAGTATTTGTTTAAATTGTTTATAAGTGTTGATTGCTGTAACACTATGTTTGTATAACATATTTTATCGTCACCAAAAAATGACACTTGCACAAAATGTTGTACATTATTCTGAACTACAGTATTTCCCCCCACCGCAGGGCAGGCAGCAGAGAGGCATTATTATCCCGTGATAGCCGTGCCCCCCGCCGCAGGGCAGGCAGTAGGGAGGCATAACTATCCCGTGATGATCATGCCCCCCGCCGGGCAGTCAGCAGGGAGGCATTATCATCCCGTGATGATCATGCCCCCCGCCGCAGGGCAGGCAGTAGGGAGGCATTATTATCCCGTGATGATTATGCCCCCCGCCGCAGGGCAGGCAGTAGGGAGGCATTATTATCCCGTGATGATCATGCCCCCCGCCGGGCAGTCAGCAGGGAGGCATTATCATCCCGTGATGATCATTCCCCCCGCCGCAGGGCAGGCAGTAGGGAGGCATTATTATCCCGTGATGATCATGCCCCCCGCCGCAGAGCAGGCAGAAGGGAGGCATTATTATCCCGTGATAGCCATGCCCCCTGCCTTCGCGCAAGGTGAAGGGGGCATTATTATCCCGTGATAGCTATGCCCCCGTTGCCTTAGGGCTTGCTATGAGGGGGCGCCATTATCACGGGATAATTGTGCCCCCCCTGCCTTTTTTCTTGCTGCAAATAATGAATTGCCGCATTATTTACAGTCGGCTCATGACTAGTGCTGCCAAAATTCCTTTTTTCTAAATTTTCGGAAGGGGGCGCAACTATCCCGGGATGATTCTGCCCCCCCTCACTCTTCCGGAGGAGGCATGGTTATCCCGGGATGATTGTGCCCCCTTTGTGCCGATCCTTGAGGGGGGGCATGATTATCCCGGGATGGTTATGCCCCCCCTGGTCTGTTCGTATTTGGGGGGCATGGTTATCCCGGGATGGTTGTACCCCCCCTATACCCCCGGCATATCCGTCACGGGGGCAGTATTATCACCTCACACCTGTTAACTGGTCAAGCACGACCCATCGCAAGTTGTCAACATAGAAAGGCGGTGACAGATGTATCAGAAGGGAGAGAGGGGGAGGGAGGGAGGGAGGGAGGGAGAGAGAGAGATCGGCCTGCAGCACGCGGCGTATTCCCGTGCTGCTCTCCAATGCCTGCCTCCTGCCTGTTGGCTACGAAGGAGGGCAGAGGGACAGGGACGCCTGCGTCCCCAGAGCCACCGCCCCGCACAAAGGGTTCCTCGCAGCAGATCTCGCTGATTTTCGCCAGTCGTGCGGGGCGGGGTGGTGCGGGGCGAGGCAGAGGGGGGGGGGGGGGCGCCGATGTGAAAGCTGCTCAGGCCGCCTCCTCCATAATCCCATACAGTCCGTCCTCACGGATGTCCATTCTTTCGCGCGGACGACCGCACGACGACTGGTGCCTTCCACCCCCCACCCCTCCCCAACCCCTTTCCCACGGGCAGCGCCGCTGTGACAAAGGAAAGTTGAGTCAGTCTAACGTTTAATTAGAATGTCCCCCCCAGATGAATCCTTTCGACAATGCGCCCTCTTTCTGAGTCTGTCTCTCTCTCTCCCCCTCTACCCCATTCGAGTCCTCTCTGCGCTTCGTACAACTTCAAAACCACGGAGAGGAAGGGGCTGAGCGAGCGAGAAGGGGGTGGGGAGGGGGAGTGAACTGTCCAGTGGCCAGAAATGTGCTCGTCCCACTCGCGCACGGCGGCCGCCGAAGAAAATATATATTCAGAAGTGATAAGTCTTCCGCACACACGAGGCGACCCGTCGCTGCGAGAGCGCGGATCTTTGCTCTTTCCCGCCATTGTTACTTGAATTTATAAAAGCCGTTCGTAGATAGAACGTTATCAGTGGCGCCCCCTTGTCTTTCAAACACAAAGCCGCCGGGGGCAACAAAGCGGCGGGAAATAATGGAGGAGCTGTTTATGGCAGACGGGGAGTACTCCCCGGGACAAAGGGACACCTTGCAGATCAACTCGCATTTTCTTTTTCACCTGCCTTGTGCTCTCCGCCCAATTACACTCCCTCTCGGCTTGCGCTCACCCGAGCAATAGCGGGTGCCGAGAGAGAGAGAGAGAGAGAGAGAGAGAGAGAGAGAGAGAGAGAGAGAGAGAGAGAGAGAGATAAGATGGAGAGACAGAGCTGAGGAAAAGGAGGAGGAAAGATGGAGGAAGCAAAAACGCGCGAAGAAAAAGATGATCCCGAGCCTTCAGTTTAGCATCGACTTATTAATTATGAACGGCCTCATTCAAACAGCGCGCCCGGCTGCGGGTGAGCGGCTAGATGCCGCTCACCTTAAGATGAGGCTGGTCTTTCAAAGTCAAAGAGGGCAAGATGAGAAAAGCTAAGGAGCAATGGACCAGGAAGATAACAGAAAGGGTTTAGCTGTAGCACACCCTTCGATGCAATCATGCAATACTGTCCTCTATGAGTTCGACTCTAAAAAATACTGTGTGGCCCTCGGTGTAGCCGATACGCTTCTACAACATACTAAGTTCTTGCATGCACTGAGAGAAATGTTTCGTTGCAGCCATCAAAATTTTGATACCCATAATCAAATTTTGTTCGGTCGGTCTCGGTTAGTAATAGGCATCAAAATTTTAGTCGCTGTTACCGAAATTTTGGTTGCTCTAACCAACGGTTTAGTTGCTGTGACTAAAAATTTGATGCCCATGACCAAACGGAATCGATCGAACAATTTTTTATGGCTGCAATGAAACATTTCTCTCAGTGTGATTTTTCGGCCTATTCTAGGAACGTAGCCCGTCCTACTGAGTCAAAATCCCAGCTTTCGGTGGTTGGGTTGCTTAGTAAGGGTACTGGCCTTTAATTTAAGACTTTAAGAAGCTGGAAAATATTAATCAGCCTAGAGTTAGCTTTAAAAACATGCTGAAAGATAGTATGTTCTAGAAGAGTATCGGCCACAGTGTTTTCTAGACAAGTGATCAGGCAGGAGCGTGAGGTTACGCCCTGCAGTTTTACCAAAAGGGGCGCGTTTCAGATGCCACATCCACTATTGCGCTGACGAGTTGGGCACAGTGCCTCCCAGCACAGTATTATACAATAACAAACATAAAAGGTTACTCATTTTCAAATATGCGTCTAGAAGTGTTATAGTTTGTGTGTTGGTTTAAGACTTTTGGATGAAGAGTGCAGATCGTTCATGTGGAGATTTAACAGAAGAAAAATAAGAAGAAAATTTAGAAATAAAAGGAATGGGGGCGCAAATAAGTGTGTGGACAGGTCACCTGCTCGGCCCGCCACGCTGTTAAGAGCATGAGAGAAGGGTTAGAGAGACGCAACGGAAGAGAGGCGTCATCTCGCCCCACCGCGTGAGAGGAGACGTGGTTGGCTGACCCGAACGCATGCGCGCCTTCGTTGGCTAGTCCCAGTTTGAGCGCAGTGAGCTAACGCCCCCCCCCCCCTCTCTCTCTCTCTCTCTCTCTCTCTCTCTCTCTCTCTCTCTCTCGCTCACTGAGTCTCGTCTCTCTAGGCCCGGTCCAGCCCACACAAGAAGAATGAGATGAGCGTTGCATATTCATAAGTCCCAGGCTCTGGACACATTTTTCCCCTTTTTTTGCTTTCTGATACTTTTTGCTCTTTTTTATTTTTATTATTATGGCGAGTGTCCGTCATGTGGCAAGCTCGAGTTTTGAGACCCTTACCATGTTTTAGCCAGCACCACCTAGAGGGAGGTCACATCAATCCCTGAGACCTCATCTCAATAATGGCTGGATGGGGCCAATCAGCATAGAGTGTGGAGGAAGTCGACGCGAAATAAGACGGGCTGAATATCACATTTCTCGAAATGCTCGCGTAAAAAGGAAAAGAGACGGCGAGCAGCGCGAGGCAAGGCTCGACCGGAAACTTCCTGATTGATTTACTTGAGACGGCCGGCCAAACCAGTTAAGTCGGAGCTCAGGCACGCGCGCGCGCCGGCACAGGCTCAGGCTCTTGCCTCGGTCCAAGAAAAATTCCTCGCAACTTTTGTATCAATTATTTCGGACTCTTCGCCCTCATGGTGTTGGATTTGCTCAATGCGATATTCAAGAAGTCCTTGCGAAAAAGTTTTGAAGCCTGCAAAATAATTGAGAAGAGAGAGAGAAAGCGAGCAAGGGACACGGGCGGGCTTAGTTGGGGCGCGCGAGGGGAGGAGGAGGAGCCGAGCCACGTGCGAGCGGCAAGCTCACAGAGGGTTGTTAGCATGGCAAGATCTGGAGGCCGGCTGGAAGGTCGATGTGAGTCCTGTGGGAGGCTAGGTCCAGGTCGGTGCCAATCAAGGGAAAGTCTCTATGTAGTACGAGTGAATGGGAGAGAGAAGGCACAGACATTCTCACGACAGTGTCTGAATTGAGTACTACCACCCCATGTATTCCGATGAACACACGCGCACTCACACACACGCACACTCCTACCCACGCACACGCAGTCACACGTCACACGCTCATACCTGCATACTTGATTTGAGCGGAATGTACAGGTGGCGCGCAGCACAACTAAGCAAGGTCGGAACGTTTTCTTAATTCTCCCTCTTTTCTTTCTCTTTTCATCCGGAGGGATGTCATCATTTATTGACGCCTGCGTCCCTTCACCTGATTCGCGCCCCTGCGGCGGCGGCAGGTGCCCATCTTATTAAAGTTCATGAGCAAGCCTTGTGAGCGCACGCCGAGCTGTACAGTGCTGGAACAATGGTTTTACTTTTAGGTCCGGCTAAGTCGTATAAATGTTGCTCACCTTGCGGAGAGGTAATGTTCATCGACACTCTGTTGCAGATACGTTACACGAGGCGTCAACTGCAAGACTGACGAGCACAGCGGATAAGTTCCAACTGTTTCAGTCTTCAGTTTTGCAGTTGAAACCGTTGTTGTACTCTTCATGTTGTACGGTTTCGCACTTCATATTTGAAGTTGCAACTTGTCTAGGGACCTGATAGCAGCGCCCTCTGCCGGGCACTGATGTAACCGTCTCCCGATCGACCCCTGAGGGAGTCAGTCTAATCTGAGCCAGCTAGTAAGAGAGAACCGTCTTTGTACTAGAGTCGATAGGATACGCCGAGGGGGCGACCACTCCCCTTTAATGTGTACACATGATTCCCGGAATAATTGATTCCCAATGACTCCCATCCATATCTTTTCGTTTCTAACTGTTTCCAGCGACATAAAACGCTAGTTTCGGCTATTTATAACTGATTCCAGGTGTTTCCTGCTTTGTTGTAGTGGTTTTCCTTTATTTCCCTTAATTTTTATGATGATGATTCCCAGGCTTGTTTACACCTGATTCCCTCAGTTGTCGTCCCCTCGGAATACACACATAGCCACAAGTGAACCAGCATCTCCTTACTTTACCTCACTCACCATACAAAACTGTCATGTGACTTGGATGTACAGAACGCGTTTTGCACTGTTACGTCATCCGTGGTGTTCTCAGCAGATGGCAAAATGCCCATATGCATCCTATGACGACTGGAATGTCTCCCTCCACCCACTACCCCCTTTAAAAATGCACTCTAAATGCCATGCGACAAAAATGTCCGTAGTCTGATGACACCTGTGTGCACATCTCAGCCAGAAAAATTCCGTCTCTTGTTTTCTGGACAATTTTTTTTTTTGTCCAGCAAATGTGGAAATTCTTCTTTGCTTGGTTTCTCAACTCTAACTTGCAGGTTGTGCTCACAGCAATGGACAAAAATTGTCCCTTCACTGATAAAACAAATGTAGGAGGTTTCACACCAATTATTGGTAGTTAGTATCAGATGCGCAAAGAATAAACACTTCGTGGTGACGACCTGAACTAAAATTTAATAAAAGTGCTATTTTTCTACACTTCGCAAACTTTTAGTAAACTGCGGGTCACTTGGTGTGCAGTTAATCTATGTTTTTTGAAGACGTTACCCTGGAAATGAAGCGTACGAAAGAAATTCTCCCATACATTTAGATAGGACGAGTAGGAGCGGAGCGGATAGACTCTGTGACGCTTGATTTCAAGCGTAATCTCAGTACTCTTGAAAACCGGGCGTGAGGCTACGCCTTAGTTTTACCAGTGTTCTGTGAGGGTGTTCCCCGAGATGAACACAGTCTGCGTCATTCTCTAAGTTGTCGCCTGTTGGTATCAGCGTGACGATAGAGCGGTCCACTGAAAGGATCCGGCAGCACAGCACAGCGGGCCCCGCCTGCTGCCTGACCAATGCCGCTGAGGAAATGTTGAAGGAAGAGGCGCGGGGCTGCACGGCACACAAAACGTTATCCGCTTTCACTCCACAAGCTTCGGACGATGCTGGTTTTTGCTTGATACCCTTCCTTTTTTTTAAAAGTAAGCAAGTATATTAAGTACACGCCATGAAAAGAGCGGATGGCGAGGAAGCCAAAGCAGTGCTGTTGGCAAACCTGTACACGAAAAGTACTCCTAGCGGCAGCACCGCAAACACTGTCGTCGATAAAACCTCGTTTTCTCCGCCGTCCTCTTTTATTCTACCCTTTTGCCAAAGGAATTGATGTCGTCGCCGCGCCTCGACTTGCCGTCTCGGCTGCAACATAACGGCTGAGCTCCTCCCCGTGTAACGGAACACGCTAATGCAGCCGGCAAGGCCGCGTTTTATTTTGGCTCAGCCACACGGGCTGCTGCTGAAATATAATGCGGTCGCAAAGCGGCACGGGACCCGGGAAGCCACTGCAAGAGGCTGCTCCTGCCTGGTTGGGTAGAGGGAGCCTCTGCAATAGGCTGCTGCTGCTGGTCAGGGCAGCTGGAGCCACTGACGGAGAATCCTGCCTGCTGCGGTCCAGGGCGGATGGAGCCACTGCATAGGGTGCTGCTGCTAGTCAGGGCAGGTGGAGCCTTTGAAGGAGAATCCTGCCTGCTGCAGTCCCAGGGCGGGTGGAGCCACTGCAAAGGGTGCTGCTGCTGGCCACGGCAGAGGTAGCCACACTGCAAGATTCTGTCGTCGCTGGCTCTGCACCAGATGCATCCCTCGCTGCTCTCTCCCTTCCAACTCCTTCTTAACCTCCCCACCTCATTGCCCCCGACCCCTTCCTCCTTCGCATCGCGGGCATGACAACTCAAGCCTAGAGTGGTGCAAACAATTGTGCTGGCGTGGTGATGTTTGTGTTTCGAGACTCTGCGGCCAGAGTTGATTCAGACAGTATGAGCAGTAAACAGCTAACAGCCGACAATAAGAACTGCAAACATTTCACTAATCCCCCGGACTGCCCGCCCCACCCCTGCCCCGGGCTTCTGCGCCCAGCCCGTCCTGCTCCCCTCAAACTTGCTGCCCCTTGCTGTACCCCTCCTCCCCTCTTGATTCCTTGCTTTGAATTGTGAAATTGGGAGCCTTCCAGTGTTTTTCGCCTTCTCTCTGTCTCTCACTCGCCCTCTCTCTCCCTCTCTATCGTTCTTTCTTATTTCTTTCTATCTCTTTGCTTCGCTCTTTCTTCTGCCTCCATAATTGCAAGTGAGAGACCTAGGCCGGTGTATTAGAATCCGGATCTCTTAAGACGAAGAAAGTAGAGAGAGATGGAGAAAGTGAGATACGCTTAGTGTGACCAGGAGAGCAGAAACATACACTGAAATTCCAGGGCAGCCCGTGAGCCAAAGCGCAAACAAAGATTGGCAGGTGGTACTTGTGCAGTGACGCAGGCTAGTGCGCGCCCTCGTGAGTGGGACTCGGCTGACGAGAAAATGAAAAGAAAAATGATAAGGACAGGGGGGAAAAATCAATTTCTACCCGTCATTTCAGTGTTTTGGGGATCCTCGTTTGTGCGTCGAGTCATTACGAGCAGGCGTATACTCAGGGAGGGGGCAGCTATGGGTGCAGCCCCGCCGGCCCCCAAAGTCACCCCGATCGAAGCAGCAGACTGTGCCGCTGCTAGAACAGGACCTCCAATCCATTACAGGCGAGGGAAGCCTCCCTATTCGAAAGCTGGGCGATCCGTCTGCCAACAAGGAAGGGGCCACTCCCGGTCATTATCCCCTTATCACCGAACGGCATCTAGGGGGTGGGGGTGGGGGGTGCAGGGAGAGGCGCACAAAGCGATATATATCCACCCGCTCCCGCTGTGTGAGTGTGCGCGTGTGCGTTTTACCTCGCAGGTGCGTGTCGCCGAGGACATAAGACGGCACATATAACGAGGGCCACGGCGGCGCAGTTCTTTTTTTTCTATTCTGAAAATAGCGAAGCAGGAATGGGACGGGTCCGCTGTATGGGGCAGGGATGGCGTCGGGCGTGGAAATCTGGCGCGTAGCAGCATAGCACGCCTTTTATCATGTCACTTCTCTTCCTCTGCTGGAGGGGGGGGGTAGGTTGGGGGAGGTGAGTGGAGGGCCGGGGCGATGTGTCAGACCAACACTGCGAGTGTAGCCAACGTCAAGAACAAAAGACTTATGATGGTCGAGAATAAATTTCCTGCGCGAGCATTGGGACCAGAGCCTGGCTTTTTCTGTGTCGCAGCAGCACTCATGCCCAGGGCGGTGGCGTGGCTGGGCTCGGCTCAGAGTCCCACGTGTTCGGGCGTGTGGACAGTCTTTGGGAGGTTTAAAATGTCAAAAAGATTTTTTTTAAAATATTAGCTTGTCTCCGATTTCAACAACGGGAAAATAGGTTGCAGTTTGGTGTACAATTCCCTGGACTTTGGTTGAAGTTTCTGAAGTTTACTGAAGTTTTTGAAGTTACAGTTAAAGAGAACATAATTTGGGCCAACTACATATTTCCCCCGAATTTCAATCTTTCACGAGATAAGCTTTCACCATCTATCCTGCAGGATGCACAGACAGACATGGTGAACTAGGGCTCTCAAACCCTGCAGAAGTTGAAATTCAAAAATCGTGCAAGAAGCCCTCGATATCACAAAGTCCAGAAACTCTGAAAGTCCAAAATTGTAGCATTATGAGGGAGTTGGGTTTTCACGACTTGCAGGGGATTTCGCACTTGCTCAGATCCCTCTGTAGTCCCTGCATTACTACCACTGAATCCAAGTCGCATTGTATGGTGGTTTTATAGCAACGTTCATAGATGTAACATGCAGGGAGCATACATCTATACAATAAACTATATTGTCTGAATTCCATATGTGACGTATTTAAAACGACCTGGGATCCCTCTTATAACACTTTTTCGATTAGGTCAAAAAGGCACCGCGAGCACAAAATGGAACCTTCGAAGGGATTTCGGGGGGCAGGGACGTAATAAAGGATTTGAGCAAGTGCCAAATCCACTGCAAGCCCCTAGAAAACTAGAGGGACAACTTTGGTTTTTAAAAGGGAAAATTTTGGGATTCCAACTTCTGTAAGGGAATCACAAAGTAGGTCCTATCGCCTGCACCACTCGGCGCGGTGGTGGTGGCGGCAGGTCAGGCCCTCTTCAGTCGGGCCCAAAATGTGTTTGCGTTGTTTTCCTTTTCTGTCTTTCCAAAGAAGAGTGCGTCCACTTGGCTACCGGCCGGACCAGCCCCTGCCCCCTGCTGGGCACGGCTGAGCACGCCCCCATCGTATCATCCCATCGGACCGGCGCCGCCGCCCCCCCCCCCCCTTCCCAACCCGCCCTACCAGCCTGCTCTGCCGCGCCCCGGCTCACCCCTCACCCCGCGCCAAGCGAAAAATAATGAAACTGCCGGCCCCGCCCCCGCCGTAGCACTGCCCCTCCAGGCCGAACGAAAAAAGAACAAACAACAACAATAACAACCAAAAAATATAAAAAATGGTTTTGCCGTTCCTGATAGGTAAAGTTTGTGGGAAAATCAGAGTTCAGAAATGCTCCGGCCGTTGCCAAATGGATACGACGCATGCAATCGACCGACCCTCTAGGAAGACTGTAAGCACCACTCCAGTCGTGAGCGCGCCGTCCAGAACCTGTCATTTCTCTTTCCAATAGCAGGAAAGCCGAATGGATTTCCTTTTGGTGAGGGAGGTAAGATATCTCTCCTTTTTTTCACCCATTTTTCTGTTCTCTGACCAACAGTAAATTAGGGCGGTAGAACCCTCCTCGGTTAGAATGGCCGTATGATTAGCAGCCACTGCAACGTTATTTTTGCCCCTCCTTTTTCATGACGCGGATCTTGTTTCACGGCGCAGCGGCACGAGGCGAGGGGCGCGGCTTGTAGCCGGGGGGAGGGGGGGGAGGGGAGGAGGATGAGGCAGGGCGAGGCGGAACTCTCCGCCGCAAAGTATTTACTTGAAAGGTTTCTTTTAAAATTTTCGTACGCCATGGCGAGTGCACATTTCACGGGAGGAATTATGCAGAATGTAACTGATACTTCAAAAGTTCCAATTGCCAGTCCTCCTCACACCTGTCCTGTTACACGAGAGATTCATCATCAACTTGCTTGTGACTTTTTAACAGTCTTCATGTCCACTCAAAAGTTTTTACCACCAAATTTGCTTTGTAACTACTAAGCGTTTTGTGCTGTCATAAGTTATAAACAAATTCTTTAGTAATTACTAAACTTTTTCCTAGTAAAACTAATCATTTTCGTAGCACTTAATTTCACCGTATTTCTAATACTAGAAAAAAAGTTTTGTAATACTAGGAATAAGTTTAGTAGTACTACAGAATTTCTTCACAACTTATGACAGCACGAAAGCTTAGTAGTTAATAAGCAAATTTGGTAGTAAAAACTTAGAGTGTAGTCTGAGAAAAGTGTAATCATTGAAAGTTTTATTTTAACCGAAAATTTTAAATCTGGCGAAGCCATTTGCGGCGCAGCGGAGACCTGTCCGATACAATCACTTTGTCAGTTTACGACTTCCCTTTAAACGCGGGTAATTATTTAACGCCATGCCGCGGGAGAGGCGGGGGAGGGGGGGGGGTGGCGAGGCGTGGCAGGACCGAGAGGGGCGTGGAATTGAGGGGTGGGGTGGGGTGGAGTGGGGGCGCAGCGAGTGGTTCGGTCGGGGGCCCCAGCACGTGTCGCATATATCCTGATGGGCCTCTCCTCGCGCCACAGCGGGGGGTCTATGCCCTGTCATAGCAGTGACCTGCCGGGGCGTGGCGTGGCGGGGCGCGGTGAGCTCCGGCCGTAACCACACGACCCGCACACAGAATATCAAGTCCACTCCAGACAATTATTTATACATGAGCTGTGCAAAGCGTTTTCGGACGGGCCGGATGGGCGGTGCCCACCGCACCGCGACCGGCCGCTGCACCATAGCGCGGGTGCCGGGTGCCCCCGCATGCCCCCCCCCCCCGTCTCTCTCTCTCCCTTATTTACTCTCTCTCTCTCTCTCTCTCTCTCTCTCTCTCTCTCTCTCTCTCTCTCTCTTACTCACTCTCGTGATTAGCCATAAATAAAATGATGCAGACTTCAAATTTGTCGAATAAAAAAATTTACACTCACGTCCTGCACAAACGCATTCGTACGGATGACAGCAATTTCTTAGAGTCTATTGACTGTCACCTGCTTGCCATGGTGGCCTACAAGAGTAAAATCATACTTTCGGATAGAGAGGGCCGGACCGCGGAAAGGCCATACGATTAGATAGGGCACGAAGTCGGGTGTTGCCGGGTTGGGGTGGGTTTAAGTGGGGGATGAAGGGCTCCAACAAGCTTTAAATCTGGTGTCCGTCAACAGATCAACAGATAAAGCAGGCCAATGGAACCAATTTCCATTCCAACTGGGAGCCCTGGGCAGAGCCCAGCAGAGCCCAGCAGAGCCCAGCCGGTCCCGGGCCGGACCGCCCTGCTGTTCGCCGGTCCCAGAGCGGCGCGTGGCGCGCGGGCAAAACCGCTGCAGGCCAGCCCCGCCCCGCCCCCCCGCTGACTCCACCCTCTCAGCCACCAAAACTTTAAGCTCGAACAAACCCTGCCGAGCTCAGCAGCTCATCCTGGCGCCGCTCATGTACTGCACGACTGCGCTGAAGCCCCTTACGGGGATCGACTGTTTGCACGAGATCGATATTCTCCGACTAATAAAACCAAAAAAGATACGTAGCGAGGTTCCGTACGAGTGCGGTGATGAGAATTGCACTCCTCTCCCTTCAACAAGGGCAACAAGGTTGTCCCGTGTGGGTTCAAAAATAACACGGACCCATTTCTCTGGCGGCAGGGCCGGGTTGGTGCGACAGCGCGGGTTGAGGTCCCGGGCTGGGCTGGTCGATATATGCACACGTCTGCCCCGCCCTGCCCCGCCCCACCCCACCTCCACCTCACCCCGCCCCGCCGCAGATTACTCATGGAAGATTCAGACGACGAGGGTGCCCGCCGCGCGTTCTCTTCCGGTCTGAGCGAGCGAACGAGTGAGAATATGAGCGAGCTAGTGTAATTCCCGCACTCGCGAACAACTGACGGACAGAGAGAATGCAGGCTCCCGAAAGTGGTTTGTGTGTCACTGGTGTCACCCGTGACCTATGCACACATTCGTCCTCTCTCTCTCTCTCTCTCTCTCTCTCTCTCTCTCTCTCGCACACACCATAAACGCTTGGCAGATCGCCCACCGGTGCCCGCACTCCCCCACCCTGCGGTTGACAAATAAATCTTGATTCCGTTAAATATTCACACAACTTAGCGCGTAGGAGGGGAGAAAAGGGACCGCTTTCCCCTGTATGGCGAGCAGAGAGAATTTAGCAGTGTTTAAATTGTTTGAGCGCACGCTGGTGGAGGGAGGCGGTGTGGAGGTGGTGCGGGGGCGGCGCGGGGGCTGCGCGGGGGCGAAGCGGGGGCGAAGCGGGGGCGAAGCGGGGGCGAAGCGGGGGCGAAGCGGGGTCAGTTCGGAGCGGTGCGGAGGCAACGGCGCGCGCTGGCGGAGCGAGGGGGCGGCGCGGGGACGGCGTGCACCGCGTGATAGTTCTGCGAAGTATTCTCACTCTTCGTAAAGTGCAAAGCATTTGCTTCGTAACTTATAAAGGAAAAAAGGACTACAGAGCTCGTGCTTCGCAGACTGCAAAGAAATTCTTTGCAGCCTACAGAGTGTCTGTTTTCTTTGTGAGATACGCAGCAATTGCTTTGCAGTTTACGAAGAATGAGAATTCTTTGTAGCACTGCGAAGCAAATACTTGGCAGAACTTTAACAGTGCGGCGCTCGCACTCCGGCGGGCCACGGAGCAGAGGGAGCCAGGGAAACTACACATGCGGTATGCAGCCGCTGCGAGGAGGCCTCAACTACGTTCTGCAGTCTACACAATGGATTGTCAAGATTGCCAGTGCTAGTGTAGTTTTGGACGCATTTGCCAACTCCTATTACTCAAACAGCGCATATGTCTTATGTACAGCACAAACATACCTGGTATATGTGGGTCGGCGTTTTCCAAGAATCTTAGCTCCCAGAATCCGGGGGGAAGGGGGAGGGGGGGGATTACACTAGAATTTTTTGGGCTAAAACTATGAAATAAGAACAATTAGGTGGACTTTAGAGATGATTCTTCAAAATTTAGTTACGGATTATACAGTGATTACACTTACAACTGTGAGAATGGTGGCCCCCTTGCACAGACCACTGCAGAAAGGATTTTGGATCCACTTTCGAGAAGTACGTATTGTGGAAACAGTACAATGTGCGCATCCAAAACGAGAAACTGCACAATTATGTTTGCTACTCAGCCTGCAAGAGACAGATATCGGCCCAAAGTTGATATGATCTCCTCTCTCTCACCAAATAGATTAATCACTCACAAATATATCACTAAGAGCCCATACATTTGGATATTTGAAATTCGCTAGTTTTGAGAAAAGTGATGTTCTGAGGCCGGTATTTTTTTCATTGAACATTATTGAATAAAAAGCTGAGTTACCTCGACATTTTTTGGCTGTTTGCGATCTCTATCGGATTATTTAAGAAAAGTCACAAAACTTTACTTAAAAACAATGTTTTGGGGAGTATGAGCAAGAGGTATTTTAATATCATGTGATTTATTATATTGCAACTCAAAATGCTTCTTAGATGCTCACTAGATTGGATGATGTCAAATATTCAACTTTGATCTCTCTGGCTAGCTTGTGAAAAAAAGGGTTTAAGATTGTTGCAGATTTCTATCGATTGTCTAAGCGGTGAACACCAGATTGCCCAAGATCTGTCAGACTATAGATATCTGTTCCTGCCACTGCTCAATATGCTCTGCAAACTCAAGTGTGAGACAGTACTACACCTTTTACTGCAGTACCACTGTATCTCACACTTTCAAAAACTATTTTCTGTCGTTGAATAGCAATCACGTTTCAGAGAACAGCATCAGCTTTGGTTGAAAATCCCGGTTAAAACAAGCTACCAAGTGATGGGGTTTGGAACAACAATACACTAAATAATCGTAAATTAATGGTTTCGAAAATTTATAGGAACGTTGTTGTTTGCGATCAGAACCCTATCACATGGTAGCTCGTTTTATCCGGGATTTTGAATCAAAGCTGATGCTGTTCTCTGAAACGTGATTGCTATTCAACGACAGAAAATAATTTTTGAAAGTGTGAGATACAGTGGTACTGCAGTAAAAAGTGTAGTACTGTCTCACACTTGAGTTTGCAGAGTGTGTATGTTTCAGCAAATGCCACTAGGAACATATATAATCTGATAGATCTCGCGGAAGCAACAACAACTACAGCAGCAGCAACAACAACAACACCTTGCCGTCAGGACGGAACAGTTTTACAATGCGGCCCGAGCTCGCCGCCCACGGCTACTGCCAACGCCGGACCGGACCCGACAGGTCTGAGGAGAGGAAGAACACGTCCCGGCCCGGGAGCCCGCGGCGAGGGGAGCGAGAAAGGCTGAAAGAGCGAGAGAGATAAGGAGAGAGAGAGAGATAGTAGCTTGCCGTACGCAGCCCGGCTGGACTAGAAGGGTGAAATGTACACGGCACGAGAGCTTCTCACATTAAGGCGATGAGAGGCCATGCCGTTGTTGTGGCCGAGCCAGCTGGGCGAAAGCAGGAGAGAGAGAGAGAGAGAGAGAGATAGAGAGAGAGAGAGAGAGAGAGAGAGAGAGAGAGAGAGTACATAAATGGGATATGCCGAGGAGAAGAGCGAGACGGCTGTGTATTGAGATACAAGAGAGACGGAGAGAGAGAGAGAGAGGGGGGGAGAGAGAGAGAGAGAGGGGGGGGAGAAAGAGAGAGAGGAGGAGGAGGAGGTGAAATAAGAAGGGATGCGGAGGGTATAAGGCGGGTGCGAAGCGGAAAGCAAGCCGTCCCGGAGAGGCTTGCACGAGCGATAAACAGGAGGTGGAAGGAGAGGATGTGGTGTGGAGGGGCTCGGTGAGCGCACGGTCCGACACGAAACGGCCGCACAGGTGTGACTCACCGCAAGCGCATCAGGCTGCAGCGCGGGTCACGGAACCTGCCACTCACCTGCAAGCACAAGGAGAAAGTTAGAAACAGGAGAGTTAACAGTTACGTTCGCACTAAAGCTGTAGTTTATGTTTTAATACGCGATCAAAAGTTGATAAGTTTCGCAAAAGATCACGTCCTAAAATAAAGAAAAGTATTTTGGAAAAAAATTGCCCCTCCCCCCCCCTAATTTTGTTCTTTAATTTTGTTCTTCTCCTCGGCATATCCCATTTATGTACTCTCTTTCTCTCTCTCCTAAAAGACACAAGAGTAATGATTCAACTTCATCTGGAACATTTGTTTTAAAATACGTTTTCTGCAATAAGCATAAACAGTGTTTTTTCATTTTTTTAAATATTTTTTTTTCTTTTAAATTCTTGGTGGCGAATGAGCATTAAACAGTAAAGTCCAATTCCTTGCACTCCTGGGACTGAGATCTGGGTAGCAAATTTTCGTCATCTTGGGAGAGCAGCATCTTCGGAAAAGCACATGACCTTTTTTTTTAGATAACCACTCTAAGAGAGCCAAATCAGATTACCAGACCAGATACGATTCGTCAGGAGTCGGCTCAGCAAACATCTCTCTTATTGGGCGATGTGGAAAGATGAAGCCCATTTCGGGCGAGAATTGCGACTTTTACACTTGCAAAGAGGGCGTGTATGCGGCAGTGGTCCCTGTTAGTGGGGTCCGCATAGAAATGTCCACTGCAAATCGGAGTAGAAGCATATGAGCTTTGGAACAGAGTCCTAGAGAGCGCTCAAGGCCGGGCGAGCGGCGCCGGGCGCCTGGGTGGTAGGCAGCACGCCCACACTCGTGTGTCCGCGATGCCTACGCGCACGGCGCCTCGCGTCCAAGGGCCTGCAGAGTATGCAGTGTGTACACATAGGCTGGAGTTGGCGTTGCCCGGCGTTGCCTATGGCGTTGCCTACCCAGTACGCCCCGGGCCCCGAGCCCTGGCCGAGCCCCGCCATTCACAGCGAAGATAAAGACGATTAGCAGCAGCCAAATAAGCCGTCCCGGCCAGTCAGGCCCCACAGCTGGCCACGGAGCAGGGCAGGGGGAGGGGCACCTCAAAGTGGTTGACAAACTGCTGTCAAATTACCAGCCACCCGGCGCACCCCAGCTGCGCGCGCAGCCGACCTCCTCGACAGCCTCATCACGAAGTGGCGATGACCCTCTGCGGTCCTTTCCGCAACTACCACCCCTCTCTTCAACTCTTACATTCTGATTTTGCCTTGACAGCGCGAGAATAATAAAATCACAGCACTTGGGGCATCAGACGTCTACTCAACCCTCCCACTCTGCGCTCGAACGCACAAACACATGTCTTTTTTTCTTTTTCTTTCTAGGAGAGTTGGCAGGTCAGTTTGGCCGCGCATTCCATTTATCATCGGCAACCATCAAACCCGAGGTCGAGCCTGACCTAGCGTAGCGTGCCGTGGAGTGGCATGGTGTGGCGCACAACATCGCAAGGAACTGACGACGACGACAACAACAACAACAACAACAACAACAACAACAACAACAACAACAACAACAACAACAACAAAAACAATGGGGACGGGACAAAATACCATACGGAACAAAAATTTTATACTTCACCATTCCACGGTAAAAACAATGTCTGATTTTTTTTTTAGGGAAAAAGGAAAACTTTGAGGATCCCACTTCATTTGAGGAAAACTCCACATGTTTTGAGAAAGTCTCTTCAAAAATTACGAGAAGCCTCCTGCAAAAACTGAGGAAAGTTCCCTCAATTTTTGAGGAGACTTCCTCAAAATATGACGAGTTTTCCTCAGATTAAGAAGGATCCTAATAAAACCCAGACATTGTTCTTTGAGTATCCCTTTTCTTAGAAAACTTGCATCGCCATGGGTTGTCCGTTTCCTCGTGCTAATCTTCCTGTTGTTTCAAGGAGGTAGAGAGGGAGAGGCGGAGCGGCTGAAAGGTCGGACTATACTGTAAGCGACCAGAGGAGCTAGGAAGCCGCTGAGGGTGCGAGGGAGGGGGAGCCCAGCCCAGCCCCATCTAATGACCCATCTTTACGCCTTCTAATTTGCAGATGATGACCGCTAATGAATAATTCCACCTTGCATTTATATTCATATCAAGAATCGTTCCGACAATCGCAACCAGAGGAGGGGGAGGAGAAGGGGGCGTAAGCAGGGGAAGAGAATCAGAGAAGGGCGCAGGTGCTCGGTTGGAGGGCGCAGGAGGCGAGTGCTACACGAGCTGCACTCCCTTCCTCAGCTCGGCGTGCTCGTCACAACGGTGGAGGTGGCGCACTATCCTCATATTGTCCCTGCCGACATCTGCCAGCCGACTGATTCAGAAAATCGTTCTGGTACCTTTGTCCTTGTCGCAACCCCAATGGTGCCCCATGTTGAGCGAGGGAGTGACCCATGGGTGTGACAAGGACAGAGGTCCTACAGCGATCCTCCTCGGTACCAGTCGGATGGATTGATGAGCGCACAGCTTTCACACACACAATCGTCGACGCTTCCCCCTCCCCCTTTTTCGTTCTCTGCTTCCCCCTCCTCTTCCCCTTCCTCACCCCCCCCCCCCCTCTCTCGGGTGCGCTTAAGCCGCTAAGCCGCACAAATAACTGATCGGCTGCTATTTACAGCGATCGTAACACTGCGGGCGGGCGTGGCGTGGCGGGCGGGGTGGGCCTGCGCCGAAGCGAGATGCCATGCTCGGGCCGATAGGCGCGGTGGAGGGGGGGGGGGGGGAAGAATGACAGACACGAGTATGATGGATTCAGCGGGGACGGAGAGAGACACGGAGAGAGAGACACGGGGACAGAGAGACCCCTGCCAATAATGGGTTCCAGTTGACAGACACACTACTACCCCAGCGAGGATGGGGATGGGAGTGGGAGTGGGGAGGATGGGGGGAGGGGGGGGGCACACTGGGGTGGACCGGAAGGCGCAGAGCAAACAGCGGCGCAGAGGCGGCTGCAACAGCTGCATGGCGCCATGGCCTGCAGGCGCTGACCGGCCTCAACAGAGTTTGTACACACCACCTACACTCTCAGTTGTTTAGACTGCAGTTTATCTACGTTTTTTAGGCACGACGAAGTAGCCTTGTAGTTTTGTCTGGGATCTGACTTTTTAAATTATTAGTTCAGTTAGTTGCCTTATGGGTTGTTTACTCACTGTTTTATTGTTCAACGCTCACGAAACCGTCGAAATATTTAAGCTTGAACTTAACTCCTTCAATTCAATACAAGTCGCGCTTTGCTGACCACCTCCGTCTCACGAAACTGTTGGGTGGGGCCTAAAAAAATCACACGGCTGGACGTGTCTGAAACAAAACATTTCACCGATGGCACCTCGACCGCACAGCACGCGGAAAGGGCTGGCTCCCAGCCGCTGTTATCGATGTTTCATGTACAAAATGTTTGGCGGCGCATCAGAAGAGCTCTGCGTTGGCAAGCCGCCCCTCCCTACACTCGACCCCAGCCCACACTCGTGCGCGGTAATTGACACCAGAACCCGACTGGACTGCGGCCCGCCCCGTCCGCTGCATGAGCCTTCCGATAATTATTATATATATATGTATGCAGAACACACTCACGAGCCCGCCACCCCGCCCCACCCTGCCCTGCCGCACCCGGAAGCTCAATACACAGCTGAGAGGGGAGAAAGAGGCGACGGCGGCTAAACTATTTAAAGGGATGGAGAGGTCGTAGAGCTGGAGTGGGCCGTGAGGAAGGCGAGAGGGGGAGACGAAGCGAGGCATTCAAGTACCCAGAGTGTATCGCGATCAGCAGTGAGAGCTAAAAACAACAAAAGGTGAGCGAGAGGAGAAAGGAGAAAGGGATGCAGGTAGAGAGAGAAGGAGAGCGGAGACGGCGGAGGGGCGAGAAGAGGCACTCCGGCGCCTCCTCCTGGGTTGGTTTTGCTCTCTAGTTCAGTTCGATTCGGTTCGTCTCCGATCCGACACACAGCCCGGCCCAAACCCCAACACAGTCGCTCTCGTCTCTCTCTCTCTCTCTCTCTCTCTCTCTCTCTCTCTCTCTCTCTCTCTCGGCACTCTCGGGCCCCATCCGTGCAGGGGGCGGCTGGCTGGGGGGGCTCACGAGTACGGCTTAATTAAATCAGGCGCGCGTGCCACACACGGGGCCCCGTCGCCGCGCCCCCGCCACACCGCCCCGGCCCCCGGCTAGGCTGTCCCAAAAAAAAGTCGATATGCCGGAACCAGGTTGAAATGATAGTTTTCGTCGAGCTCTTTCCAACGAGCACCCGCGCAGCGCTGTGCGACGTCGGGAACCATACGCAAGTCGCAATTTAAGATTTTGTCTGTTTTGACGCGAAGTTCCCACTTTTATGTTTGTTGCTCTACTACACAGCGGCTACGCAGCCGGCGATGGAGCTGCGCCGTCCGCAGACACCCTAGGGTGAGTACTTGACGTTAGGCATGTCACCAGTGTCGCGAGTCGCACCGTTACAGACTGGCACCCTCAGATGTAACGCTTTAGTATCGGGGCTATAGCGCCGTTCAAAATTATAGTTTGGATACCGTGTTAGCGCGAGAAGGCAGCTAATAGTAAGTGTTATCGATGGACGAAAGCGCATCAATAACATTTGCAGGCATCATATGAAAACACCGAAAAAAAACTGTTTTTCCTCTAATTCCGCCTGCAACTAGGCAATTCGTGCCCACGCATGGTTTGAGATTGCATAGTCAACAGGCGGTTTTAGGCAAAAAACAGTTTTTTTCGGTGTTTTCATATGATGCCTGCAAATGTTATTGATGCGCTTTCGTCCATCGATAACACTTACTATTAGCTGCCTTCTCGCGCTAACACGGTATCCAAACGATAATTTTGAACGGCGCTATAGCCCCGATACTAAAGCGTTACATCTGAGGGTGCCAGTCTGTAACGGTGCGACTCGCGACACTGGTGACATGCCTAACGTCAAGTACTCACCCTAGGGTGTCTGCGGACGGCGCAGCTCCATCGCCGGCTGCGTAGCCGCTGTGTAGTAGAGCAACAAACATAAAAGTGGGAACTTCGCGTCAAAACAGACAAAATCTTAAATTGCGACTTGCGTATGGTTCCCGACGTCGCACAGCGCTGCGCGGGTGCTCGTTGGAAAGAGCTCGACGAAAACTATCATTTCAACCTGGTTCCAATAAAATCCGTGACCTTACACCTCAAAATGGGACAGCCTACCCCCGGCCCCTCCCCGTCCCGCCAGCACAAAGCCAGCTCGGCAGGAAAAAGGAGAAAAAGGCAGACCTAGCACGGCTCGAGCCGACACGGCCCGCCCCGCCCCGCCACGCCCCACCACGGCCAGAGCAGCTGCGACAATCATACAGACGTGAGCGGCCCGCTGGAGCATCCAGAGGAACGTCACGCCCCGCCCCGCCCCGCGCCGTCCAAGACGGCAGGGACTGGGGTGACGAGCTGAGGGGTTGAGGTGAGGATGAGCGCGACTAGGTCAGAGCCATACGCTTAGCCCCAGGGGAGTTGAGGCGCGGGGCGGGGTGGGATGAGGTAGGACGGGGTGGGGCTGGGCAGGGCGGGGCGGGGAGGGGGGAGGCGCTGGGGTGGAACGGGCCGCGAGAGCGCGCGTGTGGGTGAGGGCGTATTTACTCTGTGTCGCTTTTGCCAACACCTGTATATTGGAGCGAGGACGGGGGCGACGCGGGAGTGCGGGAGGGAGAGAGAGGAGGAATGACAGCGGATAGGAGCAGAGAGAGGGCTTGCGTTAGCACGGCGCGGCGAAGCCAAGTAGTTGACGACGGGGATGGGGCGAGGGCGACGCGACGCCGGTAGGAGGACGTCTTTGTAGAAAGCCTCTGCCACTATTGCTTGGCGCGCAATGAGTTCGGCGACATCAGACCAGCGAAGCTAACGTCCCTGCCGAGCCGAGCAGCACCTTTCGGACGCCGTTCCGCGGGAGAAAGTATACAACAGAATGGTTCTGTTGGGATCACGAGAGTCGAGCTGCCAGAGCGTTTGGCGCCGCCACAACGTACACTGGGCACCACACTTATCCGGTCGGACTCTCGACGCGACGGTGCGTGCAGTGATCCATTGGATAATTACATGTTTAACTAGATTTTTCAACCTTTTTAGGCACGAAGTAGCCTTATGGTTTTGTCTCAGGATCCGATTTTTTTTTTTTATTAGCATGGCCCCTTACCTAAATCCTGATTTTTCTATAGGATTTTGATAAGACTTGGCAGAGAAGTAGAACTCGATCTCCTTAGTTCACTGCTGAAATGCTAGCTCAAAGTTGGTGGCCAATTTTGAGAAATTTCGATTTAAAATCTTTGTTTCTATGGTAATACTCGACTCGTCATGGAGCCGAGTCGGCTCTGACCAATAACATTATTTCGCGCGAAAATCCAGCCAATGAAAACGGTCGCCTGTTGCTTTGTACCTCGATATCCAAAAGTGTCAACGCAAGGAGTGGTCACGTCAGAATCGTTGCAGATTCACGCCATGTTAAAGGGTTCACCACCAGGAGACTTTCAAACGTGACCACTAGCTGGCCGCCGTGGCTCCTGTTGTTGGCTGGGACTGTAATTTGGCCTTGGGCGGGGCTTGTGACAATACCGCCAACCTCAGAGTGAATCCTCAGCTCATGTTTTCATTAAAATATACAAATAAGTCTACTCTTGTGTTCCGTGGTATTGCGTGCATGCTTCCACAGTTCTTTGCTAAAGGCCTGCAACATCATTTTACGTTGTTACTAAATCTAAAACTAGCAAAATATATTTTGAGTTGGTTTGAGTGGACTCCAAGGCAGCCAAGGCGGCGTTGTTTATAGCTGGCCCGCTCGGCGCCATGTTTGTGTTGGAAATGTTAGGCGGATAAAATTCACGATTTGGGCTCTCACAGAGAGTTTTGACCTAACATTTTAATTGTCTATTTCATTTAATGGTTAGTGTGTGGCAAATGTGAAACTAGGACCCTTTAATTCTTGGCTGGTGGTTCGATTTAGTGGTTGTCAAGGCGGGTTGTTGACAGCTGGCCCGCTGGGGGGCTGGCTCTCACCAAGTCTGCCTCTGCGTTCCCTGTGAATGTGTAGTGCCTCCCATACCTGTGTGCTAAAGAACTGCAACATAACTTAAGATCGTCACGAAATTAAAAACTTGCCAAATATATTCTAGGTTGGTTTGAGGCGGACGCGTGAGGCGCCGTGTCGCCGGCCCCGCCGGCCCTCTTTCAACCATGGCCGCCACGGCCGGGGGCTGAGAGGGTCCCACCTCGTGACTTTAAATCATTGTGTAAAGTTATCGGAA
The DNA here is from genome assembly GCA_029379305.1 of Frankliniella fusca. NCBI lineage: Eukaryota > Metazoa > Arthropoda > Insecta > Thysanoptera > Thripidae > Frankliniella > Frankliniella fusca. Next base: position 818,666 of record JAHWGI010000700.1, on the reverse strand, counting down.
CGTTGACATGGCGAACTGAATACGTTTACATTGGTTTTGCACCTGCAGAAAACTGTTTGGGAAGTTTGACTTTAATCTGGTGAGCAGAATTCTTGAAATGGTGTACATTTACGTGAATAATTTTACGAATCCATTGAACTTCTTTGGGAAACGATTTCCGTGGGTCTGAAACTCCTGTTTTCACAGTCATTTCGGCTGTATAACATTTCGTTCGGGTAAAATAGATAGTTAAATTCGCTTCGTGCGCTAGTGGCGCCATCTCTCGGTCGTGGACGCGAGTTAAGTCGCGAGGAGGACGCGTGAGCGAGCCGCCGAGCCACCGGCCTTCTTTTGTTGAGTGGAGCGAGGTCCCAGTCCAGCCTAGAACCACGAAAGGGATAGGACTGGGCACTCCCACCTCAAAAGCGCTCCGTTCTGTTTAAGGCGGCGGCGCCTCCCCCAGCCTTCTTTTGTTGAGTGGAGGTCCCAGCCTAGAACTATAGAAGGGAGGTCTGGGCACTCCCACCTCAAACGCCCCCCGTTCTGTCTATAAGGCGGCGACGCCTCCTCCAGCCGACTGCGAATAGTGCCAGTTCCGATTCCGATGGCGAGCCAAGCCGAATCGGCATTGTCGCTGGTGCTCGGCCGCTCGGCCCCTCGGCCCGCGCGGCCCCTCTGCCCTGCCCGGTGCGCACGGGAGGAGAACCGTAGCTGGGTGGAAAGGGGGAGGGGGCTGTTGATTCAACTCATGGACGGTAGTTCAAAAAATAAAATTTCGAACGACACGTTAGAATAAATATGTTAAAGCAATGTTCGAATGCCCATTGCACAACGAGCCTACAGTTCAAAAATCAAGCTGATCGGACAATTTTTACTGAAAGACTAGACTAACTTCTAAATCGTTTGAGCTAGAAATCTAAAATTTGGCATGTGGCTCGCTGTACTAGTGACTGAGATAAAGCAAATTCAATAACATGATTCATAAGGCTAGAAATTTTCAATTAAATTTCTACATAAACCATCATCCACCGAAGTATTTTGTGAAACAAAAACATAAACGAACTTCGTGCCTACCAGGATTTCGTGAAATCGTATTTTTTTTTTTCATGAAATTTTCTAAGCTCCTTTGCTACATCTTCTATTGGACATTGAAATGAACGAGGCTTGCTATGAATCCCGAGGCTATAGGTCGCGCGCTGCTGGTGTCCTGGCTGGGCCGCGGCCCGGCCGGGCTGGGCGGGCTGGGCGCACACAGGCACCGATACACATGACCGAATTTCCCGCCGCAATGCAATATGGTGCATTCATTCCCCATTCCGGCCGATGACAAATGGCTAACTGAACACAGCGTGGGCCACGCGGGCGCGCGGGCATGCGGCGCCACGCATGGCAATGGTGTATGCAAAGCAGACCAGCTCGCCCCGCCGATCATCTGATGCGGCGCGGCGGCACCTGCTCCAGCGGCATCCCTGACCCGGCACAACTTATTGCCCTGCAGCAGGTGGGCGCCACGCCACGCCACGTTCCGTCACCAGGAGGCAACCGCGGACACACATGCAACTGCCTCGCTCGCAAATCAGTTCTCAAGGGCTTTTCTGAGTGAGCTCTAAGAGTTCGCCAGTGGCGCCCATATGATACTCTTGTTAGGGAACTTGCCCAGGTAAATTGGTAAATTCTGTAGAGGTACAGAAAAAGGGAAGGGAGAAAGCGGGAGAAAAGACATCTAAGATCACCTAAAATCCCTTATAAAGGTAGGTACACAAACGGTTTTGCTCTGATACATTGGAAAACATGTGGACGCCACTGAAGTTCACCACAGTAAATTTTTTTTCTTGAATTTCAAGACTCAGTCCTGGATCCCATTGGCGTTCTCCATAAGATCCTATACCTTATCTTGGCATTCAAGAAACTTTTTTTTTCCGTGACGGTATTGGATATACTGTATCGTACTGTATCGGCCCATGGTGCCCTCAGGGATGGAGACTCTTCTCCAATCTGCAGGGGTGTCATAGGCAGACCGAAACTCCAACTCCATGGGCAGTTCCCATTGCCCATGGCTTTCTCATGCACTGTAAAAAAAAAAAATCACGGTCGCCCATACGGAAATATACCGTTTATTTAGATTACGGTGTCTCCGTACATTCGGTTCCGTACCCTCTTTCCATAAGAGCCCATGTAAAAAAAATGTGGGTACGGTGCCAAGGTACGGAAAAGTTACCGCTAATTTTGTGTCCGGCGGTTTCCGTTTTGGGTACGGACTGATAACGGCGTTCCGTACCCCTTTCCCTATGCTAGCCCATGTAAAAATGGTAGGTACTGTGACCAGGTACTGTAAATTTCCGTACTCCCTTTCCGAAAACTTGGGTACGGAACGCCGTGAAAAGCTCCGTATCCAAGACTGATTTTTTACAGTGTGGAGATATACGCTGCTAATGGGAACCCTGCCAATGTGCCTTTGGTTGCGCTCTGGCTACGGCGGAAAACTTCACCCATAGGCAGTGATCCTCACGAGCATCTATTATTTCCATAGGAAAATAATGCCCTCAAAAACAAAAGGTCGGGGCCCCTTCCACGCTGCTTTCCCGCGACAAGTCGAGTTATCATCTCTATTTTTTTAAAAACGGAGATTTTAAATCAAACTTTCTCAAAATTGTCCTTCTACAACTTTTCGACACCTACAAGGACTAGACACGTAGTTCCGAGGCCCGAGGGAAGACTCACGTAGTTCTGAGCCATGAAGGAAGACTCATGTAGTTCTGGGCTCCAATTCAATAAACACTTAGTTCCATAACCATTAAGATTGCGTGTCACAAATAGAACAGTAAACTTTTCTGAATGAAACTTCTTGGATCAACTGCTCTTGTCACCACGATTATTATTAGCCATTCCTGGAATCAATGGGATACTTCTACAGGCTGCAGGAGGCCTTCCTGTTGATGCCAATTTTGTGGTTTTGGGAACTATGTGAATATGCGTTTAGTGCTCCGGACTGCGTGAGTCTTCTTTGATGGATCAGAACTACGTCAGTCTTCTCTCGGCCCTCAGAATGACGTGTCTCCCTTGTAGGTGTCGTTTTGCATAGGATTGCAGCAGTGAACTAGGCAGATTTAGTTCTATTCTACCGATCAGCAACGAATTTAATCAAAATCGTGCAAAGAAATACGCCAACGCGTTAAAACGGCCACCTAGGTTTTAGCACTTGAGAAAGAGTGTGGCAGATTTCCAAAATATGAAGTCAAAACTATTTGTGAGTGCCAATCATAAACACTGGCTTGAACTGAAGAAATACAAGGATGGCGTTGGCATCGTTAGCCTACCGCTGAGTGAGCCCCCGGCCTGCTAGCTCAGCTTGTCATTGTCATACAAACACAGGATGCAAACGCGTTTCATGCAAAAATATACAGACAGTTTGACATCGGACATGCTTCAAAAAATGTTCTAATTTTTCGCTGTACATGGAACAGTACGGGTGAAATAGTAATAGTACACTTGTCACTAGTTTATGGAACAGGGGCTGTACTTTGCAAACAAGATTTTTAACAGTGTTGATAATAGTGGTCCGTACTCGACGCGTTTGAGATCGGTATAAGTGGGTAGGGTTGGCAACAACACCGGCAATTACGATCGCGCAAGTGATACGAGCCGCCCCCACCCCGGAGCCGGAAGAGCAGAGCAGCCACGCGCGCAAACAGGTGCTTAAAACGTGTTGACAAGTGCGTAAAGGGCCCAAGTGGGTCAGGCGGGCTCACAGCGCACTACGGCCCTTTGGAGGTTTGGTAAAGAGGGTCTCGGGGAAATGTTCTCAAGTCATTGTCGGCTGGCCGAGGCCGAGGCGGAGGCCGAACCGGTGGGCCGAGGCTAGCAGGCAGCAGCACCACGCTCAGTCAGAGAGGGGCAGGGGAGGGGTAGGAGGGGAGGGAAGGGGCTGGGTGAGGCGGGGTGGGGTGGGGCGGGGCACGGCGGGCCGGGATGGGGCATGGGGCGGGGTGAGGCAGAGCGAGGTCGGTTTGTTCTTGAGTTCGCACAAACTCAGCACGGCCGGCCACGACCAGCCTGAGCCGAAAAGGAGGAGGAGGAGGAATAAAGAGCCGCATGCCAGCATGCCAGCAGGACCCTCAGCGCTGACGAAGTCTGAGGTTTTGGTTATTTCCTGGACACGTTTATTGTTTTATTTGTCACCAGCATTGTAATATGGTCTGCGTGCGAGGGTCAGCGCCAAAATTAGTCTCGGAGCTCCGGCACCAACCGAGTAGCGTGGAGCGGTCGGGCCAGGCTGGTCCGAGCGCGGGGCTCTGGGTCACTCTTAACGACTCATGACAGTGCTGCCAATATCCCCCGCGGGCTGCGCGCGGCCGCGTTTAAGGGGCCGCTGCAAGTTTACGTTGGGACCATTTCCTTTCCGGGGGAGGGGCTTAACGCCACGCCTGGCCCCACAGCCCCAGCCCACCCCGCCCCGCCCGCACCAACAGCCGGCCGGGCCGACAGATACTGCGCTGTAGCCGCTAATCTGATGGCTGGACGTTACTCTCTGCGTTCGAAAACACTGTGTGTGAGTGCGCGCGCGCGCCGGCGGGGGCTCCTGCCACTGGGGCAGTGGTCTGGGGAGGACCACACCCCTCGCACTCACTCTCGCTTTCGCTCTGTCTGTGAGTCTCCCTCTCTCTCCAGCCAGCTATCATCCTGCCTATACACCCCCCGGCCGCCCTCCCTCCTCCCTCTCTTCCCCTCTGCTGACCATGATGTGATTTCGGCTGTTTTCTTAGCGCTAAACTCTGCCTGGAACGGCCATACAACGCAACCACCACCCGAGGGGAAGGGCTCGGCCGGACAGGGCAGGGCACGGATGGAAGGGACTCATTCCACGGAAGGGGGCCCACCCGCGTAATTGAAATGTATCCACTAAAGTGGATTGAGCTGACGATGGGCGGGGGCGGCCGGTATTTGAACCAGCCGGGGCGGGGCGGGGCGGCAGAGTGACCTTTGAGGCGCGCCTGGCTGCAGCCCTGACCCTCTGAGAGAGCAAATGCCGCGGGCGAGGCAGCGCGTCGGTCCGACTGACGGCGGCTTTCTCTCACTTACACCCGCTCGCCAAGACAACGCTACGCCCATCCTCTTCCTCCCCGCCTCTCTCCCTATCTCTAGAGAACTACGGAATGCCGGGAAGGCAATAGGAAAAGTTGAAGACACGCAAATCGGTGATTATGACCCTTGAGCAGGGCACGTTTCTCCCAGTTGGATTTTATACATTGACACAGCACGTCGGTTGACATAATAGGCAAGCAATGAATTCAAAGCTCATAATACTGTCGGTTTTGCTTAAGCTTAGGTCAACTTCAGCAAAGTATTCGAATTGGTACACCAAGTCTTCTTATTGAAAACTGAACTAAACTAAAATGTTTTGGCTTCTCCAACGTCGCTCTTTGTGCACCCCAAGCACCTTTCAACTTCTTTTCAACCATTTTCCTTTGAATAAAGCCGTCACTGCACTGGTAAAACAAATGACTCGTTCTAATGCATCAATGATGTTTAGTTCCAAATGTTCAAAAGCGATACACCTGCGCTGGTGTATATTTGGACCAACTAGACATCAATTGCTCTGCAAATCAAAGTGTGATGTAGTACCACTTTAAACTGCAAAACTAAAGTTCTGCATTTATAAGTGCAGAACTCTCTAGTTCTGCTGCACTAAAAACTGGAAAGAGAGTTCTGCAGTTACAAGTGCAGAACTAAAGAGTTCTGCAGTTAAAACTGTAGAACAAAAAAAGTTCTGCACTTATAACTGCAGAACTTTAGTTTTGCAGTTTAAAGTGGAAAACTACTACACACTAAGATTTGCAGAGTGACGTTAAATAAGTTGAACTATACATCGGCCGGTGTATAATTTTTGAATATTTTGGAACTAAACACCAATCATGTATAGAACTAAACATTTGTTTTGCCCGTGTTCGACTTCCGGGCCAAAGATAAAGGGGAACCCGTTGCTCCCCACCCTGCACGAAGGTCTCCCAAGTGTTTCTCGGGCCGGACCACATTGAGGACAGTGGCTCTCCGGGGCGCCATGCTCGCTGCATCTTTGCAGCCCCAGGCGGGCAGGGCGGGGCCGGGCCAAAGGCGGGGCCTGGGGAGAATCTTCACTGTGAGCCTGTCGGTCAGGCCGAGGCCTGGCCGTCGAAGAGGCGGGCAAAGCAGCAGCGTAACCTCAGTCCGACTTGAGCCCCGCTCCGCCCCCGCCCCACCCCACCCTGACTCGCCTCGCCCGCTGGCGACCACTCAACCCACTCCGGCCATGGATCCAGGCGCACCACCCCATGCCAAGGCGAGCAGGGCATTGCGTAACTTGCTGACCCCACCAGCATCGCTAAACAAGTCCATCAAGCCACCCCGGGAACAGCGGCCTGAACCCCCCCCCCCCCACACACACACACACAAACACACACACGCACACACACAAACACACGCGCGCGCGCGCGCGTGCACACACGTACACAATATCCAACTCTGAATTTTGAGCTGAGAACGCGGCATCAGCTCAAACTTCCTGCTCGAATTACACACGCGAGCGCAAGCGGAGAGAAAAACTATCATCAAACGTGTGAAGAAGGACAAGAAATAAGGAGAAGAAAAAAGCGCTAGTCAATCGTGTTGCAGCATAGAAGTCACATACCGCTGTCCACCACCCTCACACCGCATCGCTTCTCCCGGGGGGAAAAAAAGAAAAAGAAAGTGCCCAAACCCACACCAACACATACACATTTACGAGGGAAAAAAAATATTCCGGCGGAAAGAAATACTACTGCTACTGCACTTTCCAAGCCGTTACCTCACAAAAATAGATCCGGCTGCCATCTAGCGACCATAGCACACATAGCGATGGGGAGCGAGCCGCGGTCTGGGCCCCGGCGCACACCTAACGGCCACGTGGGTCCCACGTGCAGGGACCGGCCAAAAAAAAATATATATCACCACCCACCCCCGGGCCTTCGCACACCACCGCGCCCCCGCACCACCCCGTCAACAGAGACACACCGCCCCGTCCCCAATGAGAGCGGAAGACAGCGCGAGAGCTCCGGGGCGGGGCGGGGCGGGGCGGGGCCGGGCCAGGCGGCCCGCACGCCCGCACGCCACGCCAGACCAGACCAGGCCGCCACAAAACGATCCCTTATCTTTTGAATAAGCGAGACACAAAAGCACAAGCATGGCTTCATAAATAAAAGACGCGGCGTGAGTCTGAATGGGCCGCGGGCATGGCCGCCCACTACATCCCGCCACTACACACCACTCCGGCCCGAGCGGGGCGGGGCGGGGCGGGGCGGAGCGGGGCGGAGCGGCCTCGGTCAAAGCACGAGGTTCGTCTGATTCGCACAGGGGAGCGAGGGAGACGGGTCCCTCACGCAGCCCTGGAAAACCAAGTGTATACAGGTATGTTTCGTCTTAGTTTCCTCCAATGGTCAAGAATTATTTGCTCTCGTAAATTTAAGACAGCGGTCGTAGATGTACGACTCCATGTCGTAACCGTCTAGTATGAAAAAAATCGTATTTTTAAATATTTTACTAACAGTGTACTAAATACATCGAAGTATGCAAAAAAAAAATGAATAATTATACACATTTGGTTTTCCAGGGGACTCTTCGGTCCTGGAAGGTGTATTACTAGTATCACTCATATATACATAGGTGCGAGTTTTTTTGCACTGTTGTAAGTGAGCAGCAAATGAATCGATAGACGCGCTTGTAAAGTGGGCGAGACTTCCAGTACGTACACCCGATTGAAAGGCACGTGGGATAGAGACGTACTCTTCGGATGTGGAGCGGAGCTCGGACTTCAAGCGAATCCGACTGACTGAAAGCGACTGCTGGCTCACTTGAAGACCGACTGCTGTAGGGGCTTCTCACTCCCACCTGCTCATCAACGCTCAGTGTCTCTTTCTCGCACTTTTGCAGTTGAACCAGCAGTCAAAAGTCCGAGGTCTGGTCTGATGTATTATATCTGATGTATAGTAGATAAATTACCCAGGTGCGTTGTCATTCCCTCGAGTGCACCCCAAAACGACAAGCGATGTTGTTACATAAATTTTCCTGACATGCACAATTCTTGTATCGCACGCCCACCTGTCTCCGAAATAAAGACAGCGCATTCGAAAGAGAACAACTTGTTTGTGAAAATTCACTTTTGCCTCTGGAGCCATGGCTCCGGGTTTTCTGACCATGTGACCACAGCGTGACCACAGAGTGACCACTGCCACCGCTGCGCCCCAGATTGGGCTCGTGATAAGCGGTCAGAGCCTGAGCCTTCCGCACGGGAGGCCCCTGTTCCCCACCGGAGGTATGTGTGTTCTTAGGCAGTACAAGCGCGCGCGCACACACACACACACCGCACCTGCCAACCAGACAGGCGCTACTGAGGGCTTTAGTATCAAACCAAGCTCCAAAATCTCTCCCTTCCTCTCTCACGCCGTCTGCCACCGTGCTACCTTCGCGCTGGCTGCCCCCTGACGCAGCATTTGCATACATTTCGAGCGTGCCAAGCTCCCAGCAGGGCAGGCCCAGCGCCCTCGCCACGCGAGGCGCGTTCTCTCTCTCTCTCTCTCTCTCTCTCTCTCTCTCTCTCTCTCTCTCTCTCTCTCTCTCTCTCTCTCTCTCTCCTCTCACTCACACACACACTCACACACTCACACGCCTCACTCACTCACTCCGTCAGTGGCTCGCGCACCAGTGCCACGTGAAGCAGGCAAGAATACAAGATCATAAATCTCTGTTGTGCGTCGGGAAATTACAGGGAAGCTGCTGTGTACTTGCATCGCGACGCGCCACTCAACTTGAGTCTGTCCCCCCCTCCCCCTGGCTCTGTCTCTCTCTCTCCCTCCTCTCCTCCGCTCTCTCCACCAGGCCTCTCTCTCGCACTCGGAACACGCGCCGTGCATTTCAATTTGTAGCACTTGTAGGCAGGCCTTCCGCCAGCGCCGCGCACATGATGCCCGTCGGACGGATCCGTCAGAACTGCAAATAATACCGCGGGGCGCCGATGGCGTGCGCGGCGCTGTAGGCCAGCAAATCGTCTTACGCATAAAGCTCCTCGTACTGGTGAGCTCCTTTCCCCCGGGTCCGGGACCAGCAGGCGCCTGCCCTGCTCATACGCGGTCCGTAACCGTTTGACGTGGCACACGTTCCCGCACCGCGATATAGCGACGTGTCCGCGCGCAAAATTAATTACATTTTGAAAGTTTTCATCATGCGTATGCCCATGCCCATGCAGCCCACCGCACCGTGACACACAAAACTTGGGACAATTTTCAAAATTTGCGTCCTGCGCAAAAGTTTGAGAGCGAAATTCGGTGGCTAGCGCTGGGCCGTGCGTGGGGCAGGGGGCAGGGGCCCAACAGTCTCTGCCTTCAGAAACTAGACTAGAGCGACCGCAGACTCATTTACCATCCTGCTGCTCCCCTTCCATGTACAACTGCCACAGCACAATAATAATTGCCCTCGATCTTAAGAAGTAAAGATAAGTACTTTTTCCAATGGACAGTGATAACCCGAGACCCGAAAGTCCTTGCTTTTTCTCTGTTCTTTCTGGACTGGAAGTACCTGGCGTAGACCCCTGAAGCTGGAGCAGAAACAGATTTGACATTTGCACCAAAATAAGTGAAAGTGTCTTAAAAAATAAAAAAATAAACTGCTAATTGGGCGTTATGCTCAAATACTTGCTGTCGCAGATTTAAATGCCGTCCGCAGAAGTTTACTGAACGCCACGCTCTCCCGCTCCCCACGAGCTTGTCCACGGTGCGCGCCCAACACCACCGCCAGAGTTGTTTTCCAGCCCTTAAATAATTCGCTACATAGCAAGGCAGCATGGGGGAGGAGGCGGCGGGGAAGGAAGGAGAGAGGGGGGGGGGAGGGGAAGGGGAGTAGCAGTGCGTGTGTGACAGGGCTAGCCGTGGGCCACAACGCGAGTGACAAAGAGAAAAGAGTAATTAGAATGACTGAGGGGAAGAGAAAGAGAGGGAGAAGGGAGGACGACAGCGAGAGAGAGAGAGAGAGAGAGAGAGAGAGAGAGAGAGAGAGAGAGAGAGAGAGAGAGAGAGAGAGAGAGAGACGGGGGGGGGGAGAAGAACTAGAAAAGAGCCGCGGACAGAAGAGTGGTGGCTGTTGTATGCCAGTCAGTCAGTCAGTGATGAATGTTCAATCTTCCTCTCTCCCCCAACCTGTCTCTCCGCCAGCCGCCTCCGCACCACGCCCTCACTCCACCCCGTCTCTCTCCCCCTTCCAGCCCCATCATCCGCTCACTCTTTCCAAGACAGGTTACACCTGTAGTCTGTCATCTGGACAAGTCGCTTTGATGAAAATTCCACACCACACCACGCACGAACACACACACACTCACACATGTACTCACGTGCGTAGGCACATGCGCACACAGCCTAACACTAAAGCCGACGCGGGGCCCTCGTGCACAGAGCAGCCCCTCCCCTTTCAGCGGCGACGCAGGAAAAGCCCTCGGCGACCTCCAGCGCTCTGCTCGTCGAGTTTGGAGACGTTCTTGTCACACGGCGCGGCAGAAGGGAGGCTGACACCTCTCAGGGCGCCGGGCGGGGCGGGGCGGGGCGGGGCGGGGCGGGGCGGGGCGGCGCAGCGCGGCTGGGGCGCGCCAGTGTGGTAAAGGCAGTGGTCGGTGAAACTGAGTGGAAACCTAATAGCGATCCACTACAAGATAGAATGCCGTAGCGATGTGCGCTCGAGCGGGGCTGGCTGGGCCGGGGGCGGGGCGGGGGCGGGCTCGAGGGCGGGGCGGGGCGGGGCTTACAACAATAGTTGTGCTGCCCCTCCCCCCATCCCAGACCAGCTCGTGCGACGGGCGTCGGGGCGCGCCCCGCGCTGCCTACCTCCCCCCTCCCTCCCCCTCCCCGCCCTACTCCCCTGTCTATACCTTTGTCCCCTTAGAAGGCAATAATATCCCCCAACACTGCCCCACCCGCGCTGTTGCTACCGAATAAGCAGAAGGGAAATTGGATATAATCGATTACTTAGAGCTCGCACAGCGTTTTAATTAAATTTACTCTACAGATATGTATATACAAGGGAGCACCAAACTCAACAGCTGGATCCCAGACGCGAGGCGCGAGTGCGAGAGCATCACCGAAGACGGCGGCGAGTGACCAGAAGATTTAAAAGCCAGGCGAAGAGGGGGCGGAGGGGGCGACCACTCCCCTTTAATGTGTACACATGATTCCTGGAATGATTTATTCCCAATGATTCCCATCCATATCTTTTCATTTCTGTTTCCAGCGACATAAAACGCTACTTTCAGCTATTTATAACTGATTCCAGGAGTTTCCTGCTTTGTTGTAGTGGTTTCCATTGATCTCCCTTAATTTTTACGACGATGATTCCCAGGCTCGTGTACATACATGATTCCCAAAGTTGTCGTCCCCTCGCCCGCAGCCAAAGCAGCACACAGGAGCCAGACTCGCACGCGTACACGCGCATGTGCAAGCGAGACAAAATATAAAGGGGTCCGAGTCACTGGCCGGAGACTGCGCCGCGCGGCGTGTCGAGTGGACCGGCAGCGAGCCGGGCCCGGCAGGGCAGGGCCGGGAGTGCCGCTCAATTTGGACCACAATCTGATTTTGTTTTGGTCAAATGCATTGCTGTCCGCCTGCCTCCCCCTCCCCCCCCCTCTCTCTCTCTCTCTCTTTTCCGCTGGCCACTGGCCGCCTCATGCGTGTTAGGGGTGGGCGAGCCAGCAACCCCTCCCGCACAGTGAAGCCCACTGGTGCGGGGCGTAGGGGTGGATCCCGGAAAAGCAGACGACTCTTTATAGGAGCATTCCCATGCATGGGGAAGAGTATAACTACGGGTTCCAGCCAGCGGGGGGTGGGGTCGAGTTGCAATCTTCGCTTAAAGAAGACAAGTTATGCCCCGGGCCGGGTTTGCGCGCGCGGGGGTAAAAACTCGCGCAAGCGAGGAGAGAGCGAGAGCGAGAGCTGGCGGGGCGGGGCGGGGCGGGGCGGGGCGGGGCGGAGCACCGCGGCTGCGCGCCGTTGACTCGGGCAAAACCACGCGAGTCTGCGCGGGTGCGTTTGTGTTAATTTCGTTGGGGCAATCAACATTTGTATAGTAGTTGTGCGTGCGTGTGAGTGTGTGAGTGTGTGTGTGTGTGTGTGTGAGCGGGGATGAAAACGTGGGTGCGAACGTGTAGCAAAGACCTCCAGGCATACGTTCTCGCTCTGCGGCCCTGCACCGCTGGGCGTGGAATGTGGCCGCTGCTCGCTCGGCCCGGCACGTGCGCGGACACACGCGCTCACGCTCCAGACTCTCGAGTTTGCTTCGAGAACTGCTGTCCACGACGCAAGTTCGTCCAAGCTGCAAACTATGTCGAGGATTGCCCAACTGAGCAAATCAGGTGTGTGCAGAGGGTTGGTTGGTTATCGCTGGTCGTCCCTGGTGATCTCTGATATACGTGGGTATATGTACGCCAGATCACGTCTTGCGTGAAAGGCTTAGCGATATCTCGTGAATTTCTGGTCCTCCAAGACGAGTCTGACTTCATCTTCCGCGACTGCAGAGCTTTCACAACTGTTACAGTGGCGTCCAAGCAAAGAAAGTTACTCAAAAATGGCCAGAGATGTGGCAAAATGGATCAATAAATTTCAGCCTTTGAATCAAAACAAATTTCCGTGGATGTAGAGCACACTACTCTGCCCTTTACCATTTTAAGTGTGGCCGGCCGATGCACATTATTCGTAATCCGTCCTAATCCCAGCAATCCTTAAATTTTGCGTAAAACCACATACAGAATCGGAATCTATATGAAATTTCCTTCAGCATAGGGTCCATGCATCTGCGGTGTGGAAGACATATATTCCTTTTTTTCGTTAATTTAGAATAGAGCAGAACTTATTCGGAGGCCATTTTCCGCACCGTCGTCTCTTTCATTCCTATTTTCGTTTCCGGCGACACTGAAAATAAACAGTGCTGAGGCGAAATGCCCGTAGAATCATCGGGTCGCCACACATGTTGCCCTTAAATGCCTCTAAATGCCCGAAAAAGACGGGAAATGTCGATCCGGCGTCGCAGCGGCGTCGCTCCTCGTTCTTCTTTTATCTTCTTTTCTAATCACCAGTGGATCATTGTGCGGCCTGTTTTTAGGTGTGGAAGGAATATACAGTTATACCTTTCATTTAGAAAACTTAAAATAATGATGCATAATGTTAAGTTGAATGTTTAAATGTTGTATTTTTGTTGATGGCATAAAGCAGAGATTGTTTGGTAATCTTGTGTACAGGATTCTATCGATTTGGTCATCCCTCGAAACTATGTAAAACAAGCAAAGCCAACATGTGAACTCCTAATCCCGCTCTGGCTGGAGGTTGCTCCGGATGGACTGTGCAGAAACGGCTTAAGTCCGGCCGGGCGGGCGCACGCCGGTACAGCAACTCGCGGAAGGAGGAGAGAGAGAGAGAGAGAGAGAGAGAGAGAGAGAGAGAGAGAGAGAGAGAGAGAGAGAGAGAGAGGGGGGGGGGTCTTGGGGTAGCAGTAGTGGGAGAAGGGAAAGGGCACCAAAGGAAGCAATAATAAAACAAAGTCAAGAAAGCGCAGGTGGTGGTGCTGCTGGGGCGAGGGGAGGCCGCCGGGCCGGGCCGGGGGCGAAAACTCATGTTTGCGCACTTCGAGTGGCCCTGTGAAAAAAGAATTAGGCCAGTGTTGTGGTCTATCTTCTTTCGTCCAGTCGCTTTATGGCACTTTTCCTCGTAGGTCCCACCTCCCGCTATTTGAGCTGCTCGTCCGGAGGGGAAAAAAACAACACGCCAGTCCCCCTCCAAACCTCTCTCTCTCTCGCCGTATCTGGTCAACGCTTGAGAGAGAGAGAGAGAGAGAGAGAGAGAGAGAGAGAGAGAGAGAGAGAGAGAGAGAGAGAGAGAGAGAGAGAGAGAGAGAGAGAGAGAGAGAGAGGTGGCCTAGAAAGAAACACACGACAGCGGTTGGGCTGAGGTTAGCCCTGAGGCTCCGGCCGGGGCCCCGCCGTCTTTGCCGAGCGGAGCGGCCAGTCGGTAGATCGCGTGCCGACGGTCACGAGCAATTTCGAAAAGAATTACTTTTCGCGGGCCACAGTGGGTGGTGCGCCGCAGCGGGCGCCGGTCAATTGAATACGCGGAAAAATACACCGACAATTCCCCCGACAGAAGACCGATGATATGCGCGGACGACACTCAGTACAAAGAACGGGTTTCAGTTTGGACACCAAGCCTGCTGGCTCGCCCGGCGACATTTTGCGCGGCAGATAATACTGGGTACACTGTCAAATTCCTACAAAGAAATGCTATGCAAATGCTTCGTAAATTGCAAAGTATTTTGAAGCTTTGCAACTTGTAAAGCATTTCTTTGTAATTGCGAAGCAACGCTTTGCAATTGCGAAGTGATGCTTTGTAATTGAAAAGCAAATGATTTGCAAACTGCAAAGCTTTAAAATTCTTTGTAGGAATTTAACAGGGTACAGTTCAAGATTTGTTTTAATCTTAAAAGCTTACAGAGCTTTTCACTGTAAGTTACAGCGAATTCTGCAAGCACTAAAGCTTACGGTGACTTTCGCCGTAGTCCACGGAGTATCTACAGTGAATTTCCCTGTAAGCTGCAGTGATCCACGGTGCACCACTGTAACTTGCACTGATTTACGGTGAAAGTGACCGCAAGCTACAGTGCTACCGCCGGGTTCTCTGTTTATAGCTTACAGTGAAAATCACCGTAAGCTTTTCACAGCAGCGTTCTGCTTACTTGACTTTCTACTTCTACATTGTATTTCATTCAATAATTAATTGGTACAAAGATAAAGTGCCATTCAGCGCGATGGCGCTTTTAAGTTTTTGTCCTCGTCAGTCATGATTCCAGGTGAGCGGGGCGGAACGAGATCGGCAGCGCCTGCGCGGCGTTTACCTGTGAAAAGCGGACTGAAATACCGTCCGAGGCGTACCCGACCCGCACCGCGCTGGGCCGGGCCGGGACCGGGACCGGGACCGGGACCGGGACTCAATGGGAGGCGATCCGTCGGCAGCAGCAAGAGGTGCAAACGGTCCTGATTAAATAAGGGAGCTTTCCTATTGGCTGGCGCGGGGCTGGCGCGGGGCTGGCGCGGGGCTGGCGCGGGGCTGGCGCAGGGCTGGCGCGGGGCTGGCGCGGGGCTGGCGCGGGGCTGGCGCGGGGCTGGCGCGGGGCTGGCCTCGGGTGGCTGAGACGATGGGTCTTAACCGCGCCGCACTCCATCTCCTCCTGCCTGAGCAGTGGCTGTGCTGTGCTGCGGCACCTATCACCTCCCCACTACGGCCTGTCCAGTTGTACCGCGATTACACAGCCTGCGCCACATCAGCAGCGGCTCACGTCTCCAAAATATTTGCAAATAATAACGTTTGCCTCTCCGTGGTATGACGTTTCATATATGACCTTCACCCCAACATTTAGCGAAACTCCTTGTGAAATTTTGCAATGAACCACGACCATTAAAACGTGTGCGGGGAGCGATGAATCAAAGGGGAATCACGAACCATCAGCAAGCTAAGGTGCGGGGGCTTTTTCTCCATTCGCGCACAACAGTATGACAAAGGGGCGGAAGACGAGCAGTGAAAAATAAAAGCAGACGAGAAGCAACAGCAGCGGCAGCCGCGGCGCCTAGGCAGGCAGGCAGCAGGGGCTAAAAGGGCGAAATAGGAGAGCGAGTGAGACTTGGAGGGAGGGGAGGGGGGAGGGAAGGGGCGCGCGCCCTTCCGCTTATTGCACGCAGAAAGGCCTCTCCGCCTCTGCGGGCTGAGCTCATCAGACGAGGCGGTACAATTGGACGAGGCGCCCCGCCCCGCCCCGCCCCGCCCCACACAACAAGGACATGCACGCACGCGTCTCGCCTCGTCATGCACTCCCTAGTCGCGTCGGAATGACACTGATCCTAACTCTATTAATTTGCATCTTTTCTTCCGCGAGCCCTGATGCGGCGGGCGGTCCGCTGCACGCCCCCGCCCGCTGTGCGCACCCCAGCCCGGGCGCGCCACGCTACGCCATGGTGCGGTCGGGAGGAAGCAACTTTCCTCTCCAGTCGCAGCCACAGGGCGCGCCGCCCCGCCGCGCCACCCACCCCGCAGCTAATGCACTCTAAGCTGGCACTGTCCACCGCGCGAAAAGTTGCATCGGGAGTATAAAATCGTTGCTAGTTATATTAAATAATTAAGCTGTTATTTTTAGTTTTATTACACGGTAAAAACAATGTCTGATTTTTTTGAGGAAAAGGGGAAAACTTCCAGGAACTTCCTTAATTTGAAGGAAACCCCTCAGATTTAGAGGGAGGCTCCTCAAAAAATAAGGGAAATCTCCAAAAATTTTGAGGAGACTTCCTAAAAATCTAAGGAGTTTTCCTCAAAGTATCCAAGGTCCTCAAAATTTTCCCTTTTTACTCAAAAAAATCAGACATTGTTTTTACCGTGTATTATTATTATTATTATTATTATTATTATTATTATTATTATCAAAATTGAAAGTGGATTACTTTGTTCGACAAACGGACGTACTGTAAATGTATCAGCGGGTGACTTTTCCTTATGGAGTCAATTAATGTGAAGGGACAATAATTTTGGGTGATACACCACTTCTTAGGTGTTAAAACCTTTCTTGGCAAAATGTCAATACACACCTGACTCACTTACAGATGGCGATTCAAAATTGTCACATCCCTCAGTACAAATTCGTCTTGCGTTCAGGACAATCGATGAGCGTCGGTATACGTATCGACAGCGATAGAGCCTCGAGAAAACAACTGTCCACCATTACCTCTCATGTTTTCTTAAGAACAAAAATAACTCTAGCAACCTACCTGCTAACAGTTGACTGTTACGCGATAAAAAAAGGAGCACCAGTTCGGACGAAAAGGAAATTGAGGCACGCTGTGCCACGAGCGACGGGTCGGTGTTTGTGGAGCGGCGGCTCAGACGGCCGTATACCGGATGAGGCAGTAAATAAAGGCAAACGGAGCACGAATATTGAGCATATTGAGGGCAGGACGAATGACCCGGGCCCGACAGTAAAAACAGCCGAGGTGGAAAGCAGTAGCCCTTCCAGAGATAGGAAAGGCTCCACCGGCGAGGCGGCCAGTGCAGGCGCGGCGGGGGGTGGGGGGCTGTGGTGGAGGGCCGGCTGCTGGATAGAGGTGGGGTGTGGAGAATGGCTGAGGTTTTTGGTCCGCGAAATATGAAAATCCTAGCCATGGGTTGGAGGAGTGGAGGGAGTATAGAGGAGGTTATGCGATGTTGTATTTCTTTAAGGCAGAAAAAAGGGGTGAGGTAGAGTTTGGGTTCGCCTCACTGTATGGCATGTGTTTGAGTTTGCCATTTTTAGTCATACTTAATAATTTTTCATAAAAATGCAGATGCAAAATATGTAATTGCTGAAGTGAGCGGTTCGTACAGTGATGGAATCAGACGTGAAGACGGCGATGGAATAAAAGGATTTCAGGATGACGCCGGAGTGACGTCAAAAACGTGCGACTCGTTCAGAAAAACGCTAGAAACACCGTGCCGAGCAGGAAAAATCGGCGCAGTTCCCATAAATCGAAAACGCTTTCCAATTGTGGGCCAACTTCAACGTCTATGGGCCGGTATTGGTGGCGCGGCAGCGCGCCACGCTACAGAAAGAGTTGTGCTTCTGCCGCACGCAGAGAAACATCGGGCAGCGCTCCGGGCCGGGTCTCGCCGGGCCTCGCCGTGCCGTAACAACTGCCCGGGCTGCATCTTCTTAGGCGCCCGACCAATATCGAAGTTGTAAAAGAAGCACATCTGCTGTTCCTTAATTTGGCCTTTTCATTTTGGACCCCGCCCTCCAGACACCGCGAGGGCGGGGGCTTCCGCAACGCCCCGGCACGCCCCACCCCACCCCGTCACGCCACGCCTACGCCCTTGTGCAACTGGGGCCAGCTGAGACGCGCCAAAGGAGGAGCCCCTTCTGCCCGAAGGGAACAAAACGTCGCGAGTGAGAGAGAGAGAGAGAGAGAGAGAGAGAGAGAGAGAGAGAGAGAGAGAGAGAGAGAGAGAGAGAGAGAGAGAGAGAGAGAGAGAGAGAGCGAGAGAGAGAGAGAGAGAGAGAGAGAGAGAGAGAGAGAGACAGAGAGGTGGGGGTGCGTCAGCAAGCAGGAGCAGCGGTCTGAAGGGGTGGAAGAGGGAATAGAAAACCCACAGGTCGGATTGAAATTAAGTCCTCCCCCGCGTCTACTGCTCATCTGTTCCCCCGTATTTCTGTGGCCCACCAGGTTTCATCGTTATGCCAAATTCGGTGGTGCAGGAGGGAGTGGACCGAAATTGAAAGATCGTCTTGGTTCGTCTCGTCTCGGCGCGCCTCGTCTAGCCTCGCGGCAAGTCTCCCGGCGCCTCCCGCGCGGGACGTGACTCATTGCGGGTCGTAATGTCATTGGAGACTCTGGACCCCCGGCGCCGTCACCTCTCACCTCGCCCCCCTCTCCTCCCCCTCACTCTTTCCTTCTTTCTTTCTTTTCTTCTTTCTCCCCTTCTTCTCTGTCTGTCTATCTGTCTCTCTGTCTCTCTCATCTCTCGGGCCAGTCTCTCCGTATGAGGCTTAGACGATTCGGTACTGCTGGGAGCGCGAGCCCAGTGAGCCCCGCCCGGCCCTGCTCAGAGACTTCCCCTCCCGCCTCGCCCCGCCTCGCCCCGCCTCGCCCCGCCAAGCCGCGAGCAGCACTCCCAATGGCTTCGCCGTTTTTGTAAACACATTTCGTCATCTTCGCTCAAATGTAATCCCACGGATGGAAGACTTAGTCCATTTTCAGTCTTCAGTCCCCGACGCGCCGCGTCGCGTCGCTCTCCACCCGGCCCAGGCAAAGGGGTGAGAGACAGTATCGTAAAGCCGAGTGGGGAGAGGCAATATGATTTGCTGTCAGAGGGTGTGTGGAGGGGGTGGGGGTGAGGGAGGGGAACAGGGTCGCGCAGCGGACATCACTACCGGCCTACCCCGTCCCACCTCGCCCCGCCCCGCCCCGCCACGCCCCGCCACGCCCAGGGGACACGTGGTACGCCGCGGACCGGGCTGATGGTAACGCCCCGCTAGCTCCCCCCTTCCTCTGCTCCCCGGGGCCACCTCGCCTCACCACGCCCCACCTCACCACGGCACACCCTGCCGCCTTTTCTATGTCGACACGGGAAATGAGGTGGAAGGACGTGACAAGTGTTGCAGGAACATCAGTCGCGTCCACGTGTTACGTGACGCGGTTGGCGACAGGGCAGGGCGCGGCAGGGCGGCGGGGCTGGGCGCGGCAGGGCGGCGGGGCTGGGTAGTTGCTGGCCTGCAGAACTCAGATCTAGAGCGGTAACAAAACGAACGTTTTCGACCTGTGGAAGACTGGCGAGTCCGTCTGTCTGTCTGTCTGTCTGCCTGTCTGTCTGTCTGTCTTCCTCTCTCTTTCACTCTGTCTCCAGTAATTTGAGACCAGAAGGCCCTCGCACCGCTTGGCCGAGGACCTGGCCCCGGCCCCACACCTCAGACCACTTCGCTTTGAGGACACCAAGTAGAGCCAGCCCCTAGTGCTGCACAGTCCCAGCCAGTCAACACCACCAGCGCAAATTGGCGAAACCGCAAGACCGTCCCGGTCGTGGTCGGGCGTGGCGAGGTGGGGTGGGGCATGGCGCGGAGCGAGGCAAAGCGGGGCGGGGCGGGGCGGGGCTAGGCGCGGCGGGGCGGGTCGCTGTGGAGCGGTCCTCTGCCATACCGTCCTACTCGACGGCCCAGATTCAGGGTCAACGGTGGCCTACTAACTCAGCCGGTCTGTTCGGGTGAGGCGGATGCGGGGTAAAGCAGGGTGGGGCGGGGTGGGCGGGGCTGGAAGGTGCGGGGTAGAGCAGGGTGGGGCGGGGTGGGGCGGGGCAGGGAGGTGCGGGGTAGAGCAGGGTGGGGCGGGGTGGGGCGGGGCAGAGAGGTGCGGGGTAGAGCAGGGTGGGGCGCGGCTGGGGAGGTGCGGAGAGGAATGGTCGGGACGCACGGAGCCTCGCAGCAGGGCAGCCACAATCATAGCCGTCCCAAAACCCCTTTCTCGCCCGCCGTCCGCCCAAACCGCTCCCCCTGCTGCCCCCCGGACGGCGCCAAATTGCCCTAATCCTCCACCCGACGAGTGCGACGTATGGCTCATTACGAGGGGCGCAAAGCCGACGCGTCCACTGCTACGAGCTGCGCTCGTGGCTGCAGTTCATCGGTCGACCATCACGCACTCTCGCGCAATGCACGCCCACCTGTGTAACTGCACCTCACCAACAGTCGAGGCTTGAGCCTTTGAGTCACAAACACACACACACACACTCGCACAAGGAGGGGCGAGGGGTACTGTGGTACACAGGGCCGCACTCAGCCCACGCTGCTAGGCGCTCTGTGAGATTGGGCGGGGGGTGGAGGGCAAGTTAACCCTACAGGCAAAGGGCAGGCAGGCAGGCACGCAGGCAACGCACAAGGAATCAACTGCCTCTAGTGAGTGAGAAAGGCAGAGTGCCCCGGCCCGGCCCGGCCCTACGCGTGGTCACTGCCGACCACTCCGGCAAACACACTTCATCTCTTTGTGGACAGGAGGGGGCGACACAACGGCCCGGCGTGGCGTGGCGTGGCGGGGGATAGAGGAGTGGGGGTCACCGGCGGCAGCGTGGGGGGCACTGGCCCACCACCAGCCAAGATAATGAGAGCACAGCGCACAGCGCGTTCCAATGCTCACAGCCTACCCCTCGGCTCGGCCCCCTCCCTCCACCCTCAATCAGGACCTCCATCTCCACCCCGTCTCTCTACCAGCCACTTTCCCTCTCTTTCATTTTTGCAGCCTTCATGAGCCGTAATGTAACAGGCTTGAAGAGACAGAAGGGAGAGAAGGGGGCGTATGGAAACGGGCTGCTTTGAGATTAAAAATCACAGCGGGCCATATTCGAACGCAACCGCGAGGAAATTAAAACGCAGCCTCGACGGTGTCCCGTGTACGGTACCGGGGAGAGGGCGGTTCAGAAAGTGTGAGGAGGGGGGGTGGGAAGGTCGTTAGAGAAAAGAGGCGACGACCACTGAAAGAAAGGGGAAGGAAGTGAGAAAGAGAGTGAGGTCGTTCCCTCCGGGGGAGTGGAGGGGGCGGTGGGGGATCTCTGCCGCCGCTGCTACAGATACACAGGCTAGCGTCCAAGGAGCGGAAGCAGGCACACGGCCCTCTCCTTTGTTGTGGCTGAAATTATGGTTTTGGTTGCGGAGGAAAGTCAAAATGTGTTTGGGCCGTTGCCTGTGGCGGGCCGGGCTGGCTCGGGGGGCGGGGGAAAAGGGGGGGGGGCACAGGCCACAGGGCCATCCTCCACCGCAACCACGCACAAATACTTTTCTCATAAATGCCGGGATAAGGGCGGCATGCAGTCAGCCGAGCCCGTGTTGGCAGGCGCCTGGCGCCTCCGCTCCGGGCCTTCCCTCTGAAAATGTGATTAAATTTATGCCGTCCCTTAACCGATGTGCCGATGGGCTGCAGCGAGCCCCATTATGTGTTTTTATTAATTTTTTTGAGAGTTGGTTTTCAAGAAGTCCCGCTTCTTGCTTGAAATTTATATTCTTCATAATTTTAGAATTTCTTGTTATATGGCAATCAACTGTACTTTTCTTTGACAGCAAGTATAGAGCTCGTCCTAGCTGGATAATACCTTATTTTACCCGAGGGGCGGCCAACTCGAAACAAATGTGTACACAGAAATACCTGTGTACTTCTAAAAATACATTAAAAATACAAGGAAATACTCTACAATACACAGAAATACATAGAAATACTGAAGAAAAATACGAGAAAAATACCGAAAAATACATTAGAAATACAAGAAATACACGGCAAGTGTACACAAAAATACATGAGTTGGCCGCCCCTTGATTTTACCCAGTTCCGACGGTAATGGAAAGTTTTGCTTAGGGGCAAATCCTCGAATTTTGTTATTTCAGCTAGTGACAGTTATTTCAACAACGCACAGAAAAAAAAGGGGGAAAAAAGAATTCTTTGCTTCAACGCATGATTGAGTTGATATGGAGCAAACTAAAATAATTCGTTTTTGGAACGAAATATTTGTTGTTTTCATGAATAAGAATTAGCTGGTAGAACGAATTCTTCGTTGTACCAGCGAATTGATCGTTGAGGAAGCGAATAAATTTGTTTGCTGAAACGAAAGCCGTTTCAGTTGAATCAACGATAGCCTTCACTCTCTCATAGCTATATGTGTTCGCTACTCCAACGACGTATTGTGCGTTGCATGAACGAACACTTGGTGGAGACAACAAATTTATCGTTCTCAACAGGAGTTAGTTCTGTCTCCATCAACCTATATGCGTATGCGTGTGAGTTGGATCAACTAATGATCTTTCTCCAAACGTTCATCAGGACTGTGCCTCTTCGATTCTCAAACTCCCAGTTTCTCGCTGTCTGTATTGTCGTGGTGGGGAGCAGTAACAGGGACAAGCTGCGAGCCGCGATGTTTACGTCAGTGCCGCCGAGGGGCTTCTGGGGCATTAGACGACAAAGGTTCCCCGCGCACATTAGTTTCAGGAAACGCCAACTTCATTCCGGGAATTGCACAATGTCTTGTCTCTCATCAGCCGTCATCCCCGCGCTACACACATCATAATCGCATGAAGGCAGCAAACAGTTTGTCTAAGTCTCCAGCGACCCGTCGCCGCGCGCCCGCGTGTACGCGCGCGGCCGCACCCCGGCCCCGCACAGCGTCAATGAGAAGGTAATCTTTTGAATAATTAGTTATATGAGAGCACAAGTTGCAGCCACATAAGCGGATAAGTAGTGTCCCGGGGGATAGGAAGCGAGTGCGAGCAGCGGGGCGTACCTAAGACGACCTTCCAAGGAGAGTAGCAAAGCCGGCGCCCTCTCCTCTTTCTCCTACCATCCTCCCCTCCCTCCCCCCCCTCTCTCTCTCTCTCTCTCTCTCTCTCTCTCTCTCTCTCTCTCTCTCTCTCTCTCTCTCTCTCTCTCTCTGTGCCATTCTCCTTTCGTTCAGTGTGACGACTATTCGTCTGTCTGGACACGCCACCGTCGCCAAAAACGCACCTCACTAAGACAGTTCTTCCCGACGCGAGCGAGGCTTCTGGTGTAGATCTAAAGGATATGCTTGATCCCCCCCCCCCCCTCTCCCACGCCCCGCGACTCCTAAGCGCGTCACGCGTTCAATTTTTATATCTTTGGCCGTAAAGGCGTCTCGCGGACAGTCCGATCAGAGACTTGAAGAAAAAGCCAATTTGCTGTTGTTTTATGGTCTTGTTCTTATCGCGGTGCGAGTGAGAGAGAAGCAGAGAAAAGGGGAGAGAGCAGACGAAGAGAAGTACCAGTGGGGGAGGAGGGGAATGACGCTGCCTACGCTAGTTCAGTAAACCAGAAATAAGGGAATGTTGGTAGCGCTGGGGCTGGATGGCCCGGCTGGCCCTGCGCGGTGCCCGCCTTGCCTCGCATGCACGTGCTATCTCCCACACCCACATACCCTCCCATGCTTTTTGTTTCCGTTTTCAGCTTTCCCTGACTCGGGTCAATGCAGCAAATGTCTACGCATTCTCCACATATATGTACCACTCATGCCATTCTTCGGACCAGACAGACAAGAGGAGAAAAGATAAAGGGTATACAGTTTCTGAATTCACGCGGTTTGAGCATGCACTACTTCGTAAGACGTTTGGTCGAAAAATACAAATACTTATCTACGTACACTTTTGGCACGTTACTGATTTTTCAGACCCCTTTTGTCAGTATTCCTGCTGTTTAAAACCTTTAAAAGCTACAGGCAACTTTCTTCATCAGTTGTACGCACTAATTTCATTTTACGTTAATGAACCTTTCTTATTTTAACAGTATTCAGGGTTGTTACAGAGTCGGGAATTTTTATTTCCCTGACTTTTCCATGACTTTTCCATGACTGAATTCGAGGTTTTCCATGACCTTCCCCCAGACATATATAGGACTAGGTTTTTATAAAGAAAACGATGTAAAGCAATACTTGCACTTGCACAATTTATTTATCCATTTTAAAGCCCTCTGAGGCACTCATTCGATACAAAATAAAAGAGCAAAACCGAGTGGGTGCTGTCTCAAGTAGCAGTTGTTCAATGGTTTACATTACAAAAAAATCAAACGGTTTTTTTTTATTTTGGATTGATTTTTTTGATTTCAAAATGACTTTTTAATTTTTCTGTTGATTTTTGATCTTTTTTCTGATCTTTCGATCTTTCGATATTTTTCTTGATTGTTCGGGATGACCTCAGAAAATACACGCACATCTGATCCAAATTATTCTCTCAATTACATGATTAAATAGGATTTTTAGTAAATTACGGTGAATTATTTCGATTTATTCCAAATTATTGGAAATTAACTTGCAATAATGCAAAATAATCACAATTATTTCAAATAATTTTTAAAACTTTTCAGAAACAAATTTTGCTCTGCAATTGAAAGGGTGACGTGAAAACATAGAAAATTTTTGCGGCAGTAAACCTCCCGAAGGAGGTTGCGGTTCCCGCCAGGCACAGGGCTTTTACCCCCTGTGGCAGCCAACTGCTTCGGTGTTCCATGGGAACCGGCGCTTTGCTGACTGCGATCCTATCGCGCAATTCGACAGATTTGATCCCCGTACCACCATTGGCCTACCCCTAGAGGTACGAGCGGTGTCAAGGGCGTTAGACTTCCTGATCCCAGTTTCAGAGGCCTTACCTCAGAGGGGTACGCGGGATTCGAACCCACAACCCCGAGTGCCGACACGTAGCCAGAACAGGAAGCGACCCAACGCCCAGAGCCACCGAGCCAACGGAGGTGAGACGTGTTTAATTTCTACTTGACCTGCCCTGGAGCAGCTGCCAAATGAAATGCCAAGCGCGAAAAACACTTTCCCGAGTGGGAGTCGAACTTGGGACCTCTCGGTTCAGTGTTGCGTGCTCTACCAACTGAGCCACGACGTTTCGATGACTGCCTAGTGCAACGGGTTCGCGTCGTATTTGCCCTATCCCCCAGCCTCCAGCCAGGAGGATTTCTGAGAAAACCTGTGATTTGTTTTATTTTTTATCTTTTTTGATTGTGATTTTGATTTTTTTTCGTGATTTTTTTAGGCCTTGTTCAATGATTTTAGAACACAGCACCCCCTCGAGCAAAACCTTTGTTACGGCGCGGCAGGCAGAGAACACGGGAGATACTGCAATTTAACAAACTTCCATGACTCGGCGCTTGATTTCCCTGACTTTTTCATGACTTCCATGACTCGAATTTTTTTCCATGACTTTTCCATGACTTCCAGGTTTTCCATGACCTGTAACAACCCTGAGTATGCTACTAACAACACTATACAGAATCACCTACGAATTTTTCAGTAATCCTGCTACGTAAAAACGTAGGTATTTCCGAAGAAAAAAATCAGTGCAGGTCTGAGAATCTACGTGTGCATTTGCCAGAGGACATTTCATTTTTTTCGGAATGATTTTTGGGCGGAGAGAAAGGGGGGAGGACGAAACACGCATACAGACACGCACACACACACACGCGCGTTCGCACATACACTGCAGGCGACATTAGTAAAATTACTGTTGTTTTTTTTTCTATGCTATTTACAAAAAACCTTTTTTTTTTAAAATAGATAAAGAAAACTTTTTTTCTCTAGTCCGGTTTTCTAGTTTTGTGCCCTCGCAGCTCTTTCGCAACCCCAGAAACAAACCATCAGCGTGCTGCTTTCACCACCACCACAGGCAGCCACGCAAAGTCGTGCGAAATTTCGAGCAGTGTCCTGGGCACACAAAGAGTACACACAGCGGCGGTAGGGGAAGGGCTCATTATTTCCAAGAGGCGGGGCGGAACGGCCGGCCGAGCCTCCTCCCGGGACGGGGCGGGCGCAGCGGGCGCAGCGGGCGCAGCGGGCGCAGCGGGCGCAGCGGGCGCAGCGGCTGCTGGCGACCACAGTGCTGCTGCCCGCTGCACCTGTTCTTGTATCCCCGCGCAGTGCCGCGCGCAGCTAGGTTACTCGAGTCGGAGACGCGTCGATGCGAAGTGAAGACATGGCGAGGTGGAAATGCTAATAGTAGGGTAAGGTATAAGAAATCACGAAGCGGATACGTGGAGGTGTTAGCAGAAAAACGCACCATAAAATTTATTTATTACAAAGAGCATTCTGCATATCAGGAAGAATTGGGGTCGTAAAGTACACAGGATCTGGAACCACCATATTACAAACCTTTTTTCATCATATTACAAACAGCCCTTGTTCGTACTACGAACACGCCTTCTTCATTGGTACCCGTCGACATCGACGGGTACGGCTTTTTAATTCTTTTTAACATTGTATAAATCATGATAAGAAATTGCACAGTTAAAATTTCTTTCATTTGTTTACACTATGACAGTGTCCCTATATTGCATATTGCATAAGTTTAAGTCATCTGCTTCCCATTCTGACCTACATACCCTCTAAATGACCATGGACATTTTTGTAACTAGCACCGAACGATTCAGCACGTCACTAACTCGATACAATTTTCACCTCTGAATTGTGTGCAGTTAGTTACAAATTGTGTGGAGTTCGTTGCAAATTAAAACTATCAGCACACAATATTGTATCTTGTCTAGTGACGAACAAAATCGTTCATAGTTACTGTAGTTACAAAAAATGTCCTTTGACATTTAGAGTGTAGAGATTTCTTAAAGGTCGTTCGAAGAACCAGTCAGGTTAACACGTCATTCCTTTTTGCTGTTTGACACGGCGCGAGAGTGGTTCAGTGCGAAAATGTAAGTGTTTCAGTGTTGCCAGTAAAGTTGGCAAAAAGCACCCAACACCGCTGAGAGAGAGAGAGAGAGAGAGAGAGAGAGAGAGAGAGAGAGAGAGAGAGAGAGAGAGAGAGAGAGAGAGAGAGAGAGAGAGACCGCGTGACGTCACGGTGCGTGCAGTATGCATACCCGCCTCTCCCTTCCATCGCCGATAACCATCGATCCGTCTGCTTCTCGCCGACCATGAGAGAAAGGCGCCCTGGAGAAGAAGGTAAAACGCCCCAGAACCCCACTTTCGTACCTTGCAAGAGGAAAACCAGTAGGCGAGCAAAGCTTTAATTTCTTAACGTTGGCGATGACACCGCACCAACTTTACATTGGGAAAGCAGTGGCCTCCTTCAGCCAAATGCCAAGTTTTGGCCACTTAATTTTATGATAAAATTTGACATCCTTGCAGTAGCAGGCAAAGCATTGCCATCAAGGCCAAGACTAAGCATTTCTTAGAATTTCTGCATTAAAAATGGGCAAAGAATACAAAAATTTTGGCTATAAAAATGGGCACAGAATCTAGTACACAAAAAAGAACGGTTTCTTTTTTACCTCTGCGCTGTCCGTCGTAAATTTACGACAAATTTGTAGTTAAGTTTGTTAGCAACAAAATGTCGTAATTTTCCAAACATGTTGTATTCTAACAATGTTCTTCAAATTTTCTGAAACATTTTTTTCATTTGGAAAAGTGCGTTCTCCTAACCATCATAACACATCATAACAATGTTGGTTATATGAAAACCGTACGTGTTGCTAGCAAACTTAACAACATTTTTGATTTTACGTTACAACGTGTAAGTTGTTCCGGGACCAACACCAATACCGTTGAAATGGAATGCTTTTTGTCAGTTTGAAAAATTCAACAAATATTGTTGTAAACAAACAAAACGGCCGTCACGGGCAGTGTCGGCAACTGATAACTTTTTTTAACAGTGCACTGAGGCACGCGAGGTGCTGCGTGGCCGAGGTAGGGTCCTTCTACATGTTTATTAGCCATTGGGTGCGATGAGGCGCCTTACCCGGCGAGGGGCGGGGCGGGGTGGGGCGGGCAGGGTGGAGAGGGGTGGGGCCGAGCGGGACCACCAGCTCATACGCCAGTATACTACACATGCATGCTTCTTTTTATGTTATTTATTTACTTTTACAGTGTGGTGGCGTCTGAGGCGTTGCTGCACAAGGGTAGCTATAATATCTCATTAACAATCTCACTATGTTTCAGTCCACACGTCACAAACATTTATACGGCCACATGATAGAACTGCGGTGCCACGCCCATTGTGCTCGATGGGGTCAAGGCAGGTCGAGGGCGCGTAGCCAGCGACGCCTTCAGTAAAAGCAAGTTCTGAAACCTAGCGAAGGTTTCGTGTAGACCACCAGAAAATTCGTAAATCAGATCAGTACAGCAATAACGGCTGGCCCGAGATCTGCCCCTTTCCTTTTCGAACTCAACTGTCTAAGTGACAATCAAGAGAGACATCATAGAAGTGTGTGTTGTTGCAAGATTCAACTAGGGCAACAAAATAAAATTTAAAAAAACATAATAAGAACAATTGTTCTTGTCAGTGAGAAAAAGTTGTGTTGCAGCGACACAAGGAACTACAATTTTAAAACAAACGAATTTACTGAAGGTCACCAAGGGTGTGATGATCATACCGCAGAGGAAGAAATGGGACAGGAAAGTGTGGGGTGATATTACAAACGGCGGGTGCAAAGAATAAAGAGGCGAAATTTGACTGTATTAATCCCTTAAAACAATTTCCCGGCGCCGAACCTAATCCGCGCCGCGGGCCGTGCTAAGTAGCGGGGAACACGAAACGCGTGCGTACGAATGCAGCATCATGAATGAGATGCAGGGACTGGAGCGCGGCAGGGATGGCGGGCCATGTCGGGGCCGCGTTGGCCCTGGGAGCAGGACATTAGGAGGCGCGACCGGGGCGGCCGTGAATGGCAAGGCGGGGAGGAAATGGAGGAGAAGCAGGGACGGGGGTGGGCTCGGGCCAGTGCGGGGGACGGGCGGCCCCAGCCCCAGCCCAGGGGTTGTCTTGTCATGAAGAAGGGAACAAACGGCCAATGAAATTCATATGAAAGACGGTGGACGGGGAAATGGAGCAGCAGGGAGGGAGAGAGAAGGAGAAGGAGAGAGAGAAGAGCGAAGGCAGTGAGGGGTGAAGAGTGCGGAGTGCGGGCGGGGCCAGTGTCGGTTCGCTCCTCCCCGCCCGTTTCTCTCCCTTTCTTGTCATCGTCTTCCCTTGTTACTCCCTCTTACTTGTATGACACTCTAATGGGTCCTGTAATCCCCTCGCACGCACGCGGGACCACGCGCTGACCAACCCTCGAGCTGACGCGGCTCACTCTTTACTCTCTTCATCCCCCCCCCCTCTCTCTCTCTCTCTCTCTCTCTCTCTCTCTCTCTCTCTCTCTCTCTCTCTCCCCCCCCCCCCCTCAACCTCAGTTGCGAGGATAGCTCAGAGAAAAGAGATCGTAGCAAAAGGGAGGGCATACACAGTTGGAGGGCACCCGCTCGTCTCAGGACGCGTCAGCCGCGGATGTCCTCGATCTCCTGTTTCCGGCTTTGCAGCCCGGCGAGGACCTTCCCTCTTAAACTACGTAACGGAATTTCAACTCTGAAATCCCTGTCCCTCCGAAATGGGAAAATAATAAAATATGATTTATAGAATTGTCTTTTCCTGGAAATCGTATGCCAATGGAATTTTTCGTTGATTTGATGTTAACCAATTCACGACTTTCCAACGTGTTGAATTCCGAACACCCGGCGTTTAAAGTTCTCCAAACGAAAAGATTTTTTTTTTTTTTTGATACAGTCAGATGCCCTAATTTTAGACTTGTATCCTATTTCCGGAAATTGTGGCATAGTAATCCTAAAATCATTTGTCGGTTTCGAGATTTTGTTTCCTATTAAATACCCCAATACGGTCGCATCGTCTAAATGGTTCTCTGGATGTACGTTTCAGACACAGGTGTCTTCCTATCCTCCGGGGCCAGCGCGAATGCCGTGGTAAAGTTAATACAATAAGAAGAAAACAAACGGAATATCCGTTTTCGGTTCGCACTACAAGCTGCGGGATTGCGTTTGTAAAAGTAAAAGATTGGAGATTAGATTTGGTTTTTATCGGGATTTTACCAGCGATTGCAAAGATTTTTTTTCCTTTCAGATGCGAGAATTTGAGGCAGTGGTATTGGTAAACTACCCCATATCCCTCTTTGTCCACGAGCCCCACCCCACCAGCCCCACCGCGATTCGCCACCCAAATCTCTAGGAGTGGTGACCGAAATGTTGAGGCCTGCGGCGCATCTTAGCCGTAAACCGAAGTCCCGGCTACGGGGCCTCAGCGAATAAACATCAACAGTAAAACCAGCGGGCGGTGGCGGCGGCTGGGGGGAGGGGGGGGGGACAGCTGATGAGGCACCATTTGTATTCTCTGTTCGCCCTGACTTCTTTTCGGGCTGGAGAAAGAACCGCACCGAACAGCAGCGAGACCGACACGGCACGGCGAGGCACAGCACGAAGCGACACGACACGGCGGTGGCTGCTGCACCAATGAGAAATCCTCCACCCCTGGGGCTGGTTGAGCCACCGCGTCGCCTTCTAATTGCGGAAGGACTGCAGCGGCGGCGGCGAGGTCGACCTTTTAAGCGGAACCGCCGGAAAAGGATCAATCATTCTCTGCCGCCTCTGCCGCTGCTGCTGCTGATACTCCACCGATGAGTTGCTTCTCCCGCAGGGAGCGGAAATCTCCAGAGGTATAGCTTCTCGCTCAAGAACTGGAAATCTCCAGAGGTGTCGCTCCTCCCACAGGGACTGGAAATCTCCAGAGGTGTCGCTCCTCCCGCGGGAGCTGGACATCGCCAGAGGTGTTGCTCGTCCCGCAGGGACAACGTATCTCCAGAGGTGAGACGTGTAGCTCCCAGGACGCGTTCCATGCTGTCGCCACCCGCTACCATGGGGACTTTGCTCCTTAGGCCTGTAGTGCGTAGGGCTGACAGCCTCGGGGCCGGGCGGGGCGGGGCAGGGCCGGGCAGACATTACGCGCTGTCAGGTCAGTGCTCGGCGGGGCGGGGCGGGGCGGGGTGGGGCGGGGCGGCTAGGGACGTCCCCGCTCGGGTTGTTTGCTGCCGCACGCCTCGCCCCGCCCCACTGCGGCGTCTCCTCGTGAGGTGCAATAGAAATTTTTCATGAGACGCACGAGTCCTTCTCGAGTCGAGGCGACCTGACCATAAAAGTCGCATGAAGGGTGTATTGGACGAGGGCGGGAGGGCATGACTGCCTGCCTGCAGCGAGCGAGCGCGCGGCTGTCGGTGGGGACGGGAGTGTGCGGGGCGGGGCGGGGCGGGGCTGGCTGCAAGAACTGCCCTGCCCCACCCCGCCTCGCTCCCGCGACCACGCCCGGACGCACTCCTCCCCGCAGCGACACTGCAGCAAGCAGCGCGCTGGAAATTTACAAGCGCTCGCGGGCCATAATAGCAATAACAATTGCAGGCTACACTATTGCCCCGCGCCCGCCCCACCGCCCCCTCGCGAAAAAGTAAGGCCCTCCACCGCACATAAAGCTGGTCCCGCCGCGACACGCCCGAGAAATGACGGCGCGACAAAAATCCCTCAGCCGGTCCTAGAGCCCCGCGCCCCGCGCCCCGCCTAGGCCACCGGCCAACAGGGACAAACTTTATCCATTGGCTGCGACCCTGCCCCCCCCCCTCCCCCTCTTCCTGCTCACCCTTTCATACCGTTGCAGTTTCTTTCAACTCTTTCCCTCCCTGCTTTTTTTTCTGTACATTCGATGGGGAGTTTAGTACAGCAGTTTGCCGGGCGCTGCTGTACCCGTGTCATGCTCAGCCCGTCGGCGGGCCTCGTCCCGCTGCGCGATGGCCCAAGTTTTTGCGGAGCCACAAGCAGGCAGTTTTCGCTGCCATTCCGAATAACGCATTGATCGGTTAAGTGGCAAATCAACAAGTTAAAAGCAAACTTAATAAAGTGACTCGCCGAGAAGCCAACATGTTCTCTCAATTTTCGGAATGGACCGGTATCTGCAAACTGCTTCGAATGCTACTCTAAAAGTCTATGGACATGGACATTTCCTAGACTTTTTTGTCCTCACATTCAGTGAGAATGAATAAATTGTCCATGTATGTACGTTCGCAAGTTTGTTACCAGCTCTGGTCATGCTCAAAATAGTCTATAGAAAAATCCGTGGACATTTATTGTGAAGCTCATTACAAAAAGAGTATTACAAAGTTTTCGCGCACCTCTGCGAAACCACTGCCAAACTGCATCCTGTAGATATTGTTACAAAGTTGCACGAGCATCATGCGCTCGAAGGAACAGCCGGGGTATAATACACCCAGACAAGTCTCCTTGGCAAGCCGCATGAGAAAGTGGGGGGAAAAAAGAGATTGTCGGCAGGAAAATCCTGTAAAGCGCGTAAGCGAGCGCGGGGCGGGGCAGGGCGGCGGGCGCGCGCATTAAAAAGATTGTGAGGCGCGCGCCTATCTCTTCCTTGACAATCTGCAAAGATGTCGTATTCCAGTCGTAAATTACTTAATGTCTTCCGGACCCGAGCTGGGCGGTGCTGGGCCCAAGCCGCAGCCCAGCCGGAGGGCATCCCTACTTTGTTATCTGGCTTCGAGGCCCGAACCCCCGCCCGGCACGGCCCGGCCCGGCCCGGCCCGGCCCGGCCCGCGGCCCCGAGCGTTTCGCCTGGTCCGCGTAATGGAGTTAACGCGGCAAAAACAAATGACAACCGGATGACGCGCGCAAGGGCGCCGCTCGGCTCGGCTCGGCTCGGCGCGCGGCCGGCCAAGGTGTCGACACGACTCGAGGTGGCTGGCTGGAGAGGGACACAAGGAGGTTCGCGGCCGCAAACAGAGAGAACGAGAAACGAACAACAAAAAAGGAAAAAGAAAAAAAAAGGGGAATGTGTGGTTTGGAACACGAAGAGCACTTGTGTTTGTCCCATAATTTCCTTCTCCTGAGCGTCCTGTTGCTTTCGCGTGCGACGCACGCTAGCACGCAGCTGCTGCGCGCCGTCTGGAAAGATTGAAGGACGACGGGTGAGGTAGGAGAGGGGGGGGGGGCACTATAGGCCCGGGGCAAGCACGACCCGCACGACCGGGCCCTAGAGAGTGGGAGAGCGAGGGAGGGGAGGGTCATAAGTGTAAGCGGCTGCCCCCACTCTCCATCGCATCTTGCATCGGTCTTTGATTCAATGCGTCCAGCTGGGCCCCGTATATATTTTATAGCTCCCAGCTGACAGTCCAGAGTAAAAAAGGCATCCGATAGGAAGACATGGGTCAGAAACAAACGCCATGTTTTGAAGGGGGGAGGGGGGTTGGAAATTCTCATGCGCAGGCGAGCGCCTGCCGATGTCGGGTTAGGCAACGCGCACGCAGGCCAGCACGACGGTTGCCTACGCGACAGGCTGCGCGTGGAAATAAGCCGCTCCTGCGTCCTTTTTGCCCTTTTATCGTTAACAAAGTTCGTGTCGCCCAGAAACAAATATTTTTCACCAGAACATAGGGTGATGCCGAAGGGGAAAGGTGCCTACACCAATGACACATTATGTTTTTGAATGTCAATGACAATTGGTGAGGAAAAACGCCACACACTCCGATAACTCTAGTGTGTGAAATAAGGTCTCACTAAAGCTCTCGCGTGATTTCACTACAATGTATTTTCGCTCCTTTCCTTTAGTGCTCTGCAAACTCAAGTGTGAGACAGTACTACACTTTTTACTGCAGTACCACTGTATCTCACACTTTCAAAAATTATTTTCTGTCGTTGAATAGCAATCACGTTTCAGAGAACAGCATCAGCTTTGATTCAAAATCCCGGATAAAACGAGCTACCATGTGATAGGGTTCTGATCGCAAACAACAACGTTCCTATAAATTTTCGAAACCATTAATTTACGATTATTTAGTGTATTGTTGTTCCAAACCCCATCACTTGGTAGCTTGTTTTAACCGGGATTTTCAACCAAAGCTGATGCTGTTCTCTGAAACGTGATTGCTATTCAACGACAGAAAATAGTTTTTGAAAGTGTGAGATACAGTGGTACTGCAGTAAAAGGTGTAGTACTGTCTCACACTTGAGTTTGCAGAGTGACGCTCGCTTATTTGAGACGCTCACAGGCGGGCAGGGCTTCGTAGCCGAGTGGAGCGAGAGCGGGCCCCACTATAGGGCAGGGGCGGGGCGGCAACAGGTAGACGAAGGAGGATCGAACAGAACGACACGAGTAAGTCGAGGGCTCTCCTTCTCACTCTCACACTCCCTCACCGGCGCGCGCGCGCACACACACACACAGACACACACAGAGTCGTCCGTCGCGATCTCCGCTCAGGAAGTGCAGGAAATAAGGGCGGGTGCGGCGAAATTCAATTTCGTGAGCCGGGCCACTTCTTTTAGCCCCGCACTAGAGCCAGCGGCGCGGCGCGGCGCGGCGCAGTGCGCGGCAGGGAGCGTCGCGGCCCGGGCCGGCCCCGCGTCCAGAGGTTCACCATAAACCAGCCGGGTTTATGGTGATACTGGTGAATTTCCTACCCCCCCCCCTCCATCCCTCTCTCTCTCTCTCTCTCTCTCTCTCTCTCTCTCTCTCTCTCTCTCTCTCTCTCTCTCTCTCTCTCTCTCTCTCTCTCTGTTTCGCTCTATACAAAATGATAATGGCGGGCGCAGAAAAGAAAAGTGGGGGTCAGTGGACAAGGGCTCGGACCGCAATACATTTCAGCTTTTGGAGTCACACGAGGGTGTGTAAGAGAGAGAGAGAGAGAGAGAGAGAGAGAGAGAGAGAGAGAGAGTGAGAGAGAGAAGCTGGAGGTGGAATGGGTAGCGAGGAAAGCGAGGCTAGTGGACAGAGGGGTGAGGGAGGGAAAAATGCGAGGTTGGGAGCGAAAGAGTGAGGTTAGAAAGGGGTGGCACCAGTCCAACCACCCTTCACGTCTCAATGTAGAGGGGAAGCGTTCTGGCTCAAACGCTTCCATTAGGGTGCGGGCGGGTAGGGTCTCCACCCTGGGACATGGCTGGCGCAGCTCGGCGCACCCGAGGGCAGGGCCCCCGTGGCTGCCTTTTCCTGCTGCTGTGAGCGCGCGTGCGTGAGTGTGTGAGTGTGTGTGTGTGTGTGTGTGTGTGTGAGAGAGAGAGAGAGAGAGAGAGAGAGAGAGAGAGAGAGAGAGAGAGAGAGAGAGAGAGAGAGAGAGAGAGAGAGAGAGGGAGAGCGAGAGATAGCGAAGGGGGAGAGAGAGAAGGAAGGGGAAGGACTGCGTTAGTGAGAACGCAGCTCTACTTCTGAGGAAGCGCTGGATTTACGTTTCCGTCAGAGGATATAACGCACGCGTGTCGCTGAATAATTACGTAACACTCACCGGTCGGAATAGCGTTTCATCGACACGGCACGGGCTGGCGGGCGTGCTGGTAGTCGCTTGAGGTTACTCGGTAAAACGATCGCAGTCACTTTGTGCGATGGGACTCACCTGGAAACACAGAGAAAACGGAGAGAGATCAGCTTTCTGCGAAACACGAAATGATACACCTCTGAATGTAAGGCGATGAAGAGGCAGAGCGAAGCCGCATGCCGCGAGGCGCACCCTTGGACCTGCAGCGCAGCCGCATTTTCTGCTAATGCGTCAACCTATTAAAAATCTGAAGCACTGTAAGAAATAGCAGAGTCGAATGCACGGTAGTGCAATAAAGTTTCACCTCCACTAACCAAAGGGCCGTCAGCTTTTGACACTCGCGTACAGAGGCTGATATTCCTTCCAATGTTACCTGAACATTACATACATTAAATTCTGCACATTTCATTGTATTTACTCTGTCTATATATGCAATTTGCTTTAAGATTACCAATATTACCGATAATATTTAATTACTATTTCTTCCTAAACGGCGGAAATGAGTTAACGAGCCCTTGCCACTAACTGTAAGAGATTAACTTCAAAATATGTCGCACATCTACAACCTTCCACTCGTGCTCGTTCGCCGTGCGTGAATAAATTCAAAATATTGAAATGTGATTGTTCAACACCTTTCACTGAAACTTTTTCGGTACGAGAACGCCAATGTCTTACAGTATCGATAAGGGAAGTCCTTCTTCAAAAAACCGCGCGCGCAACGGTCGGTCGGCCGCGTTGATTTAGGGCTTGGTATGGGCTCGACACACAAGGAAAGAGACGTTTCGTGTAGACGACTCAAATGGAAAAAAATTATGGTTATAAATGATGTTTTCACAAATCACTGACTTATACGATTGCTTTCAGGATTTCCCAGGATCTTATCAGTCCTTGTTGCCTCTCCATCCTCTTACACGCTCATGAATACACATTCCTTCATACAGAAGTCAAAAGGAATGATAAAAAGTTGACCTCTCGCGCTTCCTCTCTTATTGCCATGGTCTTCGCCCCGGCCGGTCCCGCTCCGGGTCCCTCCCGCTCAGCGCCGCGCAGCGCAGGCCAGAGCCGACAGGACTTTCTTTACTTACCCGGACGAAACGTCCGAAGGGCCTTCCCGAGCGAAGGCCATGAAAACTGTTTAGTGGCAATACGGCCCGGGCGGCCCGGCTGCCCCCCCCCCCCCCCCCCGGCCCCCACCGTCGCTCTCGCGCCGACACCGCCCTCCCCCGTCCCCGCCTCCGTCTTGGTGGATATGGCGTAGGGCGTCACGGCGCGGAACCGAATTTTTCCTTCCGGAGCGGCAAAAGAGAAAATAGCAACGCTCACGGAAAGGCGCGGGCGGTGCAGTGCAGTGGCCAGCGGGTGCATAAACCTCTCCGTGGCGCCGCGAGCTCTAAAGATTGGGGAAGAAAACTGGAAACTAAACTACCCAAACTACAGTTGGAATGATTAAGCGGGCAAAAGCCGAATGGATACAAAGTATAATAATATTTGCGAAACGAAACTGCTCTCAGAAGAAAAAAAAAATTATGGAAAATGCGATAGCCACGATATATTAAAACTTGAGCCGACTCGAGTACAGAAGGCCACGCACGCACGGCACGAGAGACGATGAGGCCGTTAGGGTGATCACTCGGGAGAGAACGTCTGCGCCTGGTCCCCCGGGGAGCACCCCCGCCCCGCCCGGACTCACGAGCCAGCCGGGAGAAACTCGGCCGCCAAAGCGGGGCAGACAGAATGTGACATCGCCCCGCGGTAGAAGTCGGCCCAGAGAATAGACGCTGGCGTCGGCAACGCCGGCCTCCTCTTCCCTGCCGCTCATCTAAGTACTTTGTATTTCCATAAAGTAATTTTTATGGTGATGTAGAAGCAAAAGTTCAGTATGAAAGTCCATTTGGTGGAAAAGGGTTTCGCTTCGCACGGTAATGGGGTGAGAACACTAAGTGCAGTGATTCATGACAGTTGCCCTCTCCGTCGCACCCACAGGGGGCCCCCGAGAGGGGGGGAGGGGGGGGGGTCGTAGAGGGGAGGAGCTGTGCGAGGCGCGGAGAGGGTGGTGACAGCACGGCGGCTGGTCGCCTCTCTCAAGCAGGGCCGCCGAGCGAGAGAGAGATAGAATGAGAGAGAGAGAGAGAGAGAGAGATATATATATATGACTTGATAAAGGAGAGTCTTCGATATTTTAGAATAAGTGAAAGAGGTGTACTTGCAAAAGAACTAAATCTTTCTCTTCCTTACATAAATATTCATATCCACTTCTACCATTATTTCGTGTATTTAAAACCCCTCAGCCTCCCTCTTTTTTATTTTTTTTTTTTTTTTTTTTTTTTTTATACCCTCTTACCACATTACTCTTCCTCTCATCTAACCAAATTTCCCATTCATTCCCCTCCACCTCATCAAATCCCCCCTTGACTCCCCCCCCACCCCCGCCCCCCCCCCGCAGATAATTCATTTTTTTTTTTATTTTATATCCTTTCCATTCTCTTTTTTTTTTTTTTCTATTACTATATCCCACCCAACCTACTCCTCATACATCTGTAATCCCAAACCACCCCCTCACTTGTCGCCCCGCCATTAACACTCGTGGTCTCTTGATTCTCAATAATATAATAATAACATTCTTTCACAGCGCCGCGGCCCCCCTTTTAATTAAGAGAGACCCGGGTGGACGTGACGTGAGCTCGAGCACCTTGGTGCCAGCTCTACCTACAGCCAGCCACACGCCCGCAGTCACAACGGCAACTCTCATTCTACTCGCACTTTAAAAAATAGTAAGAAACGCAAGAAGCCTGAGATGAGCAAACACGGTATGCACCACCGACCACCAGCGACCTGAGGCCACTAGCCCTCATCGCCCGAAAGCCACTGCCTTGGGCTTGGCTACGGTGTCCGCACCCTCAGTATAGCTGGGCTGCGTGAGCCGCACCACCTCCGCTCGCTCTTTCTCTCTCGCACGCACTCCCTCCTCCTCTCACTCTCTCGGCAGGCCTGAGAGCCCCGCAGACGCAGCCGGGAGCGAGCGTACGTGCCGTCGCTTGGAGCCGGCTGGAGTCCAGCGAGCGGGCGGTCCTGCAAAACGGACCCGGGCCAAAGCACCCTAGCCAGGTTAGCCCCGCCACGCCCCGCCACGCCTCACCCTCACCGCACCCGGCCACGCCCCGACCACGGCGACAACCCCGGACATGATATTTGCATATTATGGCCGATAGGTGTAGGTAGCCCAGAATTGAGTTGCCTCGTGGTATGCAAAGGGCCACGGAGTGGCTCAGCCATTGCGCCGGGGTCCCCTCGCCGCCTCCACCCTCCGCTCAGGCTCCGGGCCGGACCACGCACGGGCCCGGCGTGGCACGGCGGCCGATAGTGGCGGGGTGGAGAGCGGGACCCCCACCCCACCCCACCCGTATAGCAGTGGACGTCCCGCCCCGCCCGTCCCGTCTGCCAAGGCTATTCCCCGGGATCAAGTCCTCAAGCGCGGCAGACTCCCCACTCTTTGGCCCGAGCACCCGTTTAAGTTCTTTCCGGCTCGCCTTTCGTGTTGCTAGTCTGCTT
Organism: Frankliniella fusca; assembly: GCA_029379305.1. NCBI lineage: Eukaryota > Metazoa > Arthropoda > Insecta > Thysanoptera > Thripidae > Frankliniella > Frankliniella fusca. Next base: position 779,926 of record JAHWGI010000700.1, on the reverse strand, counting down.
TGTTGTTGTGGTTCACTGTAAAACGAGGAGCGATATTCATCGCTCGTGGGGGAGAGATTTCGTGAGTCTAATTTTATCACTCCTGGAGGAGCAACTTTCACGAAAATCGCTCGTTTAGAGTCGGTTGAAATGAGAGTGATATTTGATTACCAAATGATTCGATCAGAGTGATTTTCACAAATATCGCTCCATTTGAGCGATGAAGATATGGGTCGCTCTATTCGAGCGAGGAAAATCGCTCCTTGTTTTACAGTGTTGTTGTTGTTCCCGGGACGGTGGACACAGAGCAAAGAAAAGAATTGGTAAAGACACTGAAAATGCACGAGTCAAAAATCCCATTTGATGAAAGGGGTGAGACTTTTCCTCTTTTGCTGAGATAATAAAGAAGGAACCTCACTCTTGTCTGGTGTTCTGCTGAAACGAGACCGGATAAGTAAGAGGATATAAAGAAGCGACAAAGAGGAGGCGAAAACAGCAGTAGTCTGAAAATATGTTGGGGAAGTTCAATGGAGCGATTTCCATCCACAATGAAGTATAGTCCGTACCGTAAGAATACGTTACGGTCTGACCGAACACGAAAACTACGGTGCGGACCGTAGGCAAGGCATACCGCAGCTCCTTACAGTATTTTTCCCAGTGTAAAATGTTTTGCCTGTCGGTCAGTAGAATCAAGTTGCCAAGGTTGCCTCCTATCTTCATCATCACTGCGCCCTCCGGTTCTCTTTTCTCCCTCTTGCTTCTATCTCTCTCTCACTCTCTTAGTTCGCGCTCTCACAAGAGTCTTCTCGGCCCCTGGTCAAGACGACGGCGAGCATTAGATCCGTTCAAACTTGGCGGACATACGGGTCGGGGGGTCGGGGGCTCGCCGGCGGGTCTGAGCCATATCAGGACGGTGAGAGACGCGGCGGGGCGTGGCGGGGCGTGGCGGGGCGTGGCGGGGCGTGGCGGCCTGGACCTGCTGCTATAACCCCGTACCCTGGGCCCCGGCCTCGACCCGCATGGGTGACTGGCCGGCACTGCAGGAAAATCGACCTCAGGGAGCGATAATAATGTCATACACCCGAAAACGTTATTGGAGCGCGTCTGCACTACAGCCACAGAAAGTCGAAATATTACCTGACAAAATTTCCACGCGAAGATGATCCATGTAGGATAATGTCCATGATATTTAGTCCATGGTATCTACGTCCAGGGAATTTGGTCTACGACATAATGGTAATGGTCCTTCTTCACCTTAGACCATACAAGGTTCTGTCCAAGCTTGATAATGTCCATGAATCAATCCGTATAGCTGTGTCCCTCTCTGCTGTGAACACACCTTCTTGCAGTGTCCAACACTTTTTGCACTCTCATCCCCTGAAGAGGGTCATAGGCGAAGAGTCGACGTGGTCACGTGATTTGCTGCGCTCAGATTGGTTCGTTTGAACTGGGTTTGTAAGAAAGCTGCGGAATATTTAATACAGCGTTTCGGAGTTGCGGCGCAGAGTATCGGGGGAGCAGCACTGCGTCTCTAGCTCGAGAGTTATGCTCAGTAAACAAAGGCGAAACACTGTTTTATTATAGAAAATAGCAATGAAATACCAGACTGGGAAAATTTATTTATTTGAAGAGCGTACTCTTTACTGCTCCAAAACAGGGTATTAGCATCAGACCCTCTACAGCTGAACAAAAAAATGAGCGAAATAAGAGCAGCACGCCATTATTTCCAAAAGCACTTTGCTGGGGTCTTTGTCCAACTAACCAGCAATGCGGATTGTTAAGTTGATAAGCCCAATAAGGCTCAGAAACAGAGGCCTGCCATAATTCAGTATGAGACTGATTTTTGTTGCTGTGGGTTTAGAACCATGGGCGTGTGACAAATGTGAATCAGGGTGTGTAAGGTCGTCCGGTTGAGGTTCAGCTTGAAGCTTTAATAAATAAAGCATGAAAAGAAAGTTCCAGTTTCCTTGTACTGCGCGGGAACGGCAGCCCAGCTCACGGCAAGGATGACAGGAGATGCTATGCTGCATCAAGAATGCACGACGGAGCAAAGCGACGGGCCAGAGGAAGCGCGGCCCTGCCCGGCCCGGGGGACACCTGTTGTGGTCGTGGTGAGCAATGCTTCTTCTCTCGTCTCTGTTCTCTCTCCTCCCGTCTCTCTCTCTCTCTTGCGCACACACACACACAACACACTAAATTTCTCTCAGTTCTCCACATCCACTTTGCATTCGGCCGCGGAGGGATACTCTAGTTCGTCTCCAAATGCACTAGAAATACAAGCTCTCCATGCATTTCCGAAGATATAGTTAAGCGCACTGAAAATGAATTAAAGAGCCCGCTAAAAGTGAGCGCCTTATAGTAAAGACACAAAACCTTTGGCACCAATTCAAAGTTAGGACTCAGAACCTTTATGTTTTTGTTTTTCCGCGGTGTACCCGTGAAGGTCTCTGAAAAGAAATCAATTCAATTCCATAAGTTTACTCCCTGTTTTTCCTCCTCTTGTACTCGCCCCTCGCCTGTCAGCACCCGCCAATATCATTCTGAGCTCCGTGCTTGGTGCTCATAGGCTTGTTCTGGTTGTCGTTCGCATCCCCCTGACCGCGCCCGCCGCCCCGCCCCGCCAGGTCAGAGGCCCAGGCCCCAATAGTCCATTCTGACCGATGACTCGCGGGGGCCATTCGTCCCCCTGCGGCCCTGCCCGGCCCTGCCCGGCCCTGCCCGGCCCTGCCCGGCCCTGCCCGGCCCTGCCCGGCCCTGCCCGGCCCTGCCCGGCCGACCCGGTCCCAACGTCCTATCAACGTCCCCGGCCCGGCGCGCCGCGCTCCATCACTCCGCGCCATTTCTCTACATGTCGTACGCGGAGCGAGCGAGCGAGTTCGACCGGCGCGCGCAAAACTTGATATGGCTGCGAATAAAAAACGACAGTCGCTTGTTCGACGTCCCCTCCTCTCCCCTCTCTCTCTCTCTCCCCCAGTACTATGCACGGCGCAGTGGATAGCGCGGCCCCCACAGCCCACCCCACCCCGCCGTACCTTGTCCTCCTACGCTCGGCTGCATTCCACAGATCTGTCGCTGTCGCCGTGCGCCGCGCGCAGCGGGGCCTCAGGTGGGGGGCGTAAGGGGGGAGGCACCCCTACCCTGTCCGCTCCTCCATCACAGCCCGGTGACCGCAGGCAACCGCGGCATCGCGCTACTTCACCGAGAAACATGCATACGGATGCCTGCTGCTAGAGGAGGGGGGGGGGGGGGCTCTCCACCCTGATTGAAGAGAGACGGGGGTGGGGCGGCAGGTACTGCAGGCAGCGAAGGACGCGCGAGAAGGGCGCGGCGCAGGGTGGAGCGGGCGGGGGGAGGGAGGGGGCGAGTTGCACAGATATGGCGCCTGCACACTTTGTCACAGAGGCCAGCTGGCAGCCGGCAGGGAGGGGGCCGCCACAGCCCCCCCCCCGCCCCATCGCCCCTCGCGAGCCGTGCCGTAGCGTGGCGCGCAGCGAGCAGGGGAGGGGCACCGCAAACCACCATTGCCATTCACAACTCCAACAGGGTTAGGCCGGAAATTCACCCCCACGCCCCAGCAGTGCCACGCGGCGTAGCCTCCCGCTGTGCTCCACGGCGCCCCCCGGCGCCCCACGGTAACCCGCAGCCAACATTTTCCGTTTAATCACCGCGCAGAACGCCGCCCGGTCTCTGCGTCTCTTGTTAATGGTGTGAGCTAGGAAGGGGACGGGGGGTAGGCACAGTAGGCAAGGGGTAGGTTGGCGGAGCAATTTTTTACACCGCGAAGCCCCTTTGCTCTCTCCATCCCTCTCTCTCTCTCCTCTCTCTCTCCTCTTTCTCTCTCTCTCTCTCTCTCTCTCTCTCTCTCTCTCTCTCTCTCTCTCTCTCTCTAGAAGACAAGGTCGCTGGAGTGAAGCAATCACGAGCGCAGGGAGGGAATATTTTCAATCCCTTTACCGCTTTTATTCTAGCACTGGGTCAAATTGAATAGGTGCGGGTCGGCGGCATGTCGTGCCTTGGCAGCCCCCCCCCCCCCCCAAATCCTCCTCCGACCCGGCTCGGAAGGCTCGCCGCACGTCATTACATGAATGCCTCGGGTACGCAGAGAAGGGGAGACGGGGTCGCGAGGCTACGGGAGGATGATCACGGGCGTCATGCATAGGCAAACGCCTGCAGCGCGCCGCACCCATCAGGTCAAACAGTGTGGAGAACGCCCCTCACCTTCCCCCCCCCCCCCCACCTTGGACGCCCCTCCCGCCTCTCCCGCTGTTCTCTCTCTCGCCTTCACTGATTGCTGAAAGCTTTTCGGCTTCAGCGGGTACAGACCAGGGGAGGCGGTCAGGGAAAAAGAGGGGGAGGGGGGAGGCTGCGCCAGCGCGTTAGCTGGTCACAAATAACAAAACCCTTCTCTCATTGTAACGAGCCGCGTGGAGTGGCACGACGGGCGTGGCCGAATCAATATTCATATCAAAATAAAACCATCCGCCTTCAGGAGAGTGGCCTCGTTCACAGCTGCGCGCGCAGACAGACCGACCGACTTGCGCTTTCCATTGACTCCTAAGGCTCCGTGTCGCCACGAAGCGGGGCCTTCCGCTGAGACCGAGCGTCTCTATTTAAAAAGAGCAATCTTGATACTTGCACCACTTTGCGAAGCTGCCAAGGCTCAATAAGGCTTCTCTTCCTCTTACCCACCAACAAAGCTATTGATTATTATTATTATTATTATTATTATTATTATTATTATTATTATTATTATTATTATTAGTAGTAGTAGTAGTAGTAGTAGTAGTAGTAGTAGTAGTAAATCGTATGCCTAGGTCGTTATCTGTCTGCCGCAGCTCATCTCAAACATAACACTGCAGCAGGAGGCGCTAAACTGGACGCGGCGCAGACACAAGGCTGGTGGCGAGGCACTGGTCGCAGTCCTGCTGGCAACACTGGTGGCAGAGCACTGGTAGCGAGCGGGAGCGGTAGCGTGTCGTAAAATGGCTCGCTCAGCTCGGCTCACCTCCATTGTGTACGGGAAGCTCAGAGAACTGTTCGGTTGGCGTGCATACAGGCAGCAACCAACGCCAGCCCATTGGCCATTGGCCTGGTCGGTGTGCGCGCGGGGCACGGAGCACCCGGCGCGCATAGGCACGCCCGGCGCGCACGCCAACTGTGCGGGTGGCCTACTCTCCCGACGGCAGGCGTACTGGCCGACCGCGGGCAAGTGGGCTGGAAGGGATTACTTGAGCCGATCACTGCAGGCCGATGCGCGCTTCCTGCTCACTTCGCTTTCACGCAGCCTCCCCCCCCCCTCCCCTTGATTCCCTCACTCCAGTTGGGTTCGGTCGGACGCCTTGGACGCAGCCAGGTGCATTCAGAGAGGCAGGACGGAGAGACTTCCACACATGCGGCCTTCACAAAAGGAAAATGATGGGATCGTCTAGATGGCGAGATCTTATACTGCATGCGTCATGCAGCTGTTTTTCACTGGCAAATCACTGCACAAGAAACGGCGGCAGTGAGTTTTTGTGCTAGTGACAGAGAACCCTGCCCTACAGTGCCGTAGCACGATTAATTTTTATAACCAGAAAAAAGGGCAGAGACACTTTCCATGCGAGAAAGTTCGCTGCTAGCTACAGAGCTTATAAGTATTCACAAAAGCTTAAAATGAAATTGACCGCAAGGAACATTGGCGTATTCCAATCACCTCATCACCCGCTTATTTGCAGAGAAAAGGAGAAAGCATTCTGCAATGCCCACATGGGAAACGCGAGGTGGAGGCGGCTGGCCATGTTCGAACCATCGGCGTGGAAGGATGCGGTGCGGTGGGAGTGGAGAGGTGGTACGGCTCCCTCAGCCGCGCGCTGCTCATCGCACACGACGGACGATTTCTCCGCAAATCGCACATGGCTAGTGCAGTGCACTGCACATAGCGCTCTATCGCAGCAGCGTCGCAGCAGCGTCGCAAGGGCGTCGCATAACCGTCACATGAGCGTCGCATGAGCGTCGCATGAGCGTCGCATGAGCGTCGCATGAGCGTCGCATGAGCGTCGCATGAGCGTCGCATGGGCGTCGCATGAGCGTCGCATGGGCGTCGCATGAGCGTCGCATGAGCGTCGCATGAGCGTCGCATGGGCTTCGTACATTGGGCGTCGCGTCGGCATCTGCTGGGAGGCTTGTATTGGGGTCGGTGAACAGGAGGGGGAAGTGGGGTGGGATAGCAGCCGAAATAAGATTAATATTGTGAACCGTTGGCATGGCGACCGAGCATCTCAAGTGTCCGCAGAGAGTTGGCACGGCGCCAGCGTGACGCGGGGCGGGGCGGGGCGGGGCGGGGCGGGGCGGGGCGGGGCGGGGCGGGGCGGGGCGGGGCGGGGCGGGGCGGGGCGGTGTTGGGCGGCCGGTGATATTGGGTCGGCAACCCCCTTTGCAAAGGAGGCTGCGGCGGGACGAGACCAGTCGGGACGAGGCGGGCTCAGCGCGCTCGAATTTGTTTTGGACTTAAGCAGTTCTCATAGCAGAACAAACGTGAAGAGATGGGGTCCCAAGTGACAAGCAAAAGAGAGTGTTATAGCATTAGTCACAAAACAAAAAATACCATTTTCGTAAGTGACATCCTGAGAGTCAGTTTAGGCGGGTTTAGGCTCAGAATCACTCGGGTTCAAGAGAAGTTTGTTTGATTTTAGACGCAGCATTTAACCTTAACTTTCGGGTCATATATTTCTGATCCAGTGCATTATACTAGCATAGTAAAATAGTGAGGATTTTTGATATGAATTCGGAGCGTTGGTTTCTACCATGAAACAGAGTTAAAAAATTCTAACAAGGTTGCTCAAAGAAAATATGCAAAATAAAAAATACGATTTCAGGAAATCCTGTTAGGCACGAAGTTCGTTTATGTTTTTGTTTCACTAAATAATTCGGTAGATGATGGTTTAAGTAGAAATTTACTTTAAAAATTCTAGCCTTATGGGTCATGTTATTGAATTTGTTTTCTTTCAGGTCACTAGCTCAGCGGGTCGCACATGCCAAATTTTAGCTTTCTAGCTCAATCGATTTAGAAGTTAGCCTCTCAGTAAAAATTGTCCGATCAGCTTGATTTTTGAACTGTACGCTCATTGTGCAATGGGCATTCGAACACCGCTTTTACATTTTTATTCTCACGTGTCTTTCCAAATTTTATTTTTTGAACTACTGTGCATGAGTTGAATCAACAAGTCCCCGGCCCCGGTCCTCCTCCCCTGCGCGCCGCGCCGAGGGGTAGAGCACTCGCAACAATGGCGACTCGGCTCGGCTCCCCTTTCCACGCTGCTTTCCCGAGACAAGTCGAGTATTACCATAGAAACGGAGATTTTAGAACGAAATTTCTCAAAATTGGTCGCTAACTTTGGGCTGGCACTTCAGCAGTGAACTAAGGAGATCGAGTTCTACCTCTCTTCCAAGTCTTATGAAAATCCTATAGAAAAATCAGGATTTAGGTAAGGGGCCGTGCTGATAAAAAAATCGCATCCTGACACAAAACCATAAGGCTACTTCGTGCCTAAAAATAAAATAAAATGGCAGATCCTAGACAAAGCTATTAGGCTACTTCGTGCCCAAAAAGTTTTACAAAAGTCGCAAATAAAAAGCAATGGCCACTCTGGTACCTGGTATTCCCTGCTCCCCTGTGTCTTGTAAGCGGCCTCAGCCATTTCATACCTCTTTTCATAAAAACGCGTCGTTCCGAGTCCAGCCGGCGCGTGCCACACTGTAAAATTCTTACGAAAAAAATTCTTTGCAGCGTTGCGAAGAATTCGGCTGCTTCGTAAGGCTTCGCAATACGAAGTATTTTCTTCGCAAGCCCCGCCTTGCGAAGAAATTTCTTCGCACACTCCGAAGAAAATGCTTCGCAATACAAAGCAGCCAAATGCTTCGCAGCTTATGAACGATTTTCTTCGTAATGCGAAGCATTCCTTCGCAAGGTTTTCACAGTGCAGGTTATTCGAGTCTATTCCAAGCAAGCTATATTATCGGTGGAGACAGAGAGCCGTTGAAACGCAAACGGAAACGACGATGAAAATGATGATGATGATGATGATGTTCTAAGCGACGTGAAAGTGGCTCCCGGCACCTCCATTTCACTTTATCGTGGATGTATGGGCTTCACACAAGCCTCGGTCGGGGCTGCGTCAGAGCGGAACGGTGGCTCACCAAAGCGAGCGGGCGAGCGAGAGAGAGAGAGAGGGAGAGAGAGATGAGAGGGGCAGAGGAGCCTATTTCGCACACGGATACGCAGAGCAGCACCCAGAGGGGCAGTAGTAGCACTGCGCCTCGGCGAGGCGGTGGGGCGGGGCGGGGTGTGGGGCGTCCACTGGGACGAAAGTGGCCTGGACTATAGCGCCGTGTTTAAAGCGCATATCGTTGGTTATAGGCCGGCCGGCAATGGGACGGCCAACTTGTAATGAATAAGGAAGCCCAGGGGAAAGCCCAGCCCGGTGCGTGCGACAGAGAGGGCGTGAGAGATGACCGTCATTCTCGGCAGACTCCTCCTCCCCGAGGGACAGGAGAGAAATGATACAAAAATGATTTCACATTTGCGTCAAAAACCAACCAGCTGCGACTATTTTTTTTAGCGAGGTCAGAAGAGGAGATGGGCACGTTTACTGACAACCTAACCAATGCACTTTCTCTCAGCCAGCAGGAGCATGCAGGTGCTAGACAGAAATTACCTGAGCTGTCAATAAAATAGTTAATGAGGCTGTAAGTCATAAGGCAGTCCCTCCGTGCGCCCCGCGTCCCACACCCCTAGTAGAGGTCGCCAGGGTCCCGCTCGATGGCTCCGGCCCCATGTGAATGTACGACTTTGCTGTGCATCATTAATCTGAACGATGAAAAATTGTGTGGTCAGAGGGAAAGAGGGCCTCGGCTGGAGGGTAAAACTGAAAGGTAAAGGGAGGGGGGTGGGGGTGGGGGGTCACCACCGCGTGATCGCAAACTTTGCTGAGCGAATGAGGGCTGCATGGACTCGGAGCGGCGGGGGGCGGGGCGGGGTGGGGGGCGAGGTGGGGTAGGCTCACGAGGGCGGGCGGAGCGCGGGCGGAGCGAGGCTATAGAGGTTGGCTCAGCGCGAGGGCCTGGGCGGGGCGGGGCGGGGCGGGGCGGGGCGGGCACTTTAGCCAAGAGTCGGTGTGCGGCGGCGGCGGCTAAGTGCCGAACGCAGTACGTGACACGCTCCTCACTGGCCGATTGCATCCCGTCCTGGCCCGCTCCCCAGTCCAAAAATCCCATGGACACCATGGAATTCCATGATCTCTTTTCCATGGAGAGAGGTCTGTTTTCCATGTAAGATGCATCATATTCCATGTGGTGTCTGTTTCCATGGGCGTTTAACCATGGAAAAGTGTTTTCCTTGGAACAAGATTCCATGGAATATCGCTTTCCATGTGAGGACTCCAAGGAAAATTTCTTACCATGGGTAAAGGCTCCATGGAAAAATGATTGCCATGCGAGAGGACTTCATGGAACGGTTGTCTTTCCATGGGGTGACCTATCCCATTGGGCACTTGCCTATCTTTACCATGGAAACAATTTCCCATGAAAATTAAAAGGGCTGTAAAATCTATAATTATTGGAATTTCGATCTGAAATTTGGTATGTAGCATCTACGATGAATTTTAGTAGGGCCATTTAAATTTCATTCAAATCTGAGAACTTTTTTCTGGCAACTCGAAAACGGCTTGAGCTAGGCAAAAACGGCCACCAGATTTGGCTCCGCCTCGTTTCCGACACCCTATATCCGTGTTTCATTTATTTCGATCAGTCTTCTCTTTGTCGTTTTGTGGACTTAAACATTTTGTTATTACTCCATGGGGTTAGTGCTCTATTCCATAGAGACGGTCAGCTGCCAAGGAACCTTATTTCCATGGAAAGTACCTCACATGGAAGTGGGCAAAAACTACATGGAAAGTTATCCTCCATGGGGAAATGTCTCCCATGACATTCCTTGATGTCCCATGGCTCATGGGAACGGTCATGGGATTTCTGGACTGGGTCCCCACCCCGCCCCGCCCCGCCCCGCTCGACCCGACGCTGCTCCACTCCACCCCACCCCACGCCATGCACCGCTCAACCTCGCCCTTTTCACCAGATGCAGGTATTTTTCAAAGGCCGTCTGGAAACCAACCAATCAGTCAATGAATCGGCTGTATGTGATCGAACAGCCGATGAATTTAAGATTTTAAGGCTCCATCGACAACGATTTAGAGTCTGTGTTTCTTAAGATGCCGTTAATCTGCAAAAAAAAATACAAACATAAATATGTACAGCAGCAAGTCTCGTGAGTCCCCGGTGTCGGCCGGCCGTTCTAGGCCAACCCGGGCCAACCCCACACCGGAGAAGAAAAAAAAGAAGGAGAAAAAAGGGAAAAAATCCAAAAGGAGAGTCTACTTGGAGCAAATACCCGTGAAATGAGCCCCGTGCGGCCTTTGCCTGCCTGCTGGACGGGGGAATAAACGGGGAAAAACACAAAAGAGTTCGAGCGGCTCGCGCGGTGGCGGTGGCGTCGGTGGTGAAGGGTCCAAGGCGGTAGACGAGATCTGGCAGGCCTAAAAACGCCGCAGGCCCCGACACCGCCCGGCGCGGCACGGCCCAGAGGCGCTCCACGCCACGCCAAGCACCGCCACGCCAAGCCACGCCAAGCCACGCCGCCACCAAAACGGCGGCCCGGCACGGGATGATGAAAGATTCAGCGGGACGCGACGGTCGCGGCCCGGCCGCACCTCCAAGCCCAGCAGCAACAGTGCGAGCACGGGCACGGCCGCGGGGGGAGAGCGGGATCAACTGCAGCAGCAGACATCAGCAACAGCGGCGGCAGGCAGGAGGCGCACGAGGATAAAGTAAGCAATGGGAGCAGGAAAAATGCGCAGTTAGCAGCAGGAACACTGTCCCCGGCAGCAGCGAGCGCTCATTATACACGGCGGAGAGGCGCGTCGCGAGTGAGAATCAGTTTAGCATAGGTATGAACGCCCCAACTGGCCCCGCCCTGCCCCATACCCCACCGCCTCAAAAACAAACCGCACACCTAATGAATGTAAATGAAAAGCTGCTTCTGTACCCCCGCGCGCGCGCACGCGTTTCAAACGCGCGGAGCAGCGAGAAGCGGGCAAAATAAGAATAAATAAATATGGGGTCCACGGGGTGGGGGTGGGGGGTGGGGGAGCGCGGAGGGGCGCCGGCCCGGCCCAGTGGGGAGGGGGGCGAAGGGGCTGACGATAACAAATGACCCCAAACATAAATAGGAAGACCGCCACCGCGCGGCGCCTCCCCGCCGATTTCCTTCGACTTGCGAGGAATGTGGAGCAGGAATAGATGAGGAGGGGGCAAAAAGGCAACAAATTTACAAGAATGTTGAGTTGGGCAGGAGCAGGCGGGGTGGGCGAGGAGTCAGGAAGACAGTGGGACGTGCAGCCCCCCCAGGGGGGCGCGCTCACCACACAGGGCCCCCTCAGGGGCGCGGCGGCATGGCACTGAGGAAGGGCCCCGCGGCCGGCGCCGTGCACGGAATATTTTTTTTTTTACTCGTTTCTGTTGTGTTTTTTCCCCTTTTCCTCCACCAGCGCTCGGCGCGCTAAGTGGAGGAACGTCATCAGTGCTGACGTGCATTTTAAGGAGGAGGGGCGGGGGGAGGGGGGAGAGGATAGGGTTGTTGCTGTAATGGAATGAGGAAGGAGTGGGGGCAGGGAGGGGGGGCACCGCTGGCTCGCCGGCCGCAAGGACACGAGAAGCCCGGGTCACGGGGGCCCGTGAAAAATTGCATGAAGACACGCGGAGAGACGAGCGGCGCGCGGCCAGAGATAATAACCCGACTCATAAATTTTCACTGCCAATATCTAGAATGCCTGACATTGGATTCAACGGCCCGGAAGCGGCATGTGTGGTGCGCAGTGGTACGTGTGGGTGTGGCTGTGTCGGTGCGGGGTAGAGAGAGAGAGAGAGAGAGAGAGAGAGAGAGAGAGAGAGAATGTGAGTGAGTTTGAGTGAGCGTGTGTGTGTGTGTAAGTGGACGCCCTCCCATTGCACGTGCATGCATGGCGCATCCCAAAGGATGAGCACAAGGACGGCGGTCGGGTGGAGGGAGGGAGGGAGGGGGGGGGGAAGGGATGGGAGGTTGGGCAGCTCATGTTGACTTCATTTGAAAATGCGCGGGCCTCACTGATGCAAAAGAGTAACGCAAGTAAAAAGATGAGAATGACAAACGAGCAGCGAACGTGTCCGACAAACATATGGCTGTCAGTGTGAGTGTGAATGTGTGTGTGTACGTGAGCAGCTACATGGCAGGGATGTCACCCGGGCCCCAGGGGGCTCCTCGGCCTCCAGGCCGGGAGGGACGGGAGCCTCGTGGCTGCATTAGTTGGGGGGGGGGAGGGGTTGGCTTTACGTGGGCGGGCAAAGGGGCTGCTGTAGGGGGCGGGAGGGGGCGCGCGACGAGCTATGACAAACGTGGTGTGGCAAAACATTTCATTAATGAGTATATTGCACATTTCTGCCGCAGTGGGCCGGGCTGGTGGGCTAGAGCCGGCGCGGTGGGGTCCCCTGGCCGGGCCCGGGGCCACAGAGGGCAGCAGCGGGATCATACCATAGGGGGCCGCAAAGTGGCCCTTTTGGCTGGTCCGGTCCGGTCCCGGTCCAGCCGGGAGTGGACCGCCTCCTGCTCGCCACCACCCGGTCCCGACCCCGGTCCCGTCCGGCGCTCCGGCGCTCCGGTCCCTGGGGGCGCTATCCGTCCGGGCGGGACTAGGATGTGTGTGTGTGTGGGGGGCTCCTGCAGCCTGTAGCAGCCCCCGGGGGGTCCCTGGATCCGGCCGCGGCCAGCAGCAAGAGGGGCGCACCGCCGCCTCCGCAAATCTGAGCCTGCAGGGGCGGCCCGGGCGGCCCACGGGCGCAGCCCAGCCGTCTGGCGCCGTAAGAAGGCGCTGGAGATGGAGGATATCGCCCTGGCTGCTGGGCTGGCCAGCCCGGCTCGGGCCCGGTCCGCCCCAGCTGGGGCGCGCGCTCTGGTATCGGTTGTTAGTTCTACTTCAGGCAGCAGCAGGCCCGAGGTGGTAAATAAGTTAAGGACCCGGACCTGCTGATCCGGCCCGGCCTCCCCATCGGCAGCCCGAGTATCCCCCGTCGATCTACTCTGTGCTCTGCGGCGCGGGATTCACTTCATCGCTGTTGGGGACGCCTGCCGCTCTCCGCCCCGCCCACGCCGGATGTTCAAATATTCACCATGCAGCCATCCTAACTTCCACCTCCTGCAGCTTCTTTCCGCCAAACGGGCCGCACCATGTGGTGAACCTGATGAAAGCAGGCGAGCGGATGTGTGGAGCCGCCCCTCCCCTCCCCACCCCACGCCACGCACCACGCGCTCCGCACCCGGGAGGGGAAAACTGTTAGGGGCAGCAGGTAGGTAGCGGAGAGGGGGATGACAACACAACACGACCAAATTATTCAAGGGGCTACTGTGGGGTCTGGACCGGGCGCGGGTGACGGGGGAGGTAAGAGGGGAGCCAGGGAGAGGCAGGCGAGGAGAGCAGAGGGGGCGAAAACTCGCCGACAGGAGACACGGTCGTCCTGTGTGAGATCTCTGATTGGTGCGAACAAGCCAGGCAGGCTGCTGCTGAGCAGTGTTGGCGGTGCGGACTGGGACCGGGAGAGCGGGAGGGAGGGAGGGAGAGAGATGGCAGGGGGATAAGTAAGAGAGGGAGAGAGGGAGAGAGAGGAAGACTTGGGGTGGCTGCTGGGGGGAGGGGGGGCGTAAACCCTCTCTCCTACCGTCTCGTTAGGTACTCCTCTTTCAACAACTTGAGCAGCTACCGTGACGCCGGGCCGGGCCGGGCCCGCGACATAGCCAGACGTAGACCCGCATGGAAAAAAGTACACCTTAAAGACACTTAAAAGTATACTTCCACGAAAAGTACACTTTAAAAGTATACTTTTAGTATACTTTTAACGTGTGCTTCCAATGACTCTTCGGGAGAGCACTTCGGATGAGTAAATATTCTGTCATTTTCTCGTCATCTAATGTGCACATTACTAGACACAAATAATTTGTGTCAGTAAGTCTAAAAAATGTGCATATTGCGAAATACAACTCAAGACGCCCCGAAGAACACTTTTAGTACACTGTAATTTGGGGGTGTTCAAAATGTATACGCCTTAAGGCGTTTGCTACAGGATCCAGAGCGACATTTGACGCCTACTTTTAGAACACCTTTTGGCGTATAGATTCTAGTCACCTTTGCCCATACCACTCCCACATCACAGCACACGCTGAAAGGGTGTACAGGATGTGAGCACCTTTCAGGATGTACGTATCATGCGCACCAGGTGCATGCCCTGTGTACACCTCTGGCCACTGGTCCATGCTGTAATGTGCGAGTGGTATGGGCAAAGGTGTCTAGAATCTATACGCCAAAAGGTGTTCCAAAAGTAGACGCCAAATGTCGCTCTGGATCCTGTAGCAAACGCCTTAAGGCGTATACATTTGGAACACCCCCAAATTACAGTGTAGTGGCGTAGTTTTGTCATGCTGAGTGAATATTCCAAGACACTTTTTCTTTATGTTTTAAGAAGTGTGAGTCAATGAGAAGATAAAAAACACCAAATATTGTCTTTGTGTTGTAAATGCGCATGTGAAACGCTGCACGGTCGCTGTCGAAGTATGCAACCTAGCACACATGCATAGGTAGGCAGGGGAAGCTACTAGAAGTGGGACAAAAAAAAATATTATATTCCAAAGCAAATATTTGCTCTGATTGGGAGTTCCGCTTGTTCAGTAAACTCTTTCCACGCCTTGAAATACGACGCACACACACAGATACAGGGATAAAATACACATTCGTGTTTACATTTTCTTCACTTTCTTTTTAATTTAACTCATCGGCTGTGTACGATAATGGCTCTGAATAACAAAATTTCTTAAAACATAGATGGAAACAGTGCTACAGTGAACGTTACTCCCAAGTATACTTAAGTATACTTCAAGTATTCTTTAAGTATACTTTAGCGACAATATCGCAACAGTGCATGGACCTCAGAGCATCTACCATGTGACTGCGAGCCAACGCGGCACGAGCATAACGGCAGATTGGCCGCGTGGTCTAACGTGTGTGTTATCAGATCGCAGGTCCGAGGTTCAACTCCCAGTGGGCGCAACTTAATTCCCAGGTGCTTTCATGTTCAGTTTCGGTAACGGCGAAGAAACCTAGGTCGTAGGTAAAAGAAGGGAAAAAAAAGGAAAAATTTTAAGAGGGTGGGGCTGAAAATAACATTTGCAAACACAGTGTTGGGTACACTTTTTCAACACCTTAATGACACTTTTGCCAATACTTCAGTTACACTTTCGAACTCACATTTCGACGGCCAAAGTATTCCAAAAGTATATTATTCCCAATCTGCTAGAGTTAGAGTATACTTTAAGTATACTTTATGTATACCTAATTACTTTAGATATACATTATGTATACTCAACAGGACACTTCTAAGTACACATTTTCTCCTCAGAAGTCACTCTAAACTGTCATTTACTTTCTCTTTCAAAGTGTCATTTCCGTGGTACTTTTTTCCATGCGGGGAAGCGTTGACACGAGTTAGTTGTCAATGGTTGTCATCGTTTCGCTCCGAACACTTGCAGGAGATGCAGGCAGGCTCGCGGACGATGCAGGCTCGTCGCAGCAGGCGAGAGGTGAGAGGAACGAGAGCGAATAAGAGAGAGCGAGAGCGAGAGAGAGTCACGAACCTTTTAGCCCTCCTTTTCCCTAGGCGCATGCGTGGACGACGTGTCCGCCCCGGGCGCGCGGGAGGCCCCGGTAGGCCCCCAGGAGGAGGTGCCACCAGCATGGTACCTCTCCGCCGCCCGCTCCGCCTCCCTCCACCCCTCCATCCTCCAGGCGCCGCCTCGCCTCGTCGGTGTTTGACAAGTTCCTGCATTGATAAGCAGACTCCAGAGTTCGTCGGCACGGGCCGCGCTGCAGACGCCCTCTCCTCACCTCTACAATCCCGTCTCATCTAATCGACTCGTCTGTTTAGATAACATTCATTTTTCATGCGGGCGATTTGACGGCGCGTCATTTGAAAGATTTCCTGGAAGTCAACATTATGAAAGGAATGACCTAAGTTAGCCAAACAGAATTGGACTGCAAATCTGCTTTTTTTTTTCATTTAGCTGTACGGTCTCCTTCCAACTTTCAAAGTCAATTTCCATAATTTTACTGACCAAAAATGACCTTACATAAGCCAGCTTACATTTATCAGACCTCTGTCTTTTCTTTTCCCGGGTACAAGACCAACCCGTGTCTTTCCAAGACGTCGTCGCGCGTAGCTACCTCATCATTCTATCAGGTGGCGGACAGGGAGAGAGACAGAGGTATCTCTAATTAACGGTGTGGGGCCTCCAATCAGGGTCGCATCTCTACGCCGGCGGGGCAAGCAGGCGGGGTGGGGGCAGGACTGGTGGTCTGGGGCATGGTACGGGGATGAATCAGCCATTCTCCTCAGGTCAGCAGCACAGCATGGTCGTCTTAAAGGGTACACGGTCGCAGATCAAAGTCTTAGAAGACTGAAGTTATCGGTTACTATTTTTTCTAGTTTCAATTACTTTGTGCGACTACGATTGATTTTCACTATTTCCGACTCGCCTTCACCTGGCGGGGTAAAGGTCTTCGAGAACACGCAGCCTGTTCTCTCAGCTCTTAATCAAGATGGACTGACAAGCCCAGTGGCCACGCTCAAGAGATTCCGATCTACTCAGCGTTTGGCGGCCAGCGGCAAGCACTGTGCGGCCGGGCCTCGCCGAAAAGGCGGTGACTAACGCGCCACCAACGCTAAGGCTCAGCGTCACGCTGCATACGCTGCATCCCCACACACACACCTGAGCGACAAAGAGTTATATTTTATATTACAACATTCTATTGCACGCCAGACACAGAAAAATATTGTCTGGCTAGTTTCCTGTTTAATCGGGGATGCACCCATTCATCGGTTCGCACTGTTTTCGCCTTGCGGACAGTTGTGGCTGCGAACGAATTTGTAATTGCGAACAAAATCGTTGGCAATTGCGAACAAATTTCTTTATAAGCTTCAGAAGGAGATAAATAATTCGCAGTGCGAACAAATCCTTCGCAAGGGCTCATCAGGACGCGTAAAACATACACGTGAATACGTGAGGCGAGAAATTGCAGACCGAAAACTGCTTTTCCGATCGCCTGCGAGAACTTTCTGTTAAAATGTTAGCTGTCCGGTTGAAGTTGTCCTGCGGAGGGTTTAGTCGAGAACTGTCACCATAAGCTTCAACGAGCTGCTAGCAAAAGGTAACCGCAGAGATGAAATAGGCAACAAACTACTAATAAACAATTAGCGTGAAATACAAATCGATTGAGAAACATACGGGGCAAGGGGCTGACAGAGGAGAGGGATCTGCTTCAAGTGAGGCAGATCGGGTAATAATGATACATGCAACGATAGGCATTAATGTGCCATAACGACCAGGGCGGGGAGCGACGCGATGCGGTGGAGTGGGGAGGGGCGGGGTAAGACCGCGCCCAAACAATGTGCCGTTTTATGGGCATTACCAAGATTCAGTACCGGCGGCAGTGCAGTGCAATCGTGCAGTCGCCACGCCACAGACAGACAGGAGGGCCTGAACACCGCTGGCCTGCGCAACCTGCGTCAATACCGAGGGGGAGAAAATATTTATTGTTGTGCCACAAAAGATAAATTGTGTCGAAAAATAAAATACAAGCCAAACAGACGACTTTCTCTGCGAGCTCCCGCGTCTTGAAGAGCGGCAACATAAACTTCGCTCTGACGGAAGCTGACCCATCAGTAGGAGGGGACGATGAGTTGAGGTGAAGGGAGCGGGAGGGGGAGGGGGGGGAGGCTGCGATATCGACTGAGACACGACTCTTCGCATCGTTAAAACTTTCAAATCCGGTCACAGGGCCGGTCGGCCGCGCCGCGCCACGCCGCAGTCCCAAACAGGGGAAATGCAATTATTTTCGCCGTGAACAAGTTGATCCGCGCTGGGCGGCCACGTGATTTTCCGGCCGCCTCCTGCTGTCTCCCCGGCTGGCGCTGCTTTTGCTACGAGAATAAGCAAAGTTGGGATTTAATTGGAACGTTCGCCAAAACCACGCCGCGCCGCAATATGAGAGGAGAGTTGGCTGAGGGCCGCGGGCCGCCGGGCCGGGCGAGAACCTCGTCGCAGCCTGCATGAGGAAACACGCGACCAACCATCTCTCTTCCTTCTCTTTTTATTTATTCGACTGCGCGGGTTTTCAAATGCTTTTCACTTATTCACGCCGTGATATGGAGCCCCGCTCCCCTCCAGCCCCCCCCCCTCCTCCCCCTCCCCCACCCACCCACCCACACACACACCCACACAGTGCCCTCATTGACTTGCGCTGCCATCAACGGGAGGCGAATAATGAGGCCAAAGGTGAAGAATACTCTGCCACGTCGCGTCGACCTCTGACCAATACATACTGTAACTGGCAATGTACTTTTAGGTACATGTTAAAAATGTAACTATATAAACGTACAGATTTTTGAACAATATTCTGCCAAACTACGTAGGAATATTGTGCATAGATCTGCATAAATTATTACAAGTAGAACAAATACACAAAATAAAACAGAATTATGAACAATATATTCTACATAATTCAGCACAATTTTCTACATAAATCTGCATGTTTCTATAGTTTCATTTCACATGTACGTGTGTACAGTGTGCACAGTGTGCAAATAACTAGGGTTTGTAATAGTTGCGGTTCGAGGACACACTTCACTGGACACTTCACGCGTGTGTCACAATTTTTTTTTTTTTTTATGGCAGCAGTTCTATTGTCTGCACACACGATCAGGCATAATTGTGGATTTTCCTATAAAGTCGAGTGTCTCTTCGACAAGCAGTGCGAGGGGTGCGTGACTCTGCTGAGACAGACTTGCGAGGGGAAACCGAAAGAGGTTGCTCAATTATTCCTGATCAACGTCACACCTCGACATGCTGACCCACGGGCAGATTGCTTCGGTTGGATCACGGCGGGTGGAGTGGGGTGGGGTGGAGCAGCGGGGCAGAGTGGGGTTGAGCGGGGCGGGGCGGGGCGGGGCGGGGCGGACCCCATACCGAATCACCTCGACTCGACGTGTCTGTGGTCAGGGCCGGGCTCGGCCAGGCCGCGAGGCCACAGAAACAGGAGGGGAGGAGGTGGCAGGAAGACAGGAAAGAGGGGTGAGAGGGGGTGTGTGTGTGTGTGTGTGTGTGTGTGTGTGTGTGTGTCTGTGTGAGAGAGAGAGAGAGAGAGAGAGAGAGAGAGAGAGAGAGAGAGAGAGAGAGAGAGAGAGAGAGAGAGAAAGGGGGGGGGGAGATGGAGCAGTATGGAGGGAGTGCAAGGTGGAATGTTCACTTCTGTTTATACATTACACAGAGAGTGCCCCATCCCCCCCCCCACTCCCCCACCCAAAAAAATCATAACTTTTGGTTTTTAGAGAAACCACTGCCCTGTCCGACTGTGGCCCTCCTGAATTTCTCAGACCTCTCGCTCTGGCCCTGCCTGGTCAGCAGAGAATGGGGTCGTTTGCGGCGCGCTGCGGCTCTCGCCGGCTCTCGCCGGCTCTCGCTGGCTGGCACCGCACCGCTCCACTCTCAGGTCCGAGGTCCGGCCCGGCCCCGGCCCGGCGCCTCGTCGCTCTTACTTACAAACCTTAAGCAGTTCTTATGTGACCGGAGCGGCGCGGCGAGGTCCGCCCCCCCCCCCCCAGCGCTGGAGGGTGATTCCGCACAGGCGCCTCGTCTCTCTGTCCTTGTCGCTCTCATCGGGCACGGCCATAAGAGGTGAGCGAGAGGACACTACTGAACGCTGTTCGGAATCATCCTGCCGCAGGGAGGGGGCCGCTGAGAAGCACGTTGCCCTGGGGGCGGGCTGCACCGTCCAGCCCCGCGGCGGCACGGCCGATACAACGACATAACAGCGCGCCTCCAGGGGGTGGTGGCCGGTGGGCCCAGGGCGGGCCCAGGGCGCGACAAGCCCGGCGAGCCTCAGGTCGTAAGGGCCTGGCTCACAGGGGGAAATGAATTTATTTATATTCGCTTGGTGCGGGTGGGGAGGGTAGGCGTTCGTGCAACAACAAAGGCACAAAATTTCATCAAGATACTACACTGTAAAATAAAAATACAGCATGAGTTACGGCACGCGTTACGGTGCTTGTAAAGGAGACCACAGAATACTGGTTTTGAATTTTTTTTTTTTAATTTATTTTTAAGGAGTCCGTTTTTCTTTCGAGTATATTGTTCCGAACCGTGAGTGGTCTGGTAGAAAAGAAGGTAAGGAACGCAGTGACAGGTGCCCTGCCTAAACGGAGACCTCCGGACTAAATCTAGCGGGAACATTATCTATATTTTCTGCACCCGCAGTTTTCTTGAAATTGGCTCTAATGCGGAAGAGCTAAGGCTAGTCGGGTACAGAGTGACCGTGACCGTAGTCCGCACTAATGGGTGTTTTTCCGTATGCGAGGCCGTAATATTTTTTTTTTTACACTGTACTTGATTCACTGAAACACTACTGAAAACGCAAAAGTGTGAATGTCGCACTCTTAGGCGGGTGGGTGAATTTACACTCGCACATTTGAACAAGAAACCCACCTCGCCCACTTCATAGGTGTGACTTTCCGTACACTAGTATTCCTTTAGAGTGGCTTCCTCCCTAAATATTATTTTCACAAGCACACAAAGATAATTTGGGCAAATTATCACGCGATTCACTGTCCCACTCTGAACATACACCTCTGCTCTCGTTATTCCAATTACGAAGCTCGGTTTCTTTCACACACGCACACACACACACAAACACAAGTATGGCCCTGTCGCGCACAATGACACGACAGGCCTTAAAAATGACACGTCACTTTGACAGGCCTAATCGGAGGGGTGACAGTTGGCAGGTGTGCCGAGGGCAGCGTGGGCGGGCCTGGCGGCTGTCTCCGGGGCGCGTCCGTCGTTGCGTCACAATACGCCCCGCACTGAGGCGGTGGCTACAGCGAGGTCGTTCGGACGCAGCCCTCCAGGGAGGTAAGTTGCAGCGGCCGCGTGATTCCTCTCTCGCTACCCTCTTTCTTTATAACCCTGGCTGGTGGGCGGGCGGAGCCGGAAACACTCTTCCCTCGCGCGGCGCGCAGCACAAGACAACGCGCGGTATACAAGCAATTTCCGAGACTGGCAAACAGGCCGCCTTCGAACGCAGCCAGACTTAAGACGTCGATCCATCCAGTGCGGGGCGGCGGCAGGACGGGCGAGCAGGCTGCTGGCGTCCGAGAGCGTCTCTCTCTCTGTCTCTCTCTCTCTCTCTCTCTCTCTCTCTCTCTCTCTCTCTCTCTCTCTCTCTCTCTCTCTCTCTCTCTCTCGCTCGCGCGCGTCCAGCCACCCAGGTGCTCCCCGGACCCGGACGCGAGTCTCCCCGAAATGATGGCCGGGCTCCGGCGGGCTCACATTCTGTTTCGAAGGGAAAGTCTGCCCGCGCAGAGCAGGGCGGGGCACGGGGCAGGGTGGGCTGGGGTGGAGTGGGGTAGAAGCGGACGGGTTAATTAGAGAGCCAGTCGGCTTGGATTCGGTTGGGATAGCGACCTGCCCAGCCAGCTCAGAGGGGAGGAGGGGAAGGGGAGATGGATATTTCGTGCGGCTTGTCCTACGGCACAACGGTTATGCCGGGTGGAGTGGAGTGCCGGAGGGTCTGCCTGCCTAGGCTAGGGTCGGCAGGCGCACGGGGTAGCATGTCCTGCTCCGCGAGGGGCCTCTCGCGCCTCCTGCCGCTGCCACGCACGGTAAACGAAACACTCGGATTCCGATGTATGAGAAAAGATATAGGAGTTTGATTTTAGGAACTTCAACTCGAATTTATTTAGCTTTGCTCGCTCTCGAGCACTCGAATCCAGATTCCGAGATGCTGAGCTCTAATTCGGGCGATCGGTATCAAATTCGAGGCAAGCTGTCTCGAAAACGGGAAGATAGTATCTCGATTTTGAGAGTTACACTCACTGTTTCAAGAATGCATCCCTCCGATTTTAGGTGCCGCAGTTCGAAATCGAGGCAACCTCTAAAATCGAGATCGCTGCCTCGGAATCCGAGTTTTCCGTTTACCGTGAGTGGCCCGCGGCTCGCAGCCAGCTCTGAGAGCGCGGAGCCCTCGTAAAGTCACTCCTAGCCACGAGGATGAGCGACCGGCCGGCCAGGCACCGCGCGCGCCTGCAGACTCTAGCATAGGCAGACCCGCACCACTCCTCCGTCTTTACAGAGCACTCAGTTCTCGGAATCTGTCATCTGTCGGCGGGGGCTATACGTTCGTGTTTGTTTTCTTTTTTCTAGTCCCAGTTGCACCAGATATTAAAAGTTTAGTCCGAACCAGAAGCGCGACAACCAATAAGAGATAAAATTGGCAAAAAAAAATTATTTTTACGCCAGACACAGCGAAAAATAGTAGTAGGTTTACGGGAAATTTTCCTCAAAGAAGAATTATAAAAAGTGAAAAAACAAGTACTCGCACTACGTATCGACTTAAAATTAAATCACGAGCAAGAATGGGTTGTCGAAAATTAACATATTTCGTCAAGTAGAATTCACAAATGCATCGTAAATCTTCCAAGATTTTTTTTCAAAGTAGAGGAGTAAGGTGGTAGAGCCCAGAAAGGCCCGACAAGCGGGTGAGGGCTTGGCGTAGTGAGCACTTGTGACATCACCGAGGCTGCTGAGCGCTAGCTGAGAGCTTTAGCCGAGCGCTAGCCGAAAGATTCCCGAACATTTTGTGTTGACAGGCTCACAGCTTTCTGTGCTCGGGTGGGGCGGCGTTGCGATTGGCAGTGGAGGAGGGTCGTGGCCAGCGGAAGACAGACGGGCTGGTGCTCGTGGGCCCACCACAGCCCCCCAATGAGCTGCAGTCTTAGGCACGGGTCCGCAGAGAGCCAAGCTCATCTGCTGTCGCGTCGTCCCGGCCCACCAGTGGGCCAGGGAGAGCGATGCTAGAGGGGCCGCCGGTCCCCGGTCGGGCACCTCCGTCCCCCTGCTAGCTCTGTTTAACGCTCAGGTAAAAGAAACAAGAACGAATTATCGTGTCGCTCTCTTCTGGTAAATAACAGAGGTAGAGAGCAAAATTACATAAAGAATGGCATAAAAATGGAAGGAGAGCAGTGCGGTGCGGTTAAGAACCCAAGAGGCTCGTTTGCATTCGCACCGCCGCCAGCGGGGCGGCTGTCCCCATTGTCTGCACGAGGCAGCAGCAAAGCCGACCAGCAGGGCCAGCCATCAGGATTCAGTATCCTGTTTCTTGTGTCAACACAATTCCGTTATTACAGGAGTCAACAGTGCTGGCACTTTAGACGTCTCTCTCTCTCTCTCTCTCTCTCTCTCTCTCTCTCTCTCTCTCTCTCTCTCTCTCTCTCTCTCTCTCTCTCTCTCTCTCGGCAGTTGCGGTGCGTCTTGCCGAAGTTAAATTAGCGTTCTCTAGGAAAAGGAGCCGCTGCTACCCAGCGGAGCAGACCACTGGACAAACGGGGCACTTGGAGAAAAAGAGGAGGAATAAGAGAGGATGTGCAAAGCAGAGATAGATAAGCAGAGAAAGAGTGAGAGAGGGGCGACGCAACGCCGCGCGGCAGGGCAATCGAGTCCCTATTCTCAGAGCGGGCAGGAGTGTGTCGCAAGATTGTTTCCGAACGCGCCCCCTGGCGTAACGGCCCCGTGTATAACGGCCACTTATGCCAGCCGCGCCCCATCCCGCCCGCGGGGTCCAACCACACGGCCAGCGAAACAGGGAGGGAGGGCGAGAGGGCGCAGAGGAAAAAAGTGTTCCAGCCAGCCTCCAGTGTTTTGCTATACAGCCCACGGACCGTCAAGACTAGCGTAGTGTAGACATTTTAATTTAACATTTTAATTTGAGATATTTGAGTAATTTGGAAAATATCTTCCGGAGTATCTAATCAGTTTGATTCCCGGTTTCTCAGCAGATGTTCAAAACGGGGCCTTGAAACGTAAAAAGAGAAGTTGCGTGCAGGAGACCAAGAGAAAACTCTAAAGAGACTGGCGCAAACTGGGAGAGGAAAAGAGAGCTGCTTTATAAAAACCGTAAGTTTGACTATATAGGTAAAGAACTAGACTATGAAATTTTCTACATTTTGCTAATGTTACGAACGATCGAATTGGATCTGAATGGTTCGCTTGGTGAAACAGGTCCGCTTTGTACCTCTGCCTCGTGTATAACAGCACCAGTTGTGGCCTGCCCTGCGGGACCGGCCGAGCCAGCACACTCTGCAAATCTTAGTGAGTAGTAGTTTGCTACTTTAAACTGCGAAACTGAAGCTCTGCAGTTATAACTGCAGAACTTTTTTGTTATAACTGCAGAACTTTAGTTTCGCAGTTTAAAGTGGTAAACTACTACACACTGGGATTTGCAGAGCATCTCACCCGCATCCGGACACTCAGATTATTTTAGAGCTCGGTCCTTTTCTTCCACCGCGTCCCTTATCGCACTCACCTGACCCGGTCTAGGAGGGGTGGGGAGGGTCTCATGGGACCGAGGGCAGTCGGTAGCAGCGTGGAGCCGACCGAGTGACAACGAGTGGAGACGGGTCCCAATACTAACAGCCCGGTGAGCATCCGATAGGGAACTGCCTGGCTGACGCGCAATGCTATACTAACCCAACAGTAAAGTGTACCGGGTGTTTCTTTGAATGCGTAACAGTGTTGCGGGTTTGCCTACCCCATTGGCCCGTAAGGCGCCATGGCCCCTGAAGCCCTGATGAGTATGCAATCCCGCAACACTGTTACGCATTCAAAGAAACACCCGGTACTTCAAAGCACGCATTAGGAAGTGCATGCCTGCCTTGGTAAGCAGTTGATAGTGTGTACTTACCATTGCATTATGCCATAGCAGGAATATGCACGTCCAAGTGCATATGCATACCATGGCAGGCATGCCCTTCCTATTGCATTGCATATCGTGGCAGGCATGCATTTGAAGTACAAATTAGGAACAATGTACTAAGTTGGCTGTTGGTCAGCCCTAAATAGCCGGACATGATCGCGAGATGTGTTAACCCCTGTCGCCGCCCGTACGAGGGCACCCGCTGGGCGTAAGAGGCACTGCCCAGCCCACATTTTGAGAGCGAGTAATTGTCACCCTGTTCACCTGGACCGGCCCGACACTGTTTATGGCGCCAAACGCTTTACGACCAGCAGCATGAAACAATCGCCCTGACCAGAGCTGCACTGCGCGGCGACAGGGCGGCACACGGGGCAGACACGCGCGCTCATCGCAGTGTATCGCCGTTTGGCTTTTATCGGTCGTAACGCAGAAATTGCACCGCGGGGCGCGGCGGGGCGAGGCGGGGCGGGGCGGGGCGGGGCGGGGCGGGGCGGGGCGGGGCGGGGCGGGGCGGGGCGGGGCGGCCGCCTGCGGAGGGAGTGCAACGCGCGCTATTACATTTCCAAGTAGGTGGCGCGGCGGTCGGCCGGCTAGCGGAATATGCTTATACTGCTATGCTATCTTTTTGTTATTTTCTTAAATTTTTGTTTTGTTTATTGAAAAAAGAAAAAAAGATGTAAAACTGAAGGTGGTGCTCTCTGCAAGGGAGACGAGCAAGCCAAGCAAATCGAAGAGCAATACGTCAGCTGTTCTTTACACGCTAAATGTATTTGTATGTTTTTGTGCAAACGTTTTGTACAAAGTTGTGCATGCGTTTCGATTCGCACAAATTTGTGCGCAAAAATGGACGAATTTGTGCATATGTTTGTACAAAAACGTGCACTCCTTCGCACAAATTTGTGCGAATCGAAACGCATGCACAACTTTGTACAAACGTATGCACAAAAACATACAAAGACATTTAGCGTGTACCCATTCAAGGATAAATACGCGACTGCCTGAAAAGACCGATATCCCTACACATTTTTGCTCTTGTGCTTGGGGGTCTCCGCTGCTGCTAAGACACAGCATTTTTTTGTTTACGGTACGCCTTTTCACCAGGGAGTGATGAAAGCCGTAATCATTACCTCACCTGCAGTGGCGAGGAATGCTCATCTCTGTCCGCTGCTCGCAGCTATTAACTATAGAGGCCGGCCTACCATTTTTCCCGCGGGATTATTTTTATCATTATTATTCGTGGTGTGAAGCACAAAGGAAGTACAAACGCGGGCGGGCAGGGCGCGGCAGGCCTGGGATTGGATTCCCCCCCCCCCCACCCCTCTCTCCCTCCCAATATCCACAATCGCCACAATATCGCATGGGCGTCACGTCCGCTGGCGCAGCGAAATCATTGCAGTTAATAATGGATTTAATGACACCTACACGCCTTTGCCGCCCCACCCTGCCCCGCCGCTTGCCGCTTGCACTGATAACAGCTACAGGAGGTGGAGAGGTGGGGGTGCGGCACGTTTTGAAGGACCTCGAAAATTTTCCATTCTGCTTTGATTCAATTTGCGTTAATGTACCGCTTCTGTGTTTATTTCCTAAACTTTCAAAAAATAAAAAAATAAACCAGGGATGCTGTGTTGTCTGCGGTAAATGAACGCTCTTGTCCGCTATTAACGCAAATAAAGAAAGTTCTCTCCCACCTTTCCTATTCACATTTTTTCTTCTTTTTCGAATCGCCGAGTCTGCCACGCACCGAGTTGGAAAGAAAGTCGTCGTGACCCCCCAGGGGGAAAGGGAGGGAGGGGAGAGGGGCGCCCCACTCCAACCCCCCACCTCCCACCGGCTCCAGGGCAGCCAGCCGAGATATAAGCAGTGCTGGCCGGGCCGGCCCTGCTGGGGCCTGGGAAGATTTTATTACCAACTTCGCGTCTCGCCTCCGGGCGTCTCTCCGGAGCGCTCCGGGACAAGGCGGTGTATGGGAGTGAGGGACGCAACAAGGTGTTACCCCCAGCCGCACCGCGCGCCCTGTACTGACTTACCCCAACCCACCCCGCATGGATTACTTTGTTAACTTCCCTGTCCTTATATAGCCTCCGCCTCTTTAACTCCACGCACCGCCTAAAAGTCCGTGAGCGATGAATGAAAGTGGCTGTTATTGTAATAATCACGGAGAAAATCGATTAATTCATGAGATATTGGCTCAGGGTGTGCCCCGCCCCGCCCCGCCGCGCGCCTGAGGCTCCACCTACCGAATCTCCTTCTCCGTGCTGCGACCCCCTCGACCCCGGGGCCGTTCGTTGCGTCGTCCCGCAACAAGTGGCGCCAACCAGGGCTGCGTCCGGAGCCCTGGGCTCTCACTCTTTCATTACTTATACCCCACACTGCTCGGGGCCCTGCTCCACTCCGCGCCACGCCTCCCGTTTCGGACGCCTCCGCTGCGGTCGCTCCAAATCATATTGTATAAATGAGCCACAATTTATGAGCCTCCACTTACTCGGGCCGAGCAACGCGAATCCGGGGAGTCTCCAACGCTAACTTGCGGCTTCATCAACTGTAGCATTTCTCTCACCACTTCAGCCTGCGTCCTTTACCGTGACAATTATAGCTTATTTTCCATTTCCATTCGTTATTAACGCTGTCACAGGTTTTGTTTTTTAGAGGCAGAAAATACTTTGGCCAATATGCATGTCCTTTGAGGAGTGTAGGCCGATAGGGGCCACGAGTCTGACTGGAGGCGGGTGGGGCGAGGCGGGGTAGGAGGGCGGGGCCGGGCCAGGCGAGGCGTGGCGGACGCAGAGCAAAAGTGTGCGGAGCAGTGCGCTGCCGCACCGACATCACTACTATCATCGATATGAGGGGGAGACGCCCCCCCGCCGCTGCCTGCTCCGTTTCTTTTCGGCGGTTCCGCAACGCATTTCTCTCCTTCAGCCGTATATCTCGGCGCGTATCGCTAGGCGGGCCCGGCCGCATAAAGGAGCCGGGCCGCGCGGGGCCGGGCCGGGGAAGTGCGCGCCACAGTGCCAGACCCGCACGGGAGATTCTCAGATAGAAGAAAAATGGATTTGGAAAGTCATTTTGGGTCTTCACTGTAAACCGACAGGTGCGAGTCTCGCGCCGACTAAACAACAAAATTCGTCAACAGAGGATAAACGAGTTCACATCTTCGTTTTCAAGCATTTTCTGTTTAGATAAAAGAGGAGTTTGGTGGAGGAAACGTGGATTTTAATTTTACGTGGATCTTTGACGTGGTATCAACGTGGATGATCCACGTCGCATCCACGTGGATTTGACACCTTTTTCCACGAGATTTCCACGAGTAAATCACGTGGATTCGACGTAAAGGCATCAAAAATATGTTTTTATATGTTTTTTTTTCTTTTACATTTTGTTGGTAGATGAACTCTGATCCTTACTGTTACACGTCTAGTACCTAGTCCGCTATCCCACCGTGACGCCGTTGTGGATGAGGCATGCCACACTGTTAGAAAAATGTTCGAAATTTCACGACGGTACGCAAACGACTTTTAATGAAAATGTTGTTAAATTTAATGACACACTTCATATCACGACGATGAAATGAATTTCAATGATAATTAAAGTCATAACACTGAAATGTCACATCACTCTCCAAATTCATCACACAGTTATAAGAAAAGCAGCCATTTTACAAAAACTTTTCTTTGTATTACAAATATAAATTCAAAGTAAAGACTTTTAGAGAGTACAGGACATAAATTTGCCTTTCGCCTCACCTCTATTCCAAATCATGTAATATTTTTATAAACGTGTCGTAGATATTTCACTTCCTAGTCTTGCTCCTGCTACAATAAATAAGTCCATTGCAAAAATAGGCATACAGTCCCTCGAAATGAAAATTTTTATCAAGCACCGACTGTGGCACCCATATCCAAAATTAATAAAGCATCCAAAATAAATAACGCATCCAAAATAAATAACGCATGAAAAACGTTTTTGAGTGTGGTCGGCTGGACTCACCTATGAGAAGCAGCAGGAGCAGCAGCAGCGCGCCGGGCACTACCGGTGACATCCACCGCGCCTCCATAGCAGTCTGCGGGCAAAACAGGAATCACACTTTACAACAAGAAACTAAACTCGTTCCACTGACTAGACTTTTTGCCCCTCTTTTTTTTTCGCCGAGATAAAACTACCCGTGTGCGCGAGTTTTAAAATGGGGCGCGCTCTTGCGTTCTGCTGACGCCCGTCACATTAAAGAATTATTAAGCTCCGAGGAGCCGCGCGCTGCGTCCGTGTCAGGCGCCGTGCCAGGGGCTGATTACAAGGCGAGGAGAGTGGAGGGGGGGTGGGGGGAGGACCCGGAGGAGCCTCACCTGGCACCACGCCTGACTCTTGCTCAACAGAAAGTGTCTGACCAGGGTCGCCGGGTCGGGCCGGGTCGGGTCGGGCAGGGACGGCAGGAGTGAGGCACACCGGCTATGATGAGGGGGGTGCATACCTCTGTCCTCGTCGCACTCATGGAGCACTACCATGGCCAGCATAGCATGTAGGTGCAACAAGGACGGAGAGATGAGAGCGATCTTCTGAATCAGTCGGCTGCATCGCGACAGGACTGAATCTACTGTGCGCGAAACAGTGCCGGCGCGTGCTATTGCTACAGACAGCTGGGCGCAGTATAAATATATGACAATAAATATATAAATATATTTATTGTCATTTCGAATACACTCTAGGTGAGCAACGAAAACTACTGAACCAAGCTGGCTGGCCCCGCACCCTTCTCCCTGCACGGGATATGTTTCAACGTATGTGCCAAAACAGAGAATTAATTCGGAGAACTCCTTTTATTTTATTTTTTGTTCAACATGATGAGGGATGTGTGTACTTGTGTGTTTGTACGTATACGTGTGTGTGTGTGTGTGTGTGTAGGTGAGAGAGATGGAGTGAGTCAGGGAGAGAGTCAGAGAGAGGGAGTGAGTGAGATAGAAGAAAATGTGTGTGCGTGTGTGAGTGCGTGGGCACGCGCGCACGGGTAATATATCGGCTCTCGGTCCCTATTCTATCCGTTACGCGTGCTGGGCCCAGCAGGACCGTAGCCGGGCCCTGGCCGCCTGGCCCTGGCCGGCCCAGGGTGATGAGGTTCATATTCTGTGCGAGCCGAGTTTGGTGGCGAGTTGGTTTGCCCCAAGGCGGACCGTTGCTGGGCGTGGCGTGGCGTGGCTTAGCGGGGCGGGGCGGGGCGGGGCGGGGCGGGGCGGGGCGGGGCGGGGCGGGGCGGGGCGGGGCGGGGTGGGGTGGGGTGTGGGCGCCGCGCAAGGGGCCCGCCCCGCAGAAGACCAAACGAGAGTGTGCGGGGAAGGTATTGGGGAGAACCTATGGATACGCTCGGACCCTTAGTGGGGTCCGTGTGGCGGGGCGCGGCGGGGGAAGGACCAGCGTCGTAAAATGTTATGCGCCGTGCGGTAAGGAGGCGCGGGGGTGGGGCGAGCCCGGGTGGGGTGGGTGGGGTGCGGCGGCAGGGCGGGCGGGCTGAGGTGTTCGGCCCTCGCCGGAGAGGGTGCCGAAACGGAACGCCACCATCCCATCACGAGATGATCACGCGAGCGGGATGACGATATTAGTCCCCCCTGCCCTACGATTTACAGGTGGGGTGGTGGCGAGGGGAGGGGGAGGGGGGATCTTCGTAATGTATCAAACCTAAGCCATCATCCAGGAGCTAATTGGGAAAGTAAAAAGAGAAAGAAAAGAAGAGAGAGAGAGAGAGAGAGAGAGAGAGAGAGAGAGAGAGAGAGAGGAGAGAGGAGAGGATAGACAGAGGAGTAAGTGTGGTGGGATGAAACGCAGCAGACAGCGGAAAAGTTGGCTGCTGCAGGAGGATGGACTAAGAGGGTTTGAAATCTGTCTGAGAGCTCTGCCTCGCCCCGCCTCGCCCCAGTCCTCTCTGCTGCTTTGCGCCTTCCGCCTGCCTCCGATGAGCATCGACAACTTCCGCGCTCGCCGCCACCGCCTGTTGGGATCCGCTTGTGACTGAACGTAATCAAAAGATTAGTAATTTCGGTGATGATTTGCGCCTAATGGATTAGCGGTTGGGCGTGGCAGCAGCGCAGGGCAGGGGCGGCTGGACTGGACTAGGTGGGGCCAATGAAAGAGGGGGGGGGGGGCGGGGAGGAGGCAGCAGGGGAGCGGGCAAGAGGGGAGGAGGCAGTAGGGGAGCGGGCAAGAGGGGAGAGGCCAGGAGGGGAGGGGCGAGAAGGGAGGAGGCAGGAGGGGAGGAAGGAGGGGAGAGGAAGAAGGGGTGGAGGAAGGAGGGGGGAGGAAGGAGGGGGAGGAAGGAGGTGGAGGAAGGAGAGGGGGAAGGAGGGGGAGGAAGGAGGGGGGAAGGAGGGGAGGGGAGGAAGAAGGGGGAGTGGAGGAAGGAGGGGGAGGTGAGGAAGGAGGGGGAGGCAGAAGGGGAGGGGTGAGGGGAGGGGGCAGGATTCAGGAGCAGGGGAGGAAGGAAGGGGAGGAGGAAGGAAGGGGGGTGGCGATATGGGAGAAGAGGGAGAGGAGGCGGGAGGGTGCCAGGAGCACTGTAAAATTTTTGACTGTCATTTGACAATTATCGTCCGGATAAAAGTGGAACATGATAAATTTGTCATTATGAGCTTGAAAATTATTTGTCATTTGCAAATGACGGTAAATTCGTCTAAAATCAAACGATTTTGATAATTTTCCTGTCAAAAGATAGATGTTTTGTCATATATCAGACAAAAAAATTGTCATAGGCAGACAATTTCCTTGTCATACATTAAAGACAAAAAAATTTTCAACAAGTATGTTGTCACATAAACAGATTATTTGTCATAAACAAAACATGAATTAATTGTCACAAAATATGTTGTAAAATGACGAAAACTTTTAACAGTGAGGGAAGAGGTGGAAGGAGTGGGGACTGGGAGTCAGGAGGTGTGAACAATAAGACAGGAGCGAAAAGGGGGAGAGGGGGGTCGCCCCCGCCACGACAAGGCGCGCCATGGCCCGCCTAATCCGACGCCCCCAAAACTTGTCAACTCGCGGCGTGCGTCCTGCTAGCAGCGCTGCCTGCTCCCGGGCAGAGGGGAGAGGGTGCTTTGCATGTCGCGGCCGGGACATGGTCACGACGTTACGGTACTCACACGTACAAAATCTGGCGCCAGTTTGCGAGGTGTCGGGGGCACGTTGCCGAATGAAGCGGATGAATTCTATCCCCCCGGCCCATGAACGTAGCGTCGTGCTGCATTTTTCAGAGCAATAAAAACTTCACGCGCCACAACGCTGGAAATACGAACGTCGCTCCAGCGCGCTCAGAGCAAAAAGGTGTTGTGCTTTAAGGATATTTGAAACATTTCTCGTCTATGTGGAAAGTAATTAACTACTCCGCTCTCCGTAATGTTAATAGAGTCAACGTTAGTGGTGTAGAAATCAAAGAGTTGTACTTTTTCTATGATCGAGTGACTCTTCGTGTCTCAGCCGAGGTGGAGCGGCGTGACCGTGACTCACCGCACGACAGGGAGGGAGTGCGGAGCGGCCCTGGAGCCAGAGCGAGAGCGTCGAGAGGAGAGAGCGAGAGCGGCGAGAGGAGAGAGCGAGAGCAGCGCGAGGAGAGAGCGAGAGCGGCGCGAGGAGAGAGCGCGAGCGCGGGCGAGAGGAGAGAGTAAGAGCGGCGAGAGGAGAGAGCGAGAGCGGCGAGAGGAGAGAGCGAGCGCGGCGAGAGGAGAGAGCGAGCGCGGCGAGAGGAGAGAGCGAGAGCGGCCAGAGGAGAGAGCGAGCGCGGCGAGAGGAGAGAGCGAGAGCGCGGGCGAGAGAGGAGAGAGCGAGAGCGCGGGAGAGAGGAGAGAGCGAGAGCGGCGGGAGGAGAGAGCGAGAGCGGCGAGAGCGACCTCCTGAATGATGGGTCCAGTTCGGTGGATGAGAGGGGGGGGGGGGGGGCAGGGGACGGGCAGGCAGTGATGGAGAGGCGCCTGGCACGCGTCGGCCGCACCAGCAGGACCGCGGCGGGGTGCGGAGGGGTGAGCGGGGCCAGCGGTCAGCCGCGGCCCGGTGACTGACTGAATGTAGCCAAAGCAAACACAGCCAGCCACACGTCACAAAAGATCCCAATTTTTTTTGTAATACTGGCCGAACATACACAAACATACACACGCACGCACGCACAGAACCACGCGATCGGGCATGAAACAAAAAAGAAATACCGAAGCCAAAGCAGAGGCGTAGTGAGTGAAGGGGTCCTTGTCAATAAGGGGACAGACTGGCTCGCGGCTCGGCTCGCCTCGACAGGTCCGGGTCTATCCCCCCACCCCCCACAAACGACCGGTCCACTACTCGACGGCTTTGCAGAGAGAAGGCCGCCCAGCTAACTGAATAGCGTCTGAGCCATTGAGGCACGCGCGCGCGTTGGTGTGTTTGGAGCCCTTAGCCCCCTTCTACCCCCCCCCTCAAGGCTTTCTCAGGGCCCCCCCACCGTTTCGCAGCCACCCCTTCGTCCCTAAGGCACGATTACCCACCAAAACATTATCAGCCTGTCTTCCTTGAGGTGGAGGCAGAGGGGAGGGGGTGGGGTATGAATTAGCCGGGGACACACAATAGCGGCCCCCCGCTGCCGGTACCTGAGGACGACAAGGGTGGGCTGGGGGCGGGCGGCAGCGGGGTTGGGGCGTGTAGGACCGTCGGGCCGCGCGAGGAGATTTGGCACGAGTTGAAAACCATGTCGGCGATGTACACATGCCGTCTCAAGGCACCCGCTCGGGGCGGGGCGGGGCGGGGCGGGGCGGGGCGGAGCGTCCTGGCTGCGCCTGATGGGGTAGGTCTGACTCCAGCGCCGTACTGCCACCCCCCGAAGCACATCTCGCGAGGCCGCGAAGGGCACGAAGGGCGTGAAGAGCGCTGCCCGGGGCAGGGCAGGGCGGGGCAGGGCGGGGCGGGGCGGGGCAGGGCGGGGCGGGCAGGCGGATGAGCCAACGAAGTGCAAACCAATCAACGGCCCAGGGCAGACTCCAGAGGCGGGGCGGGGCGCGCGGGTCATCGCTTCTGCCCCGCGACGGCCCCGCGGCTACCACTTTGAGTCTGCTACTCGGCTCTGGCCCGCCACGCCACGCCCCGCCACGCCACGCCACGCCCCGCCACGCCCGAAGGAGTTTCTTGCAAATCCGCTGAAATATTCAACAGCAGGAGGCGGCTGCAGCAGCGGCAGCGGAGCGCAGGTGAGGCCGGGGCGGTGGTGGTGGGCGCGGCGCGGGGGTGCAAGTTTACCCCCGGCCCAGCGCGGCCCTGCCCTGCGCGGCCCAGCGCGCTGCCGAGTGTCTGCCGCCGGAGGAGAGGAGCACGAGTCTATCTGCGCCTACACGTTTCGGTAAACTTTGAAACTAAAAGCAAAGAATAGAGAGTAGAGCGCGCAAGAGTTGTGCCGGTGGGGGCGGGGAGCTGGACCTGTGCGGCCCTGATCAGCAGAAGCGAACTGGCAGCGGTAAAGAGCCGAGCGGAAGAGGCGCGCCTGCATTTAGGAACCATAATAACACGGGGCAGGGAAGCGCCGCCATTCAGGCCTCCCCGCCCCGCCCCTGGGCGATCTCATCTTTTCAGAAGGTGCAGTGGCGGCAAAACCAATATTGCAGGGTCGCACCGCAACGAACCGGCCTGCTGGTTGCGTCCGGGCTGCGCGGCTGGTGCTTGTAGTCCGGTCCATCTTCATGCCCGCCCCGCCCCGCCCCGCCCCGCCCCGCCCCGCCCCGCCCCACCCCGCCCCGCCCCGCCCCGCCCCGCCTCGCCTGCCGCCAGTCCGCGATGCTGAATGCCGGCGATCATTCACCACTGACCCACCCCCGCCACAACTCGTGCGCTCTTATAAAACCCCGGCACAAACACGATAAAAAAAAAAGTACTCAATAATTCATTTGGCCATTCATTACTGGGACTGCAACTCTCCACAAAATGGAAATATCAGAGTTGAATTAACCCTTCCACTTGTCGACCTGCAGCGCTCTTGCTGTGATTGGCCGGCTGGATTTATTTAAGAGTTTTGGCGTCGGGCAAGGAAGCTGCTCGCGGAGCGAGCCCGACCCGCCACGCCCCGCCACGCCCCGCCGGGCCAACAGGCAGCCAGAAAGTTTGCCTGTAAAATATGGAAAAGAGGGAACCTCGGTCGGTCGTGGCGGCGGTGGGCCTCGCCTAGGCCGCCTTCCTCAGAAGAGCACACAACTCAAAACTAACGAACTGTAAAGGTCTCGTTCCGTTTCAACCCCGTACTATCCGCCGGCGATCGGCTCGCTCTCCAGCCATCCGGCCCTTTAACCATCTGCCGCAGAGTCAGTCCAGTCGGACCCGAGCGCTCGCGTCGGCCGGGCCGGACCCGCCCGCCGGTTTGTTTTCCGGTCTGCGGTCGCTCCAATTTCTCATCGCTCCCGGCGGCCGCGCGGCCGACTGTTCGCCCCGCCCCGCCCCGCTGCGCCCCGCACGGCCAATGCAAACCGACCATTCCCTGCTACTCCTGTGCACCTCTCGGTCAAGGGGACGGGACGGACCTACCCTGTTATCGTAAACAAATTTCGACGTTAAGATGAGGAGGGAACGCCGGGGAGAATATATTGATTTCTGTTCAGCAATGGGGACTCTTCTTTAGGAAAATCGGGATATAGTTACATCGAGGAATCTCGGGTTAAAGCCGGGTTTCCCGGCTAGCAAGGTAAACCTATTCTCGACGATCCGGCTGCTACCCGGATTTCTCGCTGCTTGGTCTGACACCTGCTGGCAGTTGCCCTGCAGCTCCGGGAAGGCACCTGGCATAGCTCAGGAAAGTAGACAACCCAGCCGTCATTGTCGAGGGGGCCTGGTCGGGCGGGGGCGGGGTGGGGGCGGAGAACACTCTGCAAATCTTAGTATGTAGTAGTTTGCCACTTTAAACTGCGAAACTAAAGTTCTGCAGTTATAACTGCACAAACTTTTTTGTTCTGCACTTGCAGCTGCAGAACTAAAGAGTTCTGCACTTGCATGCAACTGCGGAACTTCATAGTTCTGCACTAAAAACTGGATGGAGAGTTCTGTAGTTGCATGTGCAGAACTCTTAAGTTCTGCGGTTATAACTCCAGAACAAAAAAAAAAGTTCTGCAGTTATAACTGCAGGACTTTAGTTTCGCAGTTTTAAGTGGCAAACTACTACACACTAAGATTTGCAGAGCAACGCTCCTGGCCCCTTGCTCCGCCCTGCTCTCCCTCTCCCGCTGCTGGGACCGGACGGGGCGGGGCGTACTGCTGGACTGCTACGGATGCCAGGTTCACAAACAGGCATTGAGAGAGGAGAGAGAGAGAGAGAGAGAGAGAGAGAGAGAGACAGAGAGAGAGAGAGAGAGACAGAGAGAGAGAGAGAGAGAGGTGGAGGGAGGTCTCCCTCCACGCCTGCAGTAACAAGGGAACCCCCAGGATATCGGGCGGGCAGCGCCACTCCTCGCCAAGGCAGACCGATACCATTCAAAAAGCGGAATGAAGCGCGAAACAAAGACTTCGCCTTACCGCCTCTCCCCCGCTCTCTCTCTCTCTCTCTCTCTCTCTCTCTCTCTCTCTCTCTCTCTCTCCCTCTCTCTCTCTCTCCCTCTTTCCCCTTCCACCCTCACTCACCCCCCTCAACCTGTTTCCCTTTGTTTTTCTTCTCTTTTTCTCCTCTGATTTTACGTCCTCGTGCCGACGCAGCCTTTTCCTAACTCTTTTTATCTTTATTCTCACACCCTATCCCCCTTCGTCTGCCCCCATCTTACCCTTCCTCTCCCTCCCCATTTCCCTCTCCTCCTCCTCCACCTCCTCTCACGCAGCCGTTAAATTTGTAGCCAGGACAAACAAAAGGCTGCGAGGTTATGTCCACGGGCGCGGCGAAGGGGAGGAAGTCCACCACCTTCCTCCTTTCTCTTTCTTCTTCTTCTTCTCTTCCTCCTGTTGTCTCTGTTATTGAACAGCCTAAGCGGGGCGTGCTTGGAGCAGGATGGGAGGCCGGGCAGAAGAAGGGGTGCGGTGTTTGCAGAAAGGTTCCCGCTGCGAAATGTACCAACAGCATGAGTCCAAGCCGCAAGAGCCTCACATCACCTCCTCTTCCACCTCCTCACTGTAATTCTTGTAGTTTTTAAGGCAACACTTGTCTCCCTCTTATTGGTGACACATAAATATTTTGCCTGTAATGGTGACACCGAGGGGGCCTCAACTCCTGAAATCATGTGTACACAATCGCTGATATCTTCGAAATCATTGTCAAAAAATGTGGATCTATTTCCGAAAAAAATTGATTTGAGTGCGTGTTTTGGGCTCATAAAGCTCAAAATACGCTTGTATTTACTTTACGAATTATTTCTTTCAATTATAAGAGGTGTAATCATGTGAAATCATGTGAAATCTTGAAATCACATGTACAAATTTTGAATAGTTGAGGCCCCCTCGGGTGACACACCGAGGGGGCGACAATTTTGGGAATCATGAGTACACAAGCCTGGGAATCATCATCATAAAAATTAAGGAAAATCAATGAAAACTACTACAAACACCTGGAATCAATTATAATTAGCCGAAATTAGCGTTTTATGTCGCTAGAAACAGCTAGAAATGAAAAGATATGTATAGGAATCAATAGAGTCGATCATCCCGGGAATCATGTGTACACATCAAAGGGGAGTGGCCACCCCCTCGTGACACACGATACTCGCGGAAACCCTTTTAGGTGACACTTAGGTGAAACATGCGACCTCATCCCATCTTTATTTTTGAAAAATAAAGTGCTCTGACTGAAGTCCTGCCGGGCGTTAAAAGACGCAGGGAGATCGGGTAGACAAACCCGCAAATAGCTGTTGCTTTCTGAAGCTGATTCCAATATCATTAAATAGAACGATTAAGAGTTTTAGAAAATCGGATGAGAGGTCAAAATTGGATTCGATTCGCGCGCCAATTTAGGAAGATTCGATTCGAAAATATTCGGTCAGCAGATTGGATTATTCGATTCGAAGGAGATCTGAAGAAATTTTATTCGGACCCAGAAGCCTCGATTCGCACAGCACTAAAGGCTTACTGTAAATTATTTATTTTTTCTTGATGACAAATTGGTCATTTTTAGTGACGTGTCGCCTCATTTGAGGGCGGCAAAAACGGGAAGTGGCCCTTTCCGAAAGTGTATCCACAAAACCTCAAGAACTTGTCATGATTAAGAAAAACAATGCTCCTTCCTCCTCCTCCACATTATGACACCCTCCCCTGCCCAAGAGACACGTCGGGCAGCGCGCGCGTGCGCGGGGAGGAGGTGAGGGGCCGAACATCCCGGGGAATAATTCACCTGAGTCAGGCCGGGCGGGGCGCAGGGCGGGCAGGGCCGCCGCCGCCCGGGGGTAACGCCAAAGCAGCGCGCCTCCCTCTGTCTTTGAACCATCAACCATCAATCTGTGAGGCCGGCCGGGCCGGGCTAGGCTGGGCGCACGGGCCGCGTGGCCTAACAGGATATCAGGAGATCTGGGGGAGAGGGAGAGGGGGGGGGGAGTCATCCATCACGTAATCAATGGGACAATCAAACGGTAACTGACTCCGTGCGGAGCGGGGCTGGGGCGGCTTGTCAGCGCCGCGCGGAGTGGAGGGACTGCGGGGTGCGGCGTGGAGCGGTGAGTGTTATGGACGGACGGACACTGAGGCGGCCGGGTGAGAGCGCTGGACATTGTTATTCAATATAACGACATTGACATGGAAAACAAAATCTTATCACTGTTTGTTTTGACCGACCCTCTGCTTTGTAAAAGCTTTGGAGTGGGTTTATGTCAGCGACCTTATGTTTGGTGTGTCTGCCTGCCTGTCTGTCTCTATGTTCTACTCGAAGGAGTTGAGCCAGAGACTTGAAATTTTCGGTGAATAGTGATGGAATCACTCAGGGACATCGAAAGGCTTCGTGCCAATCCTGCAAACCAACATTATATAGATAGGGGTACAATTATTAAAATTTTAAAAGAGTGGTTAAAAAAAAATATAAAAATATAAAAATTGTAAAAAAAAAATTGTGAAAAATTGGAAAAAAAAATAGAAGTGGTTTTCTTTAATTTTTTACTTTTTATTCATCGGATTGGAATTCTGTTAGAACGAAGATCCTCTCACCGTAATTTTGTCTGTTGTAGCCAGAGCGTAGCAAAGCGCAACCCCTCTTCCCATCCCCTCCTGCCCCACATGCTCCCTACTCTGTCACTCTCGTATTTACGACAAATGTGTGTCGACTTTCAATTGGTACGCAGCGAGCCGGGGGTGAAGGGGGGTTAGAGCATCATGATGGCTGAGTTTGGATTCCACAGCAGGAAAAGTGTAGGTGGGTGGGTGGAAGGGGGAAGGTGGGGGAGGGGGGTAGGGGGACAGGCCGCGCCGGGCGTACCGCAGGCTATTAGGCCGGTAATGGCACGTTGACATTGTTACGTTATACTCATTCCCCTCCCCCCCCTCCCCTCCCCGCCGGCGCGCACGCCACGCCCCTCTGTGGGCAGAAGGACCTCCTGCCGGCTGGCCGGCGCGGGCACGGGATCCGCGCGTCTAACCGCAGGATATCCTGTCTAAGTGCCGCGCAAAACGACTCGCTGTTTCACACCGAACATTCAAGGAGAGATGAGCGGCGCGCGAACATACTAAACGACCTGGTCCAGGTCCAGCCGGGCATGGCCCCCCGAGCCTGAGAGAGAGAGAGAGAGAGAGAGAGAGAGAGAGAGAGAGAGAGAGAGAGAGAGAGAGAGAGAGAGAGAGAGATTAAAAATATAACGAATCGAGCTGTAAAAAGTCGTGCTCCTCGTTTCCACGCCCGGCGAGGTGGCCCGCTAGCCCCGCTCATCTGCATGGACTTAAACCTTAAAACGGAGCCGCGCTCCACGACCAGCCTAGAGCCCAGGCCTGTAAGCACGGCGGCGCGCGGGGCGGTGCGAGCAGGAGCGAGGCTAGGGGCCTCTTGACAGCGAAGTTGGCAGAGCCAGGCCTCAGGCAGCCTCAGGCAGCCTCAGGCCGGGCCTCAGGCGGACTGAGAACTGAAAGCGACTTATGACGCGTGAAATGGCGAGAGGAGCGAGAGCGACGGAGAGACAGAGCAGAGCGAGGGCTTCGGGAGTAGTGGGGGGGGGGAGGGGGGGCACCACGGGCTGCTGAGGGCTGCGGGGGGCGCGAGGCGGGCGGGGGCTCCAGACCGTCGCGACGGAGCGGCGCCCCCGGCGCCACGCCACGCCACCCCGCCATGCAGTGGGAGAGGCGCGATAGCCCTCAAGGTGCACACATTCACGCACACAGCGAGAGAGAAAGGGGAAGGGGGACCCACCCTGCGACACAGCCGCGACTCGGCGCGTTCAACAACCCCAACTTAATTGACATGGCTGTGGCGCGCGGCCCGGCCGGCGCCTGCGGCCCCGCGGGGGCCCCGCGCTGCACCCTGGAGCCCCTCCACTCCACCCGGGCCTCGCTTAATAAGCTCTCTCCTCTAGGTCCTCTCGTCGTAACCAGGTCAGCACACACAGCAGCCTCGCCGGCCGGGACCAGCCGGGGCCCAGCCCCGACTGCACCAGTATTCGTACTCACTCGTGTTCTACGGACGGTGTCCCTCTTAGTAGACCACTCGTTCTCTGAGTCTGCTCTACTATCTCTCTCTCTCTCTCTCTCTCTCTCTCTCTCTCTCTCTCTCTCTCTCTCTCTCTCTCTCTCTCTATCTCTTTCTCTTTATCTCACTCCCTCACTCTACCCTACCTCGAATGCAGTATGGGCCTCCCCTCCCCCGATACGCTTCGACATGTGATGGACGATGGTCCGGCTGCATGGGGGATTAGAGCCCCTCCAGCCTAAGGGCCGGTCAGTCAATTACCCTCCTCGGCGGGGCGGGACGGGGGCGGGCTGTGGCGCCAAGCCCGGGCAGGCCTACTGAGCGCCCCACCTAACCGAACCGGATCTGATTCTACACGGCATGGATCTCACCATTCCCTTTAGCGGCTGTCATGGTGGCACGCAGAGCCTTGCACATTCTTAGAAAAACATAATGCTCGAAATGCAGAGTAGCCCCACCCCATCTTCTTCAAAAAAAAAAAAAAATAAAAAAAAATTCTATGTGTGGCAGCAGTGCAAGCGTACACCGCCACGTAAATTAAGGCTCGCGCGCCTTTGGAATCCAGCGGTCCACAGCCCACCTGCTGAAAGCCGGAGAGTTAAGTTTGTAGCGGGCAGATGAGGGCAGTATAGAGGCCAGGCCTTTAGGAGCGCGGCACCTTCAACCTTCTGTAGCCAGCTTACACGCACACACAGGGGCTCACACACACACACGACAACGAGAGAGAGAGGGGGGGGGGGGGGCGTAATCACGCCCACACCACTTACGCACGGCTCAGACCAATTTGAAAGATAAACACAAAAATTAAAGTGAAAAACAGCACAGGAAGAGGCCTTCCGATAATATGCAAATCGGCGAATGAGTGAGACTGGACGCAGCGGATGAGGCGCAGCCCGCCCCCACCCACCCCGCGCCGTGCCCACCCACCCCGCGCCGTGCCCACCCACCCACCCACGCCCACAGCAGCGGAAAATATTTTTCCAGCGGAGGAATGGAGCGGAGGGAGGTAATGAAAGATGAGCTGAGCGCGGATGATTCAAAAGGGAGCGTGGGCGGGAGAGGAGGGAGGATTTAAACTGCTGTCGGGGGATGAAGAACGGAAAGGGGGGAGAGGGGGGGGGCTGGATGTACAGTCAGTAGTGATGGACGTATCATTGGAGCGGCCGCGTGCATTTGGTTACTGAGCGCATCGCATCGATGGCATGCGCATGGACAGGCAAAAAGCAAAGCCGTAATTTGCCATTTAAAAAAAATAATAAAACGCGTGCGCAAGCCTGTTCATGAGCGCTCCGTTTTTATTTATTTATTTATTTATTTATTTATTTACCTCATAACCCATACGATGGCTGTGTGGATCATTTCAGCGATATCAGTTTCGGTATCGAGCCGTCGGATTGTGATTTTCGTCCATTTCGAAATTAAAAAGGAACGGAGGCGTTCGAACGTCAGTCGTTATAAATAGGTCTTAAGAATGTTGTTCCCAACTTGTTTTGATTTACGACCACCCCATGCTGTGGTGGGACCCCCGGCACGGGCGGTGGGTGGCCAGTTCAGGGAAGTGTCAAAGCTATCGGGGGCACTCACCGCCAGGGGGCGGAGGAGGGGAGGGGCCATGCACTCGAGACAAAAGGGGGCTCAACAACTCCTTGCTCCAGGAATCTCTCTCTCTCTCTCTCTCTCTCTCTCTCTCTCTCTCTCTCTCTCTCTCTCTCTCTCACTCTCGGTCCCGCGTCTCTCGCGCAGACAGATACTCTCTATCACTCTTACGCGGGAACACGTTACACAACGACCCTGCCCGCACTCTTAAAAATGTTGCAGATTATCAACGAATCCATTGCTAGTATTTTTATCAATGCATGTTGTTTTAAAACGAACATGTGGAGAACAACATTTGTGAAAATATTGCAGACAAACGTTCTGTCCGAAAACAAATCACTTTCGTCTATATCCTGATAAAAATTTGTGGTAACATTAAAACATTTTTTCTTATCTTTTTTTAACCGAAAAGAATTGCTAAAACATTAACAATACTTTCCGTGTACAGGTACAACATAGTAATACGATTAACTTTCCAGCGGACCAATATAGGGAAAATGTTCCCGCAAAGAAAAAAAATACTTCTGTTTCAAAACAAGATTCTCACAAAGTAATGTGTCATCAAAAATATTTTTGAGGGTGCGGCCCGTCAACACAGGTGGTGCCTTGTCCCGCGGTGACATGAGGCCTGCTCCCCGCACAGTGTTTGGCACTCGCCAATGAGTCTACGGCGTTTCGGTTCGGTATTCACCGGTCTTGAGTCTACAAATTCTTTAACCGTACAAAACGCAGCCGCATTAAATTCCTGCTTAATGATTTCCGCTGCTCCGAGTTCTTGAATTAATGTGGAATGGTCATGAAAACGTGGCCACAAAAAAAGACACGAGATCGCCAAATAATTTGATGAAAGTGGTCGGTCCGAGAATTTATCGTTCCTCGATCAAGAAACAATGACAAGCAGTTACCTCAGCAGCAGAGACCATCGGACCTTTACAGGAGTCCGCATGGATACAGACAACAGTCCAGGCGAGTGCCCCTCTGTGTGCCCCACTGGGGACTGCACCGCGGGATAAAGAGAGTCAATCCCCCGATGACGACGCGGCGTGGCGCGAGTTTTGAACCGACCGACTGCGCGGACTTTAACGAGCATCATTATCACGGCCATTCCCACTTTATTTCGACGGCCAATTACGGGATGCAGCGATTCGTTAATCTCAGCTGCCGCCGTCCTCAAAGGGGGGCACCGCGGTGGCGCGGCGGGGCAGGGCCTGGCGGGTCCGTGGGGAGCGGGGGGAGGGGGGGGGCGACGCCCGGCTGGGGACTTTATTGACCTTTGGCGCGAGGAAAAGTCTATAAGCAAAGAAGAAGACGATGACTAATGTTTGAGAAAAATTATTTCGTCCGATGTAGGAGGGAAATCCTCGAAAACGAGTGAGTTTCATGCTGGATATAAAGGCTCACAATCTGAGAGTTAGAACACGTATTTTGTGACTTTTAAAATGTCCGGTTGAGATTCGTCTTCTCGACTCTGCTAATTTTACATCTTCTTTGCCCAGTTGATATTAATTTTTAGGAATAAGTTCCAATCACTGTCTGCTTTCGAACCAGTACGTTCCAGTACCTTTGCCGAAAGGCCGCATGACCCTCGAAGCAGTCCTTAAATAATAATAATAATAATAATAATAATAATAATAATAATAATAATAATAATAATAATAATAATAATAATAATAATAATAATAATAATAATCAGACAAAATTTCACACGAAAAATGCAAACAAACAAACAAACAAACACACTGACCGTGTGCGTCCACTAGTCGGCGTCACTGGTGCTCCCCCCTACATCCTCCGAGCGCGTCATCCTCCGGTCCAGCTCACTAGACCGACTCACTCCCGAGCGGACGGCAGCAGCGGGGCGCGCGGGCGCACGCCGGCCATGGCGAGGTGCAGCTCGTGCGGCTCGGGTCGGTCTCTCTCGCGGGCCGTGGCGGCGGGACGGGACGGGACGGGCGGCACACACCCTCCCCGGAGCAGAGGCGGCGCCGTACTGAGCGCGGCCCGGCGCCGCGGCGCCGCCACCACGCCGGCCCGGCCCAGCCCCAGGCGCCGCGACGCTCCGGCGGACGCCCCACCCGGCTCCGGCCGGCCAGGCGCCCGCCCCGCCCCGCCCCGCCCCGCCCCGCCCCGCCACGCCCCGCCACGCCCCGCCCCGCGCCTTGTTTTCACGCCGCGCGCCGCGCGGGGCGCGGGCACAGCCCGTTCCGCGGAAGCGCACCACACAGTCTCTCGTCTTGGGGTGCGACCCGCCCGGCCCGCGCTGCCAGACTCACTTGTCATGTCCAGTGTTGCTTGGGATTCGAAATCTAGGAAATTTTTAATACACAAACCCTGCAAATACTACGCACCCTGCCACACAGAGGTGTCCCAGTGTTGCCCAGAAGGCAGGGTTTGTCTATAGGAAAAATTTCCGAGATTGCGAACCCTAGTGTTGCCAGACAGGTTGGCAAAAAGCGCCCGCCTCGATCATCCGTTTGCGCAGCTCTGGGTAGATGTTGCCTCGCATAAGCAGGCGTGAATACTGGGGACCTGCAACGAGCGAGTTACGTGAGCTAAATGCCGTTTCCAGCCCCTCTCACCTTTCTCGAGCAGAGGCGTGGGAACTGGGGGCACAGGAGAGGGTCAGTGGCCCCCTAGAACGCCCCGCAGGGCCGCCGAAGAGCGTTCCGTAGGGGCGCGCACGGCGAAAACGAGTCCTGGGTTTCCCAGAGGAGTTTGCACATTCCCAGGAGGTATCATCTTTCCCAAGGGATGTACTGGGTTTTCCAGGAAAAACTCCTGGGAAAAGCTGCTTTTTTCCAGGACATCCATAGGG
Organism: Frankliniella fusca; assembly: GCA_029379305.1. Classification (NCBI taxonomy): domain Eukaryota; kingdom Metazoa; phylum Arthropoda; class Insecta; order Thysanoptera; family Thripidae; genus Frankliniella; species Frankliniella fusca. The sequence goes on along the minus strand of JAHWGI010000700.1, from coordinate 735,078 downwards.
ATTCTAACTCTCCTGGGAATCCCAGGACTCGTTTCTACCGTGCGAGGGGGAGGCGCCAAAAGGCTGTACCCCCTCTGACTAAAAAACGTTCCTACGCCCCTGGTCCAAAGAGGAGGCTAGCTCGCGTAGCTCGCTCGTTGCCGGCCTCTAATGAATACAGTCCGCTCTACACAGCTCTGTGTTGGGCGCGAGGGGGAAATGATTGGAAAATTTTGTGTCAGCTAGATTACGGAATCACCACAAAATTTCTGGTAATCCGAATTAAGGATCACTAGCCCGATGTCAGCCGGATTACCCGAGTCGTTTCGCCTTAATTGGGTGCTTTTTGCCTGCGTTACTTTTTCCAGACAAGGCGGGCAGGGCCGCCTTTCACCTTACACCAAGTAGAAGCACATCGGTACGCCAAGCCTAAGCCGATTCAAGAACGAGACACTTCTTCAAGAACCATGTTGAACTCGGACGACAAGCTCTCGAAGAATCGGCTACTTTTTTTTTGGCGGCACCTCTCGTTGCCTTTTTAGAGAGGAATTCCGTCGCGCAATTTACCTTACTTTCCAGACCACTACCTGATGACACGCCCTTTAACCCGGCCTGCGAAAAACAAAAACGTTGTTTTCCCCAAACATATCACGAAAACTACCGCTTCAATGAAGTGCCCGCAGATAACGCTTGAAAGGAAGCATAGGTCCATACATTTAGATTGGATGAATAAGAGCGGATGGATCTGTGGCGCTTACTTTCAAGCGCGTTTAAGAAACGCAAGTCAACCAGTGTCATTACAATTTTGCAATTTTATTAAAATTTGATACTGTAAATTTACAACATTTCTCATGGAAATTTTTCCTCTGTAGCCCCTTCAAACATTCCAGCGCAAATCCCTTCAACGAAAAAATAAATAAATCTTGAAGTGCTTTGTTTCCAGAAATCATCCCTGATGAAGTCCATCCTCCCCAGAGTCTCCCAGACTGGCCTGCGAGACCCGGCAGCAGAGTCGCTGATGACGTCAGGACGCACCCGGCCGCACAACAAGCGGACCCGGACCCAGGCGGTGATAAGGAGCCCGGCCCGGACCAAGATAGAGTGCTAATGGCGGCGGTCTGTATACAGTAAGGGGATGCGCGCCGCGCGCCCGCAGGAAGAGGAGGAGCCCCGCGGGCTGGCGGCTAAATGGAGTGGCGATTCGCAACAAATCTAGACAAATCACAAATCAACCCGCGCGGCTCAAGGTGGCCGTAAAAGTACCCGCGCGCTAAATGTGGGGGAGGGGGGGGTAGACGTCCTAGTGGTGGCCGGGGCGGGGAGAGCATGATATAAAGATAAGGCGCGGCGGTGGGCAGCACCAGCAGCACACTCGCGTGACGCGACGAAACACTCCTCACGGCGCGGCGCAGCCAGCACTCTGACTCCACCACCAGCCTGCCCAAAGACACGCCATCAAGTGTCGCTAAACTGGTACATTGAACAGTACGTGAAAAATTCACCCGCCTGGACGTGCGTGACATTAGTATATTTGCATGTACGTCGTGATTCAGAGAACTGCTGAGAGTATCCGGCTTCGACTACCCGCTTCAGCCGTAAGGCACCTTGAATACGAACAGCTCCGGTTTCTAGTTCTATAGAAGAGTTATAATTTTCACAGCGAAGAGCACACTGGAAACCCAAGTGTGTGAATGTCTCACACTTCTAGGTGTGCGAATGCCCATTTTTGCACTTGGAGGCCGAAGTGTGATAATTTCTAAGGAAAATTCACACCTTTACGCCTTCTAGTGTACGAATGGACATTCGCACACATCCAAGTGTACGACATTCGCACACTTGTGTTTCCAGTGCATTGAACGAGTTACAATTACGTGATTATCTTTTGAAGTATTAAAGAATCGACTGTGGTTCAGGATTTACAGTTAGAGTTTAGAGTGATAAGAAATTAATTTTGGTCACAGTTTCGACGCTAGCGATTACGATATCTCAACATATGCAGTCTGGAGCAGTGGAATCCGGCAGGGGCCACAACCACTTACCCTCATTGGCAACACGCGCTTTCATTTGCCGTCTGAATTTTTAGTATTGCTTGAAAACTCAAGGCTCTGCGAGCGTTCAAAGCTATAGACGCCTTTTAGTCTGAAATTAGGGTTCATGCTCGAAACATAGGAGGACTCTGACTGTGTGATAAGAAAAATTGTTTTTTATGAGGTGTTCCTTCATGCGAACCCAATTCTTCGTAATATGAGGACCAATCTTCGTAAGGGACTAAAAGCGTTGTTACATGTTCTCTGAAACACACGGTGCCGAGTAGCAGAGGCGCGCGCCGAGCTTTAGCGGGTCACTGCTCTTGCAGCGGTACAGTGCGTCGACAGCGGGGTACGGGTCCAAGGGGGTAAGGAGCAAATTGTTCCCCGTAAAAGGGCCGGTCCTTGGGGCTAAGGGCCCATACGTGTGCGGGACCACCGCGGAGTGCGCTCAATGACGCCCCGCGGAGGGGGGAACTGTGGCAGCGGACGCCCGGGAGGTAGGCAATGCAGCCGTGTGCAGCGCGCCGGTGAGGGGCGGGTCTGCCTACGCGGCGGGCGGGCAGGCAGCAGCGCGCCCGGGAGGTAGGCAATGGCTCGACGTGTGGAACACCTGTAGACTGATTCACTGTGAAAAATACTCGTAAGGGTTACGAGATAGTTTGCCATGATAAAAGTCGTAATATAACAATTTGAAATTGTAAATTTACAAGCAATCCCTATCGACTTGGAATTGACCGACGAGCAAGAATGGGCTATCGTAAATTTACGACATATTTTGTAAATCAAAATTACAAAAAATGTCGTAAATTTACGAGGATATTTTTCACAGTGTTCCGCATGGGACTTTCATACCTCTGCTGTACTTGTCGCACTCATGAGACACTGCCATTGGGTGGGAGAGAGAGGACCGCGTCTACCTCCCATTGACCGATTTGCGGAACCGCACTGGAAATGTAATAGTCACATTTCTCGCCCGTAATGAGTGAAGCATCTTTTCATCGCTCAATAAAAGTGACGTTCGCTCAAACGACTCAAATCGAGTCTTTTCTGATAATTCGACTCAAAAAGGGTCATCAAAGTGACTCTAATAGAGCGATGTTAATCAATCTCGCTCTCCCAGGAGCATGAAAATTTGGTACAGAAAAGTCGATTACCCAAGAGCGACAAAGGCGACTCCTCCATTTTCAGTGCGTGCACGCTAAATGTATTTGTACATTTTTTTTTTAGCAAACATTTGTGCAAAGTTAAACCTACGTTCCGTTTCGAACAAATTTGTGCACACAATTGCACGATTTTGTACAAAATGATGCACAAAAGTGTGCAAATGCACGCACAAATATGTGCAAAAGATTCGATTGTTTAAACTTTGCACAAATAAAAAGTACAAATCAAGTTAGTGTGTGCCGGCCGGGTCTGCCTACGCGGCGGGCGGGCGGGCAGGCCGCAGCGCGCCCGGGAGGTAGGCAATGGCTCGAGGTGTGGCACACCAGTGCCGGCCGGGTCTGCCAGCACGGCGGTCGCCAGGCGCGCTGGCGGCGTCAGCAGCCCGTTTCGCCCGACCCGCTCGTCCAGCCCCGGCCCCGGCCCGCCGCTGGCGCTGCTGCTCGCCCGTCTAGTGCGTCGTTCAGCAGCTCCTTCCTTTTCTATTACGAGGTAAGAGAGAAAGAGACGGAACGGGACAGAAGGGCTCGGGGCGAGGAGGCAAACGTGCAGCAACGTTAAACGGCACCACGGCTGTGCAGGGGAGGGGAGGGGAGAGGAGGGGGCAGCTCCATTGTACCGACAAAGTTTTTCAACTCTTTCCTCTTCGGCTGGGATTTGCGTAGGATGTAGAAGGGAAAGACAAAGAGGAAGAAGAATACGGAGAAGGAGGAGGAGAAGGAGGAGGAGGAGGAGGAGGAGGAGGAGGAGGAGGAGGAGGAGGAGGAGGAGGAGGAGGAGGAGGAGGAGGAGGAGGAGGAGGAGGAGGAGGAGGAGGAGGAGAAGAAGAAGAAGAAGAAGAAGAAGAAGAAGAAGAAGAAGAAGAAGAAGAAGAAGAAGAGGAAGAAGAAGAAGCTTTCACTCCACTCTACCACATCGCATATCCGGAGTCAGAAATATTCGGCGGAGGCCGTCACAAGCGTGAGTAATCCTAAGTCAGCAGGAAACAGAGCTGATGACGACAGTTTAAGTTCCACGCCCCCATCAACGCTGATAAACGGGGAATGAGGAAAGGAAATGCATTGGTGTGTGAGTGATGGATGGTTTTTAGCAAGTGAGTCCGCTGCTGGCTCAAGTAAACGCGACCAGACAGACGCTCCCCGCCTCGCCTCGCCCCGCCCGACGCGCCCTGCGGTATGCGTACAGCTCCTGGGGAACGGGTTGGGGGGGGGGGGGGGGGGGGGGGAGGTGCAGGTCGCCCCGCCCCGCCACACACGCCCACGCCCCCTCTGTCTCCACCCTTTTCCCTCTCGAACGGGAAAACCACAGCCGTCGAGTTGTGACCCCCGAACGGCGCCAACAGCTCCGGGCAAATACCTTAAAATACGACGTCAGCGGCGAACACGCCCCCCAGGGGCCCCGCCAAACCCCGCCAGGCCCCCCACCTCCCCCTGCCGCGCCCCGCACAGTCCCGCCCTTACGACAACGGGCGGGGCGAGCGGCGAGCGGGCCCTCAGGAGGGCAGCAACCCGCAGGACGATCGTCTCTTTGGGACCACAATAAACAGTATCACGCTTCGGAGGAAAAAAGTCAATCCTTTAAAGGTTGATTTCAGCATTTTTTTTTATTAAAAAAAAAAACAACAAAAACATTTTTTTCTTTTTCGCGTAAATTAAAAATACGACCCATTTGTTCCTTTTCTTTTGCACAGAGTAGGACGTCTTTCGAGGTTGGCGCTCCATAGACATCGAAGCAAAATTCGCTACTTTTTCTTTTCATAAACGAGGCAAACAGACTGGATGTGACAACTGCAGCACCCGAGTCCAAGAAGTGGTGGCAATGCCGGGCGAAACGGAAAAAGAGGGAGGGGCGAAGATGAGGTAGAAAATGCCGCCCTTTCACTCTGATGAGAGAGTGAAAAAGTCTTTTACAGCGCTTTTCCCCGGAAAGCTTAGCTGTCCTGAGGACTGCCAGCCAGCCTCGCAACCGAGAGCTGCTGTGGCTAGAGCTAGCTCGGCTCGGCTCGGCTCGGCTCGGCTCAGTTGTCGCGGAGAAGAGGCCGCCTCGCGACTCGTTGTGACAAGCCGAAAGAGATCTAAATCAGTCTGAATTACGCTGCTTCCTCGAGGGCTGCGCTCGAAGAAGAGGGTCGGCCGGGAGAGAGAAAGGAGGAGAGAAAGAAAGAAGAAAGAGGGAGAGAGCAATAGGGCAGAGAGGGGGTGAGAGTAAGAGGGAGAGAGCCAGTGGAGGGCGTGGGAGAGAAAGAGGGATGAGCACCCCAAAGGCCTCAGCCCCCCGCAAGTCGAGCTGTGTCCGAACTTCTTTTTCCCATCCCTAAGAGCGGCGCCAGCCGCCGCCACCACGAGCCCCGGCCCCGGCCTCGGCCCCGGCCCCGGCGTGGCGGCGGCATTCCTCGAATCAAGAAACCCGCGCGCCCCAAATCAGACACGCGCGTGCCAACTTCCTGCTCCTCCTAGCAATCGTCTTTTCTTCTCGCGCCGACGCGACGCCATCTGCGGACCGAAGCGACGCTCGCGCGGCCGCGTGGGGACGGGCAGGACAGGGCAGGGGGCAGGGGGCAGGGGGCAGGGGGCAGTGGCAGGGGGCAGGGGGCAGGGCAGGGCAGGGGCGCTGATGCTGTGTCCCGGAACCAGCGCAGCAGCATCAGCGCAGCGCTGCGGCGGCGTTGTGCCGGAGGGGTTGCCTAACCGCACGGGGCGAAGAGTGACGGTTCACCAAGCAGGGGGAAAGTGAGGGGAAGGGGGCTCAAAGAGAATGGCACACGACCGGCACCGAGAGCAGCGCGCGCAGCAGCAGGGATCGGAGCGGGGAGCGAGCGAGCTGCACGACCCGAGCTGAGCCGAGTCGGACCGCGCCGGACCCGATACCGGACGGACAAGAGTGTGGAGGACAAAAGTCCACCAGACTGATTCAGAAGAGCGCTCCCCTCGCTGTCTGTCTCTCTCGCGCTCAGCAGGGGGTGGTTCCGAGCAGCGTTTAAAGGTGTCCTCTCGCTCGCACCTTATGGCCGTGCCCAATGAGTGTGACAAGGAGAGAGACACGAAACCACAGTGCGGAATCACCTTACAGGAGGTGCGCCGTACATGTGCGAGAGAGAGAGAGAGAGAGAGAGAGAGAGAGAGAGAGAGAGAGAGAGACAGAGAGAGCCAGGAGAGCGCGCTTCTGAATCAGTCTGCAGGGTCTCGCCTATCGCGCGGCGCCGCGCAACGCCGGCTGACGTCTTATTCCTTGTCATTGTCATCGTTACTCAGGTCAGGGCCGGGTAAGGTAGGATATGGATGGGGGGGGGGAAGGAGAGCACTGTTAGAACCTTGCGAAGAAATGTTTCGCATTACGAAGGAAATCGTTCGTAAGCTGCGAAGCATTTGGCTGCTTCGTATTGCGAAGCATAAGCATTCTCTTCGTAGTGTGCGAAGGAATTTCTTCGCAAGGCGGGGCTTGCGAAGAAAATACTCCGTACTGCGAAGCCTTGCGAAGCAGCCAAAGTCTTCGCAACGCTGCGAAGAATTTTCTTCGTAAGAATTTTACAGTGAGGGGAGGGGAGGAGAGGGGAGGGGGTGCAGGGCAGGGCTGAGGACGGATTGAAAACAGCGCTCTCCTTGCTCTGTCTCTCTCATGCTCGTGGGGTGCTCGCTTCATAGGTGAGACAGACAGAGCGCGAGGAGGGCGCTCTTCTGAATCTCTCCGCAGGACAGGAGACACACCACACTCCGCCGCCACCCCAAAGACTAGGTCACCGCTAATTACGCGAGACGGTAGCGCGGGGTATAGGGCAGGGCAGAGCAGGGCCGCGGCGCCGCCGAATGCGTCTGTCAGAGCGCACAGTGAAGAGAGAGAGAGAGAGAGCAAAGGGAGATCGAGAGCGGGAGCTAGAGCGAGAGCGCTGCAGCAGCGGCAGCATTCCATGTCTGCGGACTCTAGGGCTGAAATTAGACGGATACCCTAGTGTGACACATCAGATAGATGATATTCGTCGCAGGGGAGTTAGCTAAGGCAAAAATTGTGGGTTCATGGGTCTAAATTTTAACGTTTACAAGCATAAAAAGTGCTGAATTCAGATTGTATACACTCTCATTTCCTTACGGATGTGCTATCTCCATAATACGGAGAATTTTGTGCAAGCGTAATATGGAACACAAATCATCTGTAATACGGATAAAATCATTCGTAATATGGATAATTTAATCAATATTACAAACATGCCTTCATCCATAAAGTATGGACCAAATTCACCGTAACTTCCGGATCAAGCAAGGTTTGTAATATGGATTAATTAATCCATATTACGGATGATTTTATCCGTATTACAGATGATTTGTGATCCATATTACGCTTGCACAAAATTCTCCGTATTATGAAGATAGCACATCCGTAAGGAAATGAGAGTGTATGGCTTTTTTACAAAAAAAAAAAATCTACATCAGAAAAAAAGATGCTTTTATAATCCAAAAACATGAAAAAATTCTCATATTAAGAGTGGTGTTATCGTCTACACAACCTATTTAGAGCTATCTCTGAAACACATTAAAATCCGCACATTTAGTTATGTGTAAACACACCAGACAAAGTATTATAGCTACAACTGACCACTCAGAAGTAATAATTTATTTTCTCTCAAGAAACAGAGATTAATCATGAATACAACACGATGTCAAATTTTAGTCACAAAGTTTTCGGTCATCAAGGCATATTTCATTCAGAAAATGACTATATTTATTTTATACCAAAATGGGATTTGATGCATTGTCATTCTACATTCTCCATAATGTGGTGCAGAACTTTTGAAAAATTCTAGCCATGCACAGAGGTAGAGTCTGCCGTGTCATTCTTGTTGATCTCCTGTCTGCTCCCTCATCATGTCACGAAATAACAACACAGGTCATCCGTCTGCTGGCAACATTGGCAGTTCACCTCGGGGTTGCCAGCAAAGCTCACCAGCTATAGACCATGGACCTCCGAGCTCCATCGATACTACACAAATGTAGGAAATCGTAGAGGTATATGTCTTTCTTGACAAAAACTACAAAGTGGCACAGACAAGCAGATCACTAAAGAAAAGCGAATACGGTCTTGTGAGGTAACAGGCATAAGGACTTCCTTCTGGACCACTCAAAGAGCTCCAAACTGATTATTCGCACAAAACAGAAGTTGATGATTTTGAGTCTTTATGCATTATGCCCTCACAAGGCAAAATCCACCAGCATAGAAACGCGATTGGCCTCGTGACTATTCCATCGGAAAGTAGGACACGCAAGGACGCGCTGCCTCGCCCTTTGGGTAAATTCCCTTCTGTACACCTCACGATTGGAAAACTATTCACCGGTGCACTCCTGGTCGCACAAGTGCCCCCCCCCCCCCTCCTTTCCCTTCCCCTGGGCGGGAGAGCGGCACGGAGCGGGCCGGGGCCGGGCATGACCCCCAGAGGTCTGCCCGGGGGCTGCTGCTTCACCTCCGGTGGAGCAGCCCGGCCCAGAGGAGAGGAGAGGAGCCTGGAATCCAATAACGGGATCCATTTCAACTATTTCATTACTATGCGGTACGGGTTTTGCTGCAAAGTCCATCAAGTGCCAACCAACAGGCAGCCCGGCCGGGCCGGGGCCCGGCCAGACGGGGGGAATCCGTTCACCTGAACGCCGACCGGACCGTTATTCTCACTGGCTCACCACCGTCTGCTGCGAGGGTTACGGGCCAGAAACTTGTCAGCACGGCCAGTAGGCCCCGCCTGGCGGGAGCGCTTCCTGGCCGCCGCACCGCCCCGTCAAGCCAAGCCTGCCCAGAGACAGCCCGGCAGCCAATGGTACCAATACCGCGCAGCGCCTCCGCGTCGGACTGTACGCCGATATTCCGACCCAGTTATACAGTTGATGCCGGAGCGGGTGCGGCCGTCCGCGTAAGACCCCGCACTGCATGGTGATTCCTGACACCGTATTGTTATTGTGCCCTCTCTCTCAACGCGAGAACACGAGGTGGATAGAAAAGGGGGGGGGGGGGCTGTTGGCTGACTATACAGGATTTTTGTAGCTCAAGTTGCCTACCTGCAGGCCGACCGGGGGGACGGTAGGATCACCTGCCCCCCATACCCCCCACCCCGCAACGCACCTGCCTCTCTCTTGCTCCTTACGGTCGTGCCCCACGACTCCGACAAGGAAAGAGCGACGAAACCAGTGTGCGGAATCAGCCTATACTGCTCCACCCGGCCGCGCCGGCCCCGCCCTGCTGAGCTACATGGAGACTCCGGGGAGCTACGCCACTGCTTGAGGGGCGCAACCGTCCCGCGCCGCGTCGAGACATAAAGCCCTACATCCCGAACGGCCTGGAGAGCTGGAGCCGAGGAGGGAGGCTGGGGCTGGGGCCGGGGCCTGCACCCCACGCTGCACCCCTCCCCGGAGGAGCAGCCCCGCCGCCCCGCCCCGCCCCGCCCCGCCCCCGCGCCGTCCCCGCCCCACCCCCAGCCGCGCTGGCGCCACGTCGGCGGGCCCGCGCCGCCCCGGGCCGGGCGGGCGCGACTTGCCGGCGCCGCTCATGTGGCGGGCTGGGGCGGGCTGGGGGCGGCCGGCGGCGCTAGGGGGGCGGCGCAGCAGCAGCGGGGGCGGCGGGGGCGGCTGCGCTCTAGGGACCAGAAAAAGATCGGAGCGGGGTGACGACTGCCGCAGCGGCCACGGCGCGGCAGAGTCGACGGGCGGGACGCGCGGGGGCGGGGCACACAGGCGGGGTGGGTGTGGGGGAGGAGGATACAGGGGGTGGGTTTGTGGCCCGGGGCAGAGCAGGGTAGCCTGCGCCCGGCAAACGAGCGCGTCCTCGTCTGTCCATCACTCTCAGGAGGAGCTAGCTGCCTGCGTTAAAAGTTCAGCCCACCCACACCTCCTCGATCGATGAATTCGGGTGGGGAAATAATGCAGGGCTCCTTAAATTGAGACAGATGACATGCTGGGTCTGGATGCCGGTCGGCTAAGGGACAACAGAGATCAACTGTACGGACGACACGGCGTGAAAAGGTGCGGATCTCCTTTGGTCTTTGTCGCGATATGTTTGTCTCCCTCTCTCTCTCTCTCTCTCTCTCTCTCTCTCTCTCTCTCTCTCTCTCTCTCTCTCTCTCTCTCTCTCCTCGCACACGCACACTCTCACACACACACACTCAACCCTCTGCCACACAGACGATGAAGAGGGCGCGCTTGCCTCTTTCCCTCCCTCCGATTCTCTCTATTTTTTTTTCTTCCCCTTGTCGGACTGCTCCGCCCCGGCCCGGCCCGCCCCCGCCTTCTCCTCCCCATCTTCAGCAAGCGGGCCGAGAGCCTCGCCGAGCGCGCTGCCCGCCCGGGTCTGGCTCGAATAAAGTGAAAGATTTCATTGCGGCGAGTGCGGTGCAAGTCCTGCCCCGCAGCTCCGCCCCGCCGTGCCCCGTCCAGCCGCACCCCGCCCCGCCGAGGAGTCTCTCCTGCCTCCACCCCACCTTCTAAGGTCCCTGGATACGACACTAATTTCCTGAATAAAAAAAAAGTTGTACAGAGCCCAGCTTTCTTTTCATCAAAATATTCCTATAGAAAACAAGGCGGTGCGGTGGCTCTATGAGACGCACAGCCTGCAGCTCCACATCCGTCCCCGCCAGCAGGGCCCCTCCAATTGTTTTCTCTAATCACTGACTGGGCTATCGCACCAGGCTGCACGCCGCTGCTCCGCCCTTCTCCGCCGCGCTGCGCGCCTGCCCCGCCCCACCCCGCCTCGCCCTGCCCCGCCCTCGCCCTGCCCCGTCCCTCACGAGTGAGCGAGGGAGAGAAAGCTTTCACTGCTGATTGGACGCATGGCTCTGCTGCTTCAGCTGTCCCCGCCCTGCCGCACCCCGCCGCGCTCCCCTGTGTGCCCGGCGCCCGGCCCGGTCCGGCCAGAGGCGCTTCGTGGCGTTGGCGCGGAGGCCGAACACAAAGCGCTCCTGCGCGCCACGCTGCGCGGTGTGCTCTGGAACGCGCAGGACGCCGAGGATAGTAGGAGGCAAGGGGTGAACCGGTGAACCTAGGCTAGGCCTGCCCGCCCCGCAGCCCGCGTGCAAGATGGGCCGTGAGGTCGCCTCGGCCCGGCCCCGGCCGCTAACTGCACAACGAAGCCGACGGCGTACATGTGCATGCTGAGCTTGCCCGCGCCGAGGCAAGCCCGCCCCGCCCCGCACCCCGCGTGCAAGACGGGCGGTGAGGTTGCCTCGGCCCGGCCTCGGCCGCTAACTGCACAACGAAGCCGACGGCGTACTTGTGCATGCTAAGCTTGCCCGCGCCGAGGCAAGGCCTGCCCGCCCCGCGCCCGGCGTGCAAGACGGGCGGTGAGGTCGCATCGCCCCGGCCCCGGCCGCTTACTGCACAACGAACCCGACGGCGTACAGCGTACATGTGCATGCTAAGCTTGCCCGCGCCGAGGTAAGGTCAGCCCGCCCCGACCCCGCGCCCCGCGTGCAAGACGGGCGGTGACGTCGCCTCGGCCTCGGCCCGTCGCCGCCCTCGCCTGCTCGCCTCGGCCTAACCTCAAAATCGACTTATTTTTTCGGCTTACTCCCTCCCTGCACTCCCCGCCTCTGCGTGCCGAGTGGTTTGTTTGAACTTACCTTGAGGTCGGTGATGGGCGAGACCGAGACACAGGTGTCGGTGGCGGTGAGGTTTGGCCGGTTTGACTGCTCCGTGGATGAAGCTGACGAAGCAACAGACAGCGAGGATTCTGCTCGGCTTTCAGTTCGTTCGAGATCAACGATCTCTTCTTCTTCCTCTGTTCTGTCAAAATCAACTTATGTTGCATTCGAACGTTTTGAAGAATCCTCTTCACGTTTCATGGCAGTGAATAGTAGCGGGTGTTGGACCCGCAGGTGGGCCCGGGGGTTAGTCGTCGTCCCGCTGTTTGGACATGTTACTTCCTAGCCACATAACTTGCACAAAACTTTGTCCTTCACTGGGTTCACATAATCCTTGAAGTGTCTCCACACCAAAGCCTTGCGCTTGGTTATAAAGGACATGGTTCCTTCCCCGTAATAACTAACGAAAGATCTTTAACCGCCGCGAATTTCCGTCACCAGGCCGTTGTGTCGCGCCGAAAACTGGCCGGGCTCAGCTCGGGACCAGGGAATGTTAGATGGGTAGGGAGGAGAAGCTCGTACCAACCTACTCAAAATTATCGTACCCTATTAGTAAAGTTAAGTCGAAATTATCGGACACTGTACAGCGCTTATGGGAGTCAAGTCGTCAAAAATATCGTGCGTAACCATAATTGCTTGCTAAATTTTGCTTCGCACGGGATTCTCGATTATCGTACGTGTACCCAATTACCGTTCGGTTATCAACCCTGCTCGGGACCAGCGGCCTGCATGCCAGGGTTGCCAGATTGGGCGGATTTCCGCCGATTGGGCTCCTCGGCGAGGTCGAACGGCGGGTTAAATTTCACATTGGCGGAATTCCGCCAATTGGGCTATAAAATTTGAGAATTGGGCGGAAATTAGGCGGAAATGAAAAAAATGGGCGGAATAGTAGCCGCACGGTTTGGGGTTGGCTGCACTGGCCCTCGATGGTCGCCATTGACTCGAACTCGGAGCTCAGTTATTTTTCGATTGATCTTTCGATCGATGCTGGGATCGGTTCATGACCCAGCCAAAAATTTTGCGTCAACCTTCGTTTCGATATCGAAATTTTCACTCGATTCGACGGATATTTGTCCTCAAAATCGACGTCAAAACGATGTCGAACAGTCGAAACGACGTCGGTACGACATCGTTCCACCCGTGGATTTGAAAAATTTGGGCGGAAAAGTCCCGCGAGGTGGCGTATTTGGGCTCAAAAGAAGGCGGCGGATTCAGGCGGATTGAGCGCTCTCTGGTGGCGGATGCGGTAGGCTCGGGTCTGGCAACCCTGCGCATGCAAGCCGTTGGGTGTACGTATCGAGCAGCGTTTTATGTAAGGTTTGAAAATTCAGTTGGGAGTGATTGTCAATATTGAGTTTTGAGATCAACATTAATTATTGGCGATAATATTCAACATAGAGTTCTAGTCAATGTTGAGTTTGGAGTTAATATTAAGTTTTGAGTCAATTTTGAGTTTTTAGCCAATATTGAGTTTTGAGTCGGTATTGAGTTTTTAGTCAGAATTGAGTTTTGATCAATATTGGATGTTGATATTGTAAATCCAATATCATGATATTGAAATTTCAATATAAAAAATATTAGGGGGTAAAAAGGTCAATTTATTGAAGACCAGCCCAGCCCTCGGGCCCTCGGGCGAACGGCCAGCCCCTTCCTCAAACGAGACCTTCTTGACACGATGCTTGACCCTGACGGCGCCGTACAGGTAGAGGGATCCTGCATCCCGCCTGTGAGATCGCGCGCGCACGCGCACACAGCAGTAAGAAGCCCGCACCGCCCGATTCCGTGCGAAACGGACCTTTCTCGAAAACGAAGGTAGGTGTCCGTTTTGCATAGAGCATGGACCCCGCCCGCATGCTTGCGAGCCGCAGACCCACCCCGCCGCTGAGTCAGACACCGCAGCCATTCTGGACGCGGCGCGGTGGCGGCAGCGATGTGACGACCGGAAGCTGTGATTGTGTCAGCGCGACGCGCTGCTGTGACTCACCGAGGCGAGGCAGCGGCGTGCAGTCTGCAGGGTGAATCCGCACAGTGGTTTCATCTCCCTGTCCTTGTCGCACTCACGGAGCACTGCCATCAAGAAGAGCGAGCTAGACGCTGTTCGGAATCACCCCGCTGGTCCCGTGGCTGCGGGCGCTAGGGAGGTTCAGCGCGCGACGCGGTCCCTGCTAGCAGATTCCGCACACTAGCACCCCCTCTCTCGCGCCTATAGTTCCTATGGCGAGATGGGCAGACCCCTACCCACTCCCCCCTCACCCGGCGAGCAAGGGGGTGCTAGTGTGCGGAATCTGCTTGCTGCTGCTGACCTAACCGGAGGTCTTGCGCAGCCTGAAAGGGAGGACGCTCCGCTCCGTCATCTAGCGAGCCGCCTCTGAGCGATAGGAAACCCCTCCGATTGTCCCCTGCTGCAGGCAACCCGTAAGTGCACCTTCGCGGACCATGACAGCCGGACATTCACCCGCGCCACACGTTGGATGCCACTGGACGGCAGCATGAGGCCAGCGAGGTTTTGAAAGGGGTTGGAGTTGGGGGCTTTGGAGGGCAGCGGCGGCAGGGGGCTGCGGTGGGCGGTGGGAGCAGTGGGGCCCGCGGCGGGGGCAGCCGCTCCGGACCACATTGCTGCGCCGAGCCGAGCCGTCTCACTTTTGCGGCCGCGCACGTCTGACCACAGGCCGCGCCAGGCCAGCACCTCCCCCTCCCCGCTCCTTTTTCTCTTGTGGATCGCGCCTCTCTCCTGCGGCGCTGCTGGCCGAGACGAGCAGGCTGAGAACATGGCGTTTAAATTAAATTCCGGCGTTCCGGCAATCGGAATGACTTCTTCTCGGCCAGCAGAGAGCCTGGGCCCCGGCCCCGGCCCCGGCAGGCGCCGCTCGATCACCGCAGCACCTCTCACTCCCTCTCACTCAGCCTTATCGCCACAGCCATTCTGCGCTTCAACCTCGCTCGGTTCTCCGCTCTCCAGTACACCACCGCAGAACCACCAACACGAGCGCCGCGATCTGCAGATGCTCTATTCAGATTCGCAGATTGGAATGTATTTGCAATCCTCATCGGTGGGCGCGCGGCGTGCGGCGTGCGGTCGGTCGGTACGCGCCAACAAGTCCGCCGATAGCCCAGCGTAGGGGAGAGGCGCGGGGCATAGCACCGCGACGGACTCGGACGATGCCGAACGAAACAACGGCATTTTTTTTAGCAGATGATAGGAATGTATCAGCCTGCTTGTTTAATTTTAGCAATAATTACCTTCATTTTAATGCGAGGACAAACTGCACAAGGAAGAGGGAGGAGAGTAGGCAGGCGCGAGTGAAAGAGAGAAGGAGAGAGAGAGAGAGTTTATCGTGGCAGCGAGTGCCGACCATGACCAGCCGACGCGGGGCTGGTTATCAGCCTACCGCGGCGTGAGTGCCCCGGCCCGGCCCGGCCCCGGCCTGCTCGGCTCGGCATGGCACACCGACTTTGCTGTTGAGTTTCGCCTGCGGTAATTACAACAGGTGCGTGCGCACCGACCCCCGCCCCTCCACCTCGCCTCGCCCGGGGGAGGGTCACAACTCTTTCGGCGCGCGCGCGATACATTTATCAGCGGAGCCGCACAGGAAAATAAAAACGGCGGCTTCGACACCAACAAGGTCGAGCTCAAGCCGTGGAGGGGCGGGGCTGCGGGGCAGCAGCAGGGCGGGGCGCTAACCGGCGCGCTAACCGGCGCGCGAGGTGGGGCGGGGCAGCAGGGCGCACGCACCCGTAACACGACCTGCAGCCAGCGATTATTACAAACAACATCAAGAACAGAGCTGCTCCAAAAAAAGAAAATATTAGTATGAATGGATATGGCCCTGTGTAGCGCGCCGGGCAGTGCCAAGGTGGCGCCGAGGCTCGGAGGCTCGGAGGCTCACTGTCTCACCGCCTCAGAATGCGTTTCCTATCGTTACGCTCGCTTGAAAAGTCGGCTACAGATAATCCAAAAAAAAATATGACAGATGTGAAAATGATCCGGAATGATGTATGGTAAAAGGATTGTTTTCGCAGGGAAAAACCGCGCGCGGCAGGTTGTGTTCTACAATGCACGTTCTGCCCTGCCCGCCCGGCCCAGGCGGGACCACCCTCGAGACGAACCGGGGAGCAATACAAAGTGAAATTCAGCCAACAAGACGCCATGGGGGACCGTGGCGAGACCTGCCAGGAGGGTGGGGTGGGGCAGGGCGGGGCGGGGCAAGGGAGGGAAGGGTGAGGCGGGGCGGGGTGGAGCGCCTCGCGGCTCCACGGCCCTTCAGGGTCTCATGAGGGATATTCGCGGAATGGGAGACGTGGGCCGGGCCAGGGCGGGAGCCTGCCTCCCCGCCATTAGCTGTACACATCCGCACGCGAAACCTCATCAGCCAACGTGGGCGGGGGGGGGAGGGGAGGGCAAGAGAGAGAGTGAGAGAAAGCCGGGCAAGGAAGTACGCGGGGAAAATATGGTTGGAGAAAAAAAATGAAATATGTGGAGGAGGAAATTCAAATTTTATTCGTGTTAATTGGATCATCTCGGTGCATGTATGCCATTGCCAGTGAATGCTGCACTGCTGCACGCGCGCTGCGAGCCCCATTGGCCCGGGCGGCTCGCAGGGCAGTGCTTGGTGGTGAGCGGGCCTCGGGGAAGGCTGGAGCGATGGCCCCGGCCGCACCGGCCGCCGCGAGGTAGAGTCCTAGAGTGACAGAGAAACGCCAAGGTTAATTATGCGCGCCGCAATTCCTCATACAGCTTCCCCTGTGCGCTAAACATGGCGGCCTGTAGTTTACGTTCTCGCGGCGGCGTCTTATGCGGTCTCAAGTCCTTTGCAGTGGAAGAGAAACGCTAAACTTGTCTTACTCATCTGCTGTTGAAAACAGTACGATTTATTCATCAAATTAA
Organism: Frankliniella fusca; assembly: GCA_029379305.1. Taxonomy (NCBI): domain Eukaryota; kingdom Metazoa; phylum Arthropoda; class Insecta; order Thysanoptera; family Thripidae; genus Frankliniella; species Frankliniella fusca. The sequence continues at coordinate 718,415 of JAHWGI010000700.1, read as the reverse complement.
ACGATTGTTGAGTGTTAAAGTCTCCTCAGACTCTAAATTCGATCATCTGCTAGCACGGCTAACAGCCAAGAGAACGCCAAAAATGGCGGTCATGGAAAATTCTCTGAGCGGATGAGTAAGACATCGTTGGCGTTTCTCTGTCACTCTAGGACTCTACTGCGAGGGTGCGCGAGGGCTACCGGGCTACCACAGCTCTGCACCCCCCCCCCTTCCTCTCACCCTCTCACACGCTCATCCCGGACCAGGCCGAGCGGTGCACTTGTCAAAATCACGTGCCGCCCCGTCCCGTGTACGCAGCAATAAAGGCGTGTGCTGTCAGCGAGGCGCTCCGGACCGGGAGTGGCGCCGGATAATAACCTGCAGCTCGACCAAAGAAAAAGGCCGAAAAAAATAATAATAGTAATAACCAGATGCTCGTCATTCGCACCCAGTGAAGATTGGGAATCGGCAGGATCAGGATCACCCAAGCCGACATGGCGTCCGTGCGGAACCAATAGTAACGAAGTGCACCCGCAGCGCAAGGGCGGGGCGAGGCGGGGCGAGGCGGGGCGAGGCGAGGCGGGGCGGGGCGAGGCGGGGCGGGGTGGGCGCGGGGTGGGGTGGGACGAGCGCGGACTGTGCCGCCTGCCATCGAGCCTCGAGGAAAGCTATGGCGTGGGTGCAGGATGCCGGGCTGGGCTTAAGCGAGTGACAATCTCGTTGTAGTGCGTCGTGTCCGTGTCACGGGGCTGCTGCTGCTCCTGTTGTTGTTGTTGTTGTTGTTGTTGTTGCTGCTGCTACTGCTGCTGCCGCTGCGACGTTTGCGGCGGTGACGGTGTGACGGAACTGGGGCTGACACGGCATCCGCCCCGCCCGTCCCATTCCGTCCGGGCTCACCTGTGTATGCGACCACAGCGCACCCGCCGCGCACCCGCCGCGCACCCGCCGCGCACCCGCCCCGCTCGCCCACGCGCGCCAACCAAACAAAACACGCACCTCGGCGCGTCGCGCCACAACCAACACAACCGCTCGGCCCGCAGTCCGATGCTGCTGGGCTGCCCAGAAAAGTTTCTTGCTACCAAACGGACGAGATAAATATCCGAGGCATTCGGCCCTGCCCTGCCCTGCCCTGGCCTTCCCTACCGCTGCCGGTCCGCTCCGGTTTGGGCAGAGAAGCGCGCCCACTGCTCTGTTCTTTCTTCCCTCGAGCAGGCAGCGGGAGAGGCAATGGCAGGCGATGAGAACAAGTTCCAAATTCTTCTCGAAAAGCGAAAAGCTTTCTGCGCCCACAAGTGAGCGGCGGCAGTAGAAATATCAGCCGCGTGGAGAGCACCGCGGGGCTCTGGGCCGGCGTGATTGCTGACCCGCGCGCGGCACGACCCGGACGAACCTCGCCAGGACCTCCGCGGCCCCGGCCCCGGCCCCGGCCCCGGCCCCGGCCCCGGCCCCGGCCCCGGCCCCGGCCCCGGCCCCGGCCCCGGCCCCGGCCCCGGCCCCGGCCCCGGCCCCGGCCCCGGCCCCGGCCCCGGCCCCGGCCACGCACCGTATATTTCCACATCCTTCTTGGAACAGCGGGGATCCTCCCCCCGGGGGAGCAGACAGGTCGCGCCCCCCCACGAGCGCGGGGTATCACTGTCCAATTACCTCCACCCCCTCTCTGACCTGACCGCGGGCGCGGGCGGGCGCGGGGAGGGCGCGGGGAGGGGAGGGCGCGGGGCGGGCGCGGGGCTATAGGGCAGGCCACCGGGTCGGGTCGGGCCGCCGTCTTTCACCGCCACGGTCATCAGGCCTCTTATTGTTCTGCGCGACCCTCCCGCATCCGGCCCCGCCCCGCCCCGCCCCGCCCCGCCCCGCCCCGCCGCTCCAACGCCCCCCTGCTGCCCGACAAACCTACAGCCCTGGGGGGAGAGGTCCTGCCCGGCGGGTCTGAGGCTGACCGGTCAGGAGCAGGAGGAACAAACCACCGCGGCTGCTGCTTACAATGTGTCTGCAAATTTTATGTCAGTCCTCTAACACTGTAAATCGAGGAGTGAGAAATCTCGCTCTCAGGAGAGCGAGATTGGTGACCCAAATTTTGTCGCTCCTGGGGAGTCATATTATTAAATATCACTCCTTTTGAGTCGCTTCTATGACTCAAAACGAGCGATATCTAGTGATCTCGCTCGATTTGAGTGAGGCTTATCACTCCAAATGAGCGATATAGAATCTCCTCACTCCTTTAGGGCGATGTTATATGCCTCGCTCAATTACAGTCAGAAACATGACTCTCAGATTTACAGTGAAGTACTTGTTTTGTAGACTCGAGAAATGTAATTTTCCGAAAGAAATGTATGTGAAGTAGATTGAAATTGGAACGTCGGAGCAGCGCAGCCGGCAGGGCTGTGGCTCAGCGCCAGCTATGTGTTGTGTTGGGAGGGGCAGACAAGCAGATCGTTAGAACGGCACCGGCGTTTCAACGCGTCCAAAAAATTAGTGCTACAAAAACTAAAATAAACATTCGAGTCATAAAGTCATCAATGGATGAGAAACTACAGTAACATATGTGAAACCGAGAGGTGCTGACGTGCTCTCCGAGAGCTCTTTCCTGCAGCCGATGCAGCAAATGAAGGGTAATATCTGCTGCTGCTCATTTGCGCTAAAAATAAGAGGGTAGAGCATGCATGCGTAGACAATCATTCTTCAACAGTGCACCTAGTGGCCCCAAAAATGTCAGCGCGGATAAAAACGGTTGTGTGATTCGGTCCAGCGCCTGTGAGGTAGGCAGCGAAACGCGCACGCATGCAGGGCGGGACGCGCGGGGCGCCTGCACTACGGCGCTGTGGCACAGCGTGTCGTCCACCACGCGTCGGCGGCGTCGCGCCGTTCTGATGTGACCGACGACGCGCCACAGCGCTTTAGGGTGTACACGGGACAACGTGATTACAGGGATTACACATGTATTTTGAAAGATTTGGACATTAAAGAGGCTAAAACCATTAAATATGAACAATTAGGTGGAATTTAGAGATAATTCTTCAAATTTACAGGATGACGGGGGTGGTGTCCCCTCGCTTTACCTTTCCTTAGCTCTGGACGACGCGGAGACACACGCTGCGCCACAGCGCTGGGGTGCAGGCGTCCCCGACCCACACTGCAGGCGCGCGCGTTTGCCTGCCTACCTTACAGGCGCTAGACCGAATTGCCCACCCTATACTTTGGCCCAAAAGAGCAAAAAGGACATAGGCATAGATTGAGTTTCAAAACCAGAACCCACAGGTCACGTCCTCGTCTACCGACGAGCTCTCCCCTCGAGAACATGTTACACTCAGACGGGGATGATTACAACAGCCAATATAGCCCCTTCCCGATACAGTCTACTTGGACCGACCCCCGGACGTTTTTCCGCGATCCCGATGGTACGAGGTACTTCCTGGACGGGCCCTGGCGCCGGCTCCAGGGGGGCGTCGTGGATGGAGGGGGCCCTGCTGCTGAGGGCTGACACATCGGACGAGCCTAATGCCCTCCATTTAAACTTTAAATGAGGTATTTGCCCCGCTCGGGAGAGGTGGGTGCACCGGAGGCACCGGAGGGTGCTGAGTCTCAGCCGGGCGGGGCGGGGCGCGGCGAGGCGGTACCGCCATGTGAACAGCAAGGCCGACCAGCAGGTTGATTCCGAAGATCGCTCCCGTCCCTCCGTCCTTGTTGCACCTATGGTGGTGCCCTATGGCGGGGGTGCCAGGACCCCATGAGTGCGACAAGGACGGAGGGGCGAGAGTAATCTTCGGAATCAGCCTGCAGGCAATGAGGCGATGAGCCGCGCCTCGCGGCCCTGGAGCGGGGCGGGGCAGGGCGGGTGGGGCGGGACACCGCAGACCTGTGACGAGACGGGTCGCCGTCACGACGCCCGGCCCGACACGACTCCTGTGAGACTGGTCCTTGTCACGCCTTGCGCCGTCACGTACGCGTCACGCGCGTGACAGAAGTGTTCTGCCGCCGCGCTGCGTCGAGAGAGATAAGGACGAGTCGGCACCGCCCAGCCTGCTGTCTCACTCGCACACCCGGGCTGGGCAGGTCCTGGTGCCGGTGCTGGAGAGCAGGGAGCAGGGCAGGCGGTGCACAATTTGCCTTGTCTCGATCTTGCACTCGCTTGCACCCCGAGGGGGAAATAACCTCGGACTTTGGTGTACACCACTAGTTCAACAAATTCAGTCCAATTCAAGCCAATTCAACCTAATTCAAATCTACTTTCAACTCAATTCAAGCCAATTCAACAAATTCAGTCCCATTCAAGCCAATCTAAACCCGATTCAAGCCAATTCAAGCCTATTCACACACACCAATTCAGTCCAATTCATAAGGCAATTCAAGCAAATTCACAGCCAATTCAAGGCAATTCACATCCAATTCACGAAATTTGTTACCAAATTCAGCGGTTATTTTCCTCCTTGTTGCACCCTCTATGTCAGCATATATCTTGAAATATCGGCATATAAATGTTTTTAGCAGATGATACCTTTGATACCGAAATACTTCAACTAATAAAGAATAAAATTAGTTCTGAAAAGTGTTAGCTTCCTCGTCGGTCACCTCAGTTGCTTTCTGAGGGCTTTAAAATTTTAATTTGAAGTTTAATTTCAAATTTAGCTTAGCCAATAAATGAGCAGGTAGACCTTCTTTTCTAATGAAAAATTTGTAAGGAGACGCAAACTAAAATTAATCACATTAGTACAAAACCTTGTTTCTGTTTACAGAGGGAAATTACGATCATTATAAGATTTTTCAGTGTGTACACGGAATATCGAGGAGGTTCACCCCTCGATCTGTACAGCGTTTCCTCCTCCTTGTCGGTATATCGCTCCTACCCCACCCTCTCCCGCCTTTCCCGACCCCCCGCACTGCTGCTGCCGACATACCGTGCAGCGCCGCTCGCAGTTCTTATTCCTTTGAGGCATGCAGACTTGAACACACTCTTGTATGTGTCCTCGCCAACGGGTGGGCCGAGCAGGGCGGGGCAGGGCGGGGCAGGGCGGGGCAGGGCGGGGCAGGGCGGGGCAGGGCGGGCCGCACCAATATGGCGCACGGTTAGTGTTTGCTCTGCTGGGACAGTATGGGTGGGGGAGGAGGGGGAGGGGACAGCTAGTCTTGTGACATGCAGATCGGATTACTCGCGGATAGGCGAGCAGAGTGGCGAACATCGCCCCCCCCCCCCACCTCTCTCACGGCACCGCGCACATGGCTGCGCAGCTGCTGCCGCTGCACTGTTTGCTCTGTTAATGCACCCCGGCGGCCCCGTCCCTCCCACGAGCACCGCTACTTACGCGTCCAGACATTTTTTCTTCCCTTTTATTTAATTCATGCGAATGGGTGCAATAATTGACGCGTGACTGCCGCGCATCCCGCAGCTTCTCTGACGCATCGCGCCATAGTAAGCAAGCAAGGCTAGGGCTGCGCCGCGGTCGAGGCCGCGGTACGGGTACGACGTGTTATACCTCCGCGAGGCTCTTCGAATACCTGCTAAAGCCTCAAGCTATATGGCGAGGAGCGATGGGGCGTGGCAGGGAGGCACATCACCGCGCGCCCCGCGCGCCCAGCGCGCCCTGGGGGTCCTTTGGGGAGAAGGGGAGAGATGGTGCTTGACGCGTTTTGTCACGGACCTCATTTCGGACCAAGGAGCCCGCCGCGCCGTGCAGAGACGAGCCGGTCCAACGCCCTGGCATCCCAACCTGCCCCCTCCCCCCCCCCATCAACCCCCACCCTCTCCACCCCTTGCCACGGCACACACACGCTTACCCCTTTACGCTCGCAAACGGAGAGGGGCAGGGGGACAGGACGCGCGCGCGCACACACACACGCACACACACACACACACACACACGCTGTGGTCGCAGAGGGTAGGGGACGGGACGGGAGGGGCGAGCTGCGTTTTGTGTGTCGACGCGGTTCAACGGCGCCGGCATTCGCGCACGAGGGGAAATATTAGTTGTCTCCGGCCGCCGAGCAGCGTGGCAGGTTCGTCCTCGCCTCGCGGTGCCGTCGTCACCTCGTCCCCCTTTCCCTCTCTCCCCCCCCCCCCCTCCCTTTAGCGGCCGTTCGCATCGTCTTGCTCTTAGCGGTCAGGATATACCCTCCCCGCCGCCCCCGCATCCTCGTCGTCTTTTCTCTTGTTTGCCCGGGCTATTTTGTTTATTTGCGAGTGTTGATTGAGTTTCCTTGTCAACCCGGAGGACCTCGAGAAGCAGGGGCAGGAGGGGTGCGGTGCGGTTGACGGTTGGGGCGCAACCCTTCCCTCAGCGCCGAATTGCCCCGCCCGCACGGCAGTGCCTCCAAAAGAGCTGGCTGTTGCGGGCTCCGCCGCTCTGGTAGCGATGCCGAGGAGCCCGCAAGAGCCCGCAAGGTGTTTACTGTCTGCCCGCAGGAGCCCGCAAGATTTTCAAAGTGCGAAATTTGGGTGAAATTTTCAATTTATTTGAATCATTGTTTTGCCAGATCTCAAGAAACTGAACTATTCTTCACATCTGTCAAAACGATATTGCAATTCAATTAAAGGTTTCATTCAAATTTTGCACTTAAAAAATCCTGCGGGCTCCTGCGGGCTGACAGTAAACACCTTGCGGGCTGTTGCGGGCTCCTCGGCATCGCTGCCAGAGCGGCGGAGCCCGCAACAGCCAGCCCTTTTGGAGGCACTGCCGCACGGGCCGCTGCCGGGCGCCGGGCCGGGCCAGAAGCAGCCCGCCGACGCCAACCGAGAACATTCTGATATTCATTCCACGATACCAAACAAAGCAGCCGTCCACGGCGGGGAGACGCAACGCAGGGCGTAGGACAGAGGCGCGGGCACGGCCGCAGTGGCGCGAGGACAGAGGGGAGGGGGCGCCAAAAATAAATACGCCAAAGTTTCTTTTTTTTGTGGCTTTTGTTAGCGCGCGTGCACTGAAAAAAAAAACAAGAAAAAGGGAAGAATAAAAACCAAGAGCGGAGCGCGTTGCGTTCATGTGACCGTTGAATAAAAATACGTGGGGTGTCATGGTGGGAGCCGCCGGCCCGGGCGCGGCCATAGCAGCCAATTAAACTGCAAGACGGAAGCAGGAAGAGTTCTCCTCACATGAATGAGCAGCTCGACCCGACCCGACACTGGCATAGCCCATCCGCCCGCCCCAGGGCGGGGTGGGGTGGCGGAGAAGGAAATATTTTTCTGCAGACGGAGAAGTTTATAATCCAAGTTCCGCGTCCCCCGCGTGTGCTTCGAGGGGCAGCAGTTGGACATAGAGAGGGCAAATTATCCCCCCCCCCCCTTTTCCACTGCTGCTGGCGGCGTAGAATGGGGAGGGCGTGGGGGAGGCGGGGCGGGGGCGGCGTAAGGGGAAGTCAAGAAACAGGAAGGGCGGATTAGGTCAGAGGACACTCAGCATAGTCTACTCCCTCCGTAAAACTTGCGTTTGACTGCGCGGAAAAATGCCTCTGGGGTGGGCAGAGTAAGCAATGCACTAGCGAGTGGCATTCCCTAATCTTCCAGGATTTCTGCGGAATGTGTTTTCAATTTAGTACGCTGGCAAGGTGCTATTTGACGAGGGAAGGATTAAATGGCCAAACGCGTCCCCGAAACCCCGCCGGAGATACGCCGTACACGACGCGTGGAGTATCGCTCTCCGCCCCCAGTCATGGAGTCTCGCCCCCTGCGGTTCAATTTGTCACTTAACCGGCCGGGACCGCTCACGATAGAAACCCATACGCGAGTCTGCCTACCACCTCCATCTGTTTGGATACAGGATCAATGGTCCAATAGAGTATGTTCACCGGTACCGGGTGTTTCAGAGAACACGTGGCAGCATGCGGATTTGGCTACCCGCTCCAGCCGTGGCCTCTTGCGTCAGCCAGACCCGCAACGCTGTTACGTGTTCTCGGTGAAAAGTCCGGTGCGTCTTTTTTAAACTAACAGCAGACGCACATGACCACTCGGAGAAGACAAGGCAGCAACCGTATTAGTCATCCAGGCATGATAGCAAAATAGGAGCAACATATGCCCTACCATGTATTGGCACAAAAAAAAATTTAACTGTGTTTGTGGATTGATAAAATCAATTCAATGTCAACAATTTTTGGTTACAAAATAAGAGATGATGCCGAACTTAAACAAAAAAGGAATTCAGAACTATGAACGAGAGAAGCGAGATACATGGAGTCTCTACCCATTGACAGGCCATGCAGAGGCTGACGCGGAATTTCGGCTTTGATTGGCGGAGCCCCACATGACGTCGACGATGAGTGGGTGGTCGGCTTTGAACTTGGCCCACATGTCGGTGCTCACGAGCTCCGCCAAGTTCTCCACGATGATGGTGGAGAGCCGGCGCCGCAAGCCGCTACCCATGATGTCGCCCAGGCCGAAGGCGGCGCAGTGCAGCACCTCCAGGGCGCGCTGCGGGCTGCAGTCCCACAGGCGCACGCAGCAGTCGTCGCGCAGCTTGGGCACCATGTACTTGTCCGCGAGCTGCAGCAGGTCCAACTCCATGTCCCCCCAGTCCTGAATCTGATCCGTGTACAGGTATTCCAGAAACTTCTCGACGGCAGCCCGGGAGAAGTCGACGAGCTCGACGCGGCCCTCGCGCGCCTCCACGTAGTCCCCGGTGAGCATGTTGTTGAGGACGGGGCTGCGCACGGCCAGCACGGAGCGGTGCGCGGGCAGCTCGACCCCGTCCACCACCAGCTTCACGTCGCACAGGTTGCCCTGCAGGCGCGCCTGGTTCAGGTGCAGGCCGGCGCCCGCCACGGGCAGAGGGCCGATCGCGTACACCCGGATCTTCACCGTCACCTTCCTGACCTGTTCACTCAGGGGCAGACTCAGCAGATTCTTGATCGTTTTCTGGTTCGGGATGAAGATCCGCGTCTCTGCTGACGGCGGCTGCGGCGGCGTGGCTCCGGCTGTCCGTCCAGCGGCCTTGGAGCGCAGGCCGGCGATCATCTTGCAGTGCGCCAGCATCGGCTGGCCGGTGGACCTGCAGCTCTTGAGTGACAGCTGTATGTTGGCCTCTTCATCTTCGTCGTCCTCGTCGTCGTCCGGGACGCTGAGGACCGGCGTGAAGGAGACGGCGCCGTCGTCCGACTTGAGCGGAGTGAGGGGGAACCACGACAGATCTACGACCACCTTGCGGCGGGCCGTCTGCTCCGAGAGCAGGCAGAGCCGCATGCTCATGCTGCTCGGCTGCTCCGTGGCCATGGTGCGCGGCGAGGCTTGCAATCACTGGAGCAGATATACCTACAAAAAAAAGAAAAGTTTAGTTTTTTCTTTTTTTTTAAAGTGGGGTTGTTATTGATTAAGGCAGGTCTAAATAGCCAGCCAAGTGAAGAAAACTAGAGTAGACTAGAACCGACTAGTTGCAAGGATTAGCACTAACATTTCTAAATATATATATATAGTGACAGTTTTAAACATACATCAAAAGTTCACTGCCTCTTCCCCTACCCATTTCATGTCGCACGCTAGTTGATTCTAGTGGTTAGGGCTAGGACTGTGCCAATAATCTGTTAACCGATTTTGGAATTCGGTTAATCAACTAACCGGATAACCTGTTATTTCAAACTTATGAACCCATTAACCGAATAACCGTTTCAACCAATTAGCTTGCTAATCAGTTAGTCAGTTATTTCTGTAACCAGTTAAAACTAGTATAATTTTTCTTTGTCCTGCTTCAGCGTATTGTTCAATACCATTATTTAGAACTTAGAATTTCATTACAATATTCTGTCTTTCAATATTAAGATCTTGTTTCTTTTTCATAAAACAACATCAAACAAGAATTCAGTATGATCCAGTTTGCATTGTCCACTGCCTTGTAACACTTAAAAAGCAACTTTCAACTTTTTCTGATATTCTAAAAATATTTCCCAGAAATTATGTAAAATTTGAGTAACCAATTATTTCAATAATGCATCATTTACCAGTTATCTTTGACAAACCGGTTAACCTTAACAGTAACCAGTTAATTTAAGAACCGTTTTTTCTGTTACAATTTCATAAAGCACACAGCCTTAAGGGCAGAACAGTCAACAGAAGCCAAGGCATTTGTTGCCCTCCCCCTCCCCTCGCCTGCCAACAATCCCAAAAAGAAGGAATCATAGGAATCTAGCCGACAGGATCGCACCTTGGACTACTATGTCAATGAAGAGTGAATGAATGATTGGATTGTATGCTAAGCTACAGTCGGTCTACACGACTGCCTAAAAGCACCAAGCGACAGAAACAAGTCTTGGCTCTGGTAACGTCAACAAAACTAGAAATTGATAACTATGCCCTCTAAATAAATTGACAGCAGCTCCTAATACAACTGGCAGAAGAAGGAAAATAATACTGGTCAACAAACTGTTCCATGGCAAAGTTTTTAAGAGCATTTTTTACCTGAGAAAACTTGTGTCATTGACACATTGAATGAAGAATGACCACTATGAGGCTCCTGGAAGATAAATATGCCCCACAAGTTCGTTTCAATTTAATCAAGAAGTGGCGTTTCTTAAGCGATCTAAGAGAGTTGTAAGTTACTAAATGATGAAGAGGACTAAATCAGGTAACAAATTATTAATGGGCCAGCTGTGACCAGTCAGAATTCATGTACTATCCTTTTCAAAATTTTAGAACATAGCTTTTGCATTCTCTTCTTTTTATTTTTATTACACTACCATGCTGCTTTGCAAAGGCTCAGGAGCGGGCTTAGTAAGCTATATCACAGCATGCAACACAATTGATTTAGATCAGATGAGGTCTTGTCCTTTGGTTTGAGTCTTGCAATGGAAGTCTTACTATTGATTTCAGACAACACCGAAAATTTTGAAGACCATGAAAAGTGTTAAAATTCAAAATGTATCCAGAAGTCAAGATTTCTGTGACCACGCAGAAAAGATTCAAGGATCATTTCAAACAAAGCAAAACAAACAAGAAGTAAAGAAAAAAGCCACCTTGGAAAATGGGAACCATATCAACCACTTGAAAAGTGTATGTTTACCGAACTAAATGACTAATGGGCTAATGGACTATTCTGTAAAGAATGAGTCAAAAATGAGAAAGGCTGAATCTTTGATTACTCAACATCATATTTAAATAAAGATTTACAAACAGGCAAAAGGCACAGTTTCTAGACTGATACCCGCCAGACCATACTAATGTAGAATAACCTGATAAATGAATAATAAAAATGGCAAAAACGAAGAACGAAAAAAACAGCAAAACTGTCTGAACGCCAAATGAATTGTTGTTAGGCCCCTGCCCATCAGAGCCTACAACTATTACCTCTAACTCAATTCAATCGAGGTTATAAACCTGACTTACGTGGCTTTCTTAATTTGCTGAGACCATCAGACTGTTTCCAAACAGATCGAAGAGTTCTTGTTTTATGAACCGATGCGTACTCACAGCTGCTAATATCAAACGCTTAACCTTACTCTCGAGCAAGGGGGCTTGGGCGGATATCTCAGACCACCTAGGCGACCACTCGCGGGAGGCCTTCTGTTGTCAAAGAGCCTGTGACGAGACGAGACCCGGCGGCGTAGTGGTGGCGCCACGTTGGGCGGCGCGGCCGGCGCGGCGGCGGCGCGGCAGCATCAGCATAGCGATTCTGGTGCGCGGTGCGCGCCCTCCTCGTTCTGTCTCTCTTGCACTCATGAGTTACTGATACAGCGCAACTCATAGGTGCAAGAGAGAGACATAGCGAGGAGGGCATGCACCGGAATCGCTCGCTGCAGGCGCGAGCATGAGTCTGAGCTGAGCTGGCTAAGCGGCGCTAAGGACCGGTGCGGGATCACGTTCTGCCAAGATGATTTGCGCTGGTTTTAACAGGGATGTCCAAATTTCCCAGGCTTAAAGACGTTATTACTGAGCCTCCGCGGTAGCGGTTTGGGCTTGCGCTGGGCTGGGTGTGATGTGTTATTGCGATCACAAACGATCACGATTTCGTCTGGTTGTGGTCGTAAGATATTTTAAATAGTCCCCCTTGTTTTAAGAAACGCTCAAAACAGAAAATTCTGTAAAATAAGGGATGCCGCCGCCATTCCCGGGGAGATACGTGACCCAGAACGGAATTGGTAGGGAATGACCAACATTGTGGTTGGTCAAGACTCAGTGATAAATCTCAGCCTCTCAGCCCATTATCAACAAACATGGCAAAAAAAAAACACGTCCTGTACATCGCCTCGCTCATTCATATTATATTATAGCAAATGATGCCGACGGCGACGGCCTCCTAGAACAGCGATTGGGATATGAGAAACGTCCGCAGCCTACCACGTAGGCAACCAAACCAACGTACAGGGGCATGAGGCTGCTCTCCTCTGCAGCAGGCCGAGCCGCACAGCACAGAATCAACACGAGCATAATCATGAACCATGAGCAACCAGTAACATGCTTCTTTAATGGAAATACGAACAGTTACCACACAACATAAAACAGAACCGAACAGATTAAAAATTGACACAATAAAATACACTGCACCATATTATTTGGAAAAAAGTTGGTCTCTGTCTATAATATACAAGAGTGCACGGGTTGATACACTTTGAAAAGAAAGTTAGGCCGTAGGCCGTTCTGGACCCCAACGTTTCACGTAGAATTTACTGCAGCGACCACACGTACTGTAGTTGCCCAGGCCCGGCTTGGACTTGCGGTCCGCGCGGAGTCAAGCATGACGTCGACCAGCGGCTGGTTGGCGGCGGCGCAGCGCAGATCTCGTCCCACAGGGCGGAGCGGACCACCTGGTCTAGGTTCTTGGTGGCGATGGCCCAGAGCCGCCGCCTCATCGGGCTGCCGACCATGTCACCTGACGACGCGACGGTCAAGCACGATGTAGAACACCTACATCGTGAGTGCGAGAGAGCTAGAGCGCTCTCGCACTCTGGGCAGAACTAGAACTCTTGAGAGCGAGAGAAACAGAGCGAGGAGAGCGCGCACCGGAGTCGCTCTGCAGCGCAGCAGCAGCAGCAGCAGCAGCAGCAGCAGCAGCAGCAGCAGCAGCAGCTCAAGGGCGCGGCGCGGGCTGCAGCCCCACAGCAGGGCGATTCCGCACAGCCACTTCGTCTCTCTGTCCTAGTCGCACTCACGGGGCAGGCCCATAGGGAGTGAGAGAGAGGACATTACAGAACGCGCACTAAGCACTCGTCGCGCAGCTCAGGCACCGAGAACTGTTCGGCGAGCGCTATCAGCTCCAGCTCGGCGCCCTCCCAATGCCACGCCCCGTGTACAGGAACTCGAGGAACTTCTGATGACGACGAAGCCCGCCTCCTTGAATTCGCCGGTGAGCACGACGCGCAGCACAGGGGCTGCTGCGGACGGTCAGCACCGTCAGCACGGCGCGGGGCGCGCCCAGTTCCACGCCGTCCACGTTCACGAGCAGCACGGTGGAGGGGGAGACGGAGGCGGGACTCGGGGCCTTCCCTCATGCAGATCCGTGCGACAGAATTTGTCACCATTTGTCACCACCTGGCCGGGTCGGGGCAAACTACTGAGTCTGGTCTCCGTCCCAATTCTCCTTTTCGTCGGTCGGTCTGGGTCGGTCGGTCGGTGCGAGAGAGATAGTAGCCATTTGAATCGTATACATCTGTCTCTCTCGCACCGACCGACCGACCTGGAACTGCGGTCGGAGAAGCCACAGGTAGACGCGGCGTTCCGACCCCGACCCAGCTTAGGTGCAGTCGACAGCCGACCCTCCCGGCCAGGCCGAGTGTGCGAGAGAGAAAGGTCACTGTAACTGCTCGCTTGGCTTTGGCTTTGAATGAGTGAGTGAGTGAGTGAGTGAGTGAGTGAGTGAGTGAGTGAGTGAGTGAGTGAGTGAGTGAGTGAGTGAGTGAGTGAGTGAGTGAGTGAGTGAGTGAGTGAGTGAGTGAGTGAGTGAGTGAGTGAGTGAGTGAGTGAGTGAGTGCCATCCACATTCTTTTTTTCATGTTAAATACTCAATTTTCATTTGTTATCACCTGCTTCGTTTTGGATTAAATGTCATTTTTTCCGCATTTGTATCTCCAAATCCGCGTTTTTTCACTTTGCCAGTTTGGTAACACTGGACGAGATCTTGGGCGGCGATAGCTCACGGTGAGCCACGATGGTGAGCTCACCGGAAGCGAGTTCTAGACCGCCTTCTAAATCGCTGAAAACAGGGTGAGGGGGTGCTTGTCGAGGAATGCATGGTTAAAGCCAGGGCGGTAGCATGGGTTTTTGATTCATGTCCCGACTGGTCCCGACGGCTCCAACTTTCGACGTTTCGACGGCGTTGTCATTATTGTTTGACGAGGACTAGATGTTACTTTTAACCGTAGGATTGTGAATCCTTCAACAGTTTTGACGTTTCGGCGAGTAAACACTATGGAATACAATGAGACTTCAACAAATGAAAGTGGTTAACCTAAAACTTTCGAAAATGGTACTCAACAATTTAACCTCAGCTTTATCAATGTGATTCGTCTCGTCCTCTTTATGTTTGGTCTTATTCCTTTCTGTAATGTGAACTTCAAATTTAGTTTTGCTACAGCATGCCAACTTTTTCCAAGTTTTCTTCATGCCTGTTCTTTTCTCTTTTCACTTGCCTTTGCTGCATTGCATTCTCTTCCCTTATCCCTAATTGTTTGTTGCTGAACCTCACATAATTATTGTTTCCCCCCAAATATGTACTACTCAAAATTACTAGTATTATATGTGGTTGTGTGACTGTCGCTATATCCCCACCATGAAATGTTGCTGTGGTTTGGTTTCTGGTCTTTCCTATAATGAATCTATGGAGGTCTCCACTCTAATGAAGAAAAGTAGGAAGACAGGCCAGGAACTCAACAAAACGGCAATTGTTCTGAGCTGTGATTGGTCGAGAGCAGATGAACTGTTCAAAACAATCGCCATTTTTTACCTTGCATCAGTTACTTGATGCATTAATATTCTACTTGTTTGTCACCAGGTGTTGAAAAGAGGAAGCAAAATTTCTTCAATTACGGCAGTCATCTTGCTTCAGATTTTGGTGAGAAATATGCTACTTCTTCACCATCTCTTCACCTCTCTCACTCTGCCTGCTCTGTGTTATTAATTGCCACATAGTTCCTTTCTACCAAATTCCATACCTTTTGGCCTAGTGCTTTTCACACCAGTGCACTGAGACTGATTCTAAAACCTGTCTGGTTTTTGTTCCAGTGAGCTCAACGAGACTCCTCCTCCCTGCCATGACAGAGCAGCTGCGCCTCGTAATTGTCTCAGAGCAAGAGGTGAAGTTCCAGATGAATGACAACAAAGTTAGTCTTCGCCCTCTGTGTACGAAGGATGGTAGCCTCTCCATTGAGCTGGAACTATTTCGTGATAAAAGTTATTCCTGTCAAAGTACTCGGGGTAGATTATACTGTGGTAAGAAGAGAGATGAATGTATCTTATCCCTTAAATCAAGTAAATGCCTCTATCCGGTCATGGTACACTGCACTATACGTGGCATATTTCGAACAAAATTAGTTGAGAAAATGCAGCGACTCCTCTCCGCCAGCAGTGAAATGAATGTTTCTGTACAATTTTCCAACAACTTTCAACGTTCCTCTGGATACTTAACTGTCAAGATTGTAGTGTATGCCATTATTAGCAGCTCTCCGCGGACAACAGTTGCCAGTCCATGTCTTCACCGCGCCCGCTTGGATGGAACTCTATGTGACGTGAAGCTGGTGGTCGAGGGCATTGAGTTGTGGGCGCACCGAATAGTGTTGGCAGCCCGTAGTTCAGTGCTGCTTGAAATGCTGACGAATAGGTCGGAGGAGTTCCCGGAGGTGCGCGTCGAGCCTGAGGCCGTCTCCAAGCTCGCGGTGGAGAAGTTTTTGGAGTTCCTGTACACCGACCAGGTAGAGGACTGGGCGGCCTGTGAGGTGGAACTCTTGCAGCTGGCCGCCAAGTACAAGGTGCCGGAGCTGACGGACAAGTGCATGCAGCGGGTGGTGGAGTGCGAGGGTGTCGAGGCCCTGATGGTGCTGCACGCCGACGGGCTTCACGGGGTCCTCGACCGCCAGCTGCACCGCCTTCTGACGGCCGTCGTGGTGGCCGACTTGGAGACTCAGGCCAATAAGCTGGCCGACACCATGGAGTGGAAGGAGTTCGAGTCCTCTTTCCCGGTCCTCGCCCACACCATGTACAGGGACCCGTCGGCACAAGCACTCATGAAACGTTGGGATTCTGAGACCGATGTTGGTTACCATTCTGCTGATGTAGGTCCCTGCCTTAATCGAGCGCGCCTGGACGGCAACCTGTGCGACGTGAAGCTGGTGGTCGAGGGCATCGAGTTGTCGGCGCACCGAGTAGTGTTGGCGGCCCGCAGCCCAGTGCTGAACAAAATGCTGACAGGCAGCTTTAAGGAGGCCGCTGAAAGATGCGTGAAGCTTGAGGACTGCTCTAGGGAGGTTGTGGAGAAGTTCCTCGAGTTCCTGTACACGGACTTGGTAATAGCCTGGGAATCGTGCGTGGTCGAGCTTATGGAGCTCGCCGACATGTATGATGTTCCGAAGCTGCGGTCCTTTTGTGAGCGGAAGCTGTGGGACTGTGACCCTCTCTTGGCCTTGAAGGTGCTGCTGACAGCAGGGTATAGTGAGGTGTTAGGCAGCAAGGTGCGCCGCCGGCTCTCTAACATTGTTCTTCAGAACTTGGAGACCCTGGACAACACTAAGGAGTGGGTAGAGTTTCAGGAAATGCATCCTACTCTTGCTGATTCCATTCTTTGCCTTGCAGACCACAAAAATGGTTTCCTCTATTATGACTTTGTAAATAATTTATATAATAATTAATAACTTATCTCTATGGTGAAGCTTTGTCCCGATGGCTTTTCAATTTTTAAGGCAAATTATTATTGTCCTTGTTGTATTTAGATATGTAAGCCTTTAAAAGTTATGAATGTTTATTGCTTCCCATGTTGCAAGAGCTCTGTCTTAATAGAAGAGGCATGGAATGTTTGTTTTGTTTTTAGTTTCTTTAACTTGTCCAGAGAGCACACTTTGGTAGATCGTCAGATATTCTTTATTGTATTCCTGTTGTATTCTTTGATGCAACTTAGCATTTTGTTACCAACACGTTACTTTATAAATAACTCTCTAAAAATTTTTTAGAGTTTTCAAAAAGATTGTACCTCCACTCAACAAACTCCTTATGTTTTGTTATTAGATTTATAGTGTTTCGATTAGGAAGGGGAGAAGAATAGCGGATAGAACAAAAGTGTCCTGATTGGCTGAGCGCTTCGCGCCACGTGAGCGCGCTAGTGGTGGTTGGGGTAGTGGTGGGAGCCTTAGCCAACCAGGTCGCTTTTTGTTCTATCCGCTATTCTTCCCCCTTTTCAAATCAAAACACACTATTAACTCTTCTATCGGTCCTTCTAAAAAAGGAACTAGATATCCACAATTCTGTTCTAAAATGCTTCTTAATATTTGACTATGTGCCCGTCATTTGCTCTCTGGCTCTGAAAGCTTGTGTTTTTTTGTGTCCCACCAATAAATAAAAAAAAAAGGAAGTACTCGACATCATAATGTGTCATAATGTGTTTTCCAACAGTACCAGTGATTGCAACATTTTATTTTAACAAAATCTAATTCTACGTTAGTATTCATAGGATAGTTTTCTGTTTCACAATTTCACAAAAGATGCATTACCTTATTTTTTCTATGGCAGAGCCAAGTCCTACTTTACAACAACGTCAATGATTTCATTCATTTGAGGTATAGTTCTTTGATCCTAGCTAGCGCAAAAGTTTGTGGGAGTCAGTTTTGATCTGTCCATATTTAGTATTCATCAGATAAGCCTCCCGGACACATCAGTTATTGACTCAATTTTTCAGTCAAGTCCACACTTCGCTGGCGAGTATGCAATCCGGCAACACAGTTACACGTTCAAAGAAACACCCGGTACAGTGATTGGAGAAGGGGAGGTACCTCTCGGGGCCAGTGCACCACGGAGAAGGACTTGCACTCGCGATGGAGAACCCCTGGTGGGTAGGCAGTCCCGCCTAGCCGGTGAGTGCGATGGGCGGCCAACACACTCAGGCGCCTGGCCTGACGGGCAAGACCGGCAAGACCCGAGACAAGAGGCCTGGGCCACACTCGCACTGTTAAAGGAAAACATTCGTATTACGGGGATCGAACGCGGTCTTCCAAGCGAATAACAAGTCTATGATGAGTCTCCGGGTCAAAAGGCCTCAAAACGCCACTTTTTCGATGTTTTCTCTCCAACACGCTCCCATCCGGCCGGCGGCATTGTTTCGGACGCTTCATGTCATATTTCTTGTGTGTTGCAGGAAAATGTCACGAACTTGCTGGGATTGAATGGCCTGTGGCCCCTCTACATTTCCGTGCAATCGGAATTGGGCTGCGAGCAACACTGTGAGAAAATACCACGGTAAATACCTACGGTACGCGCCGTTAATTTGTTACCTGGTCCCGGACCGTAATTTTCAACTACGGTCTGAATCTTACGGTACGCACCGTAGCCTGTAAATATTTTGGGAAAGTTCAATGGGGCACATTCTATCCACAATGAAAAACAGTCAGTACCGTAATAATAAGCTACGGTCTGACCGTATACCAAAATTACGGTACAGACCGTAGGCGCACTGTAACTCCCTACGGCATTTTTAACAGTGAACGATATTCGTGCTAGGGCGTTACGATCCATAAACGGCTACTTACGTGAGATGGAGGTTGGCGGGACATGTGCGATGGTAAGTACATACCCTAGGTAGCCACCACCTGTCGCGGGGCGTCGTCTCCACTCCGGCAACACGGCCTGTGCTGCGCACGGCGCACGGCGGGCCCGAGAACATTATTGTACCCGTACCCACGTTTCGCGCCAAATCGGACAAGAGACTTGAATTGCAATCCGCGTATGGTTCCTCTCGTCGCTCGAAGCTCTTTGGG
This sequence comes from Frankliniella fusca, assembly GCA_029379305.1. NCBI lineage: Eukaryota > Metazoa > Arthropoda > Insecta > Thysanoptera > Thripidae > Frankliniella > Frankliniella fusca. The sequence goes on along the minus strand of JAHWGI010000700.1, from coordinate 699,578 downwards.
TGTTCGTTGTGATCGGATGGACATGTACTTTCATTTTAGGTGCGAACGGAGGAAATCGGTGACCTGACCAAACTCTCGGTACTACGTAGTTATTACGCCTATCACACCGTTTTAAAGCACATTTTGCTGCATTTAAACATAACTTTACGTGTATTACGGTGAAATTACCGAATGGGGTGTACAGTGTATTTCAGAAGTTAACACCTCCTCGCAGCCAGCCGAGCCACCAGTGCGGCCGGGCAGCGTGCGCGCGCGACTCGGGTCCGGCACGCCAAGCTCATTTTGACTATCCTTACTCGCGATGTAACAGTGTTCAAATCCCTGCATACCTCAAAATTGGCCGGTGCGCTCGCTGCTTGCGCTTCATAAATAAGTCAATCTTTTCGCTCTCTCCACTTGCGATGTTTTGGAAATTATATCAAAATTAGCGCATTTTTTGCCGAACATTTCAGTCCGGCTCACTTCTCATCGTTTATCAATCTTATGCATTTTATGTTAACTGACTTTGTCGCTTCGCTCGGAACTACATCTTTCTGCAATGCAAATGCAACTTAGAAATTTAGATCTACACGCTACGCACTGATCCTTTTTAAAAGGTAAAGAGTTTCAATTCTATTGGGAACCCCGCACTGTCGGGAAAAAAAAAAAAAACCTACAGGAAATCCTGTTAATTTTTATGTCAGCCTTTGCCGTAGTTTATTTTACCGGATTCACTGTACTTCCTGACAAAATTCATCGTACTTCCAGACTGGTAGAACGTTCAATTCTGTCTGAAAGTACAATGAATCCAGTAAAATAAACTACGGTAAAGTATGGCATAAAAATTAACAGGATTTCCTGTAGTTGTTTTCTTTGACAGAGATGCAAGCATTGCATTTTCAATCGATTCGTTGAAGGTCCTCTGAGAGTTGGCAACCCGCACGTTTTGCCCCCTCCTCAGCCGTTAGCTAGATCGGCCCCTGCCTGCGCGCAGCGCAGCGCCGCGCCGCGCTCCTGTCCTGCGGCTGAGGCTGACCGAAGCACCCTCGCCAGGGGAATGACCAGCTCTAGGGCCCTCGCCCCTCCCCGCGCCCCGCCCCGCCCACCCCGCGTCCCGCTCACCCAATTTATGAGGCGCGCCTGAAAGTAAAAGCAGAGGTACCGGGTGTCCAAGCGAAGACAGGACCGTACGTTGTGTTGCCTACGCGCTGGCTGCAGGCGCTCTGGGGAGCGGGGTGGCTGCGGCGGGTGGAGGGGGCACCCCAACACCGCTCTGCTGCTGGAGTCGCTGAAGAAGGGAGTAGCGCAACGGAGTGTGGAGTGCGAGCAGGCGGGAGTGGGGACCACCAGGGCAGGGCTGCGCTGCCAGCCCTGCGTCCTGTCTAGCGCCCCTCCGACCCCGCGGGGTTTCCCGCGACAAGGACCCCTCCTCCCTCGTGACACCGCGCGGGTGCCCGCGACCCCTCGGGGCTGCCCGCTACTCCCCGGGGGTGCCCGTGTCACGGAGGAGCATCGGTCCTTGTCGCGGATTGCGGGCACCCGCGCGGTGTCACGCGGGAGGAGGGGTCCTTGTCGCGGGAAACCCCGCGGGGTCGGAGGGGCGCTAGACAGGACGCAGGGCTGGCAGCGCAGCCCTGCCCTGGTGGTCCCCACTCCCGCCTGCTCGCACTCCACACTCCGTTGCGCTACTCCCTTCCACAGCGACTCTAGCGGCAGAGCGGTGTTGGGGTGCCCCCTCCACCCGCCGCCACCACCCCGCACCCCAGAGCGCCTGCAGCCAGCACGTAGGCAATCCAACGTACTGCCCTGTCTTCGCTTGGACACCCGGTACAGATAGACGCGCTTTGAAAATTACCCACCCCAACCTAGTACTCAATAAAACGAGGTCACAATAAAATCCCGACGAGGGAGAGGAGCAGTGAGCTGCGCGTCGCTGCGCGTTCGTTGCCCGCCGCCGCGGGTTGGAAGGGGTGCGAGCGACCCGCTTGTCTTACTGTGGCGACCCGTACCCGTACTGCCGGTATATTATTCGCATCAGCGCTATCTTGTACCGTGCAGGCAGGTATTGCACGTCGCGCGTTCGCGGCGGAGACGGAGCGCGGGTGGGGAAAGTCCTCCAGGAAGACTATCTCGGGCGGGGGCGGGGCGAGGCGGGGGCATTTGCTCCAGTCACCAGTGCACCTCGGCTCGGAGCCGCCCTCCCACACCCACAGGAGGGGCGGCCCTAATGCTCGCGTTACCCATACCTACCTACCTACCTCTACCTGCCTCTCGCGGAACGCACTGCCCATTACTTTATGGCACTGCCCCGACGCAGAATGTAAAAGCAGAAGCGACGTACGTGCGTCGTGTGATGCGCGCAGGGCGGGGCGGGGCGGGGCGGGGCGGGGCCGCCGGGGCAGGAATAGGGCGCATTTCGCTTCCCTTAGCGAGCCTAGTGAAGTACCCTGCACACCACAAGCTGTACACGTTTAAGGGTACGATATGTATTTAAACTTGGACAAGTTGTCTCAAAAAGTTTGACAAATTTGCAAACATTTGTCCCAAGCTGGTGATGTGCACAATAAAATCTCAACATTTCTGAGGACAAAATTGTCCCCTCCCATTTAGGGTGTGCAAGGGGTGGGCCCTCGTCAAAGCGAATCAACTCTAAACAGAAGCTGAAAGGGGGAAAAAGGGGTGGGGGGGCAGCCTGGTCTAGGAGGGCGATCACGACGAGAATGACAGAAAGCTTTATTGCAAACTCACCCCGAATAAGTCTGAACATGTATTTTAATGCGTACCCTGCCTAGGTGACTTGATAATCTACACACATAGAAGACAGTTTTGATCATTTCTGAATCGTGATCTAACTCCAGATTCCGATCCGATGAAGCTAAACTACTGACTCTTTCTATGGCTGTAACAAAAAATTCTTCCACTCGGGAAGAGGGAAAAATTCTGTTAATAAATCCTTACAAAGGTGGTTATTCAAAGGGTTTCTCCCAGGTACATTGGAAAACGCGTGGGCACCAGTGCTAGGTGTTGTTCATCCTCCGTCCGCGGTCCTTGCTCAAGACCTGGTAAATGAACTGCACCTCCTGGTACCACATGATGACGGTGTTCATGAAGAAGTTAAACGTCATGTCGCCGACAAAGCGCGGGCGCACCGAGTCGCAGCGCTGCGCGCGCTTGAGCAGGAAGACGAGGGTCTTGCGCGCAGCCGGGTCCAGGAGCAGCCAGTCGCAGCGGTGCACGGCGCTCACCAGGCCGCCGCTGCCCCCGGACAGCTTCTCGCCGAGCACGCACAGCCACGCGTAGCTCATGGCGGCCGTGATGCAGGTGAGCACGCCGCGCGTCGTGGGGCCGTCGAACAGCGTCTGCAGCGCGCAGACCATCACGCCCGCGTTGCCTCCGAAGTACACGGCCGACAGGAACGGGCCGTACAGGTCGTTGAGCTCCTGAGCAGGGCCGGAGCCGGGCAGGGAAACCATTCACCATGTCAAACCATGTCACCGCACCTCGTAATACGTGAAAATTTAGAAAAATTCAAAATAATTCAGAAAAGAAACAAAATCAGAAAAAAATAGAAAAATTCACAAAAATTTACAAAAACAATAGGAAAGTTCAGGAAATATTCAGGAAAATACGGGAAAATTAAGGTACAATTCAAGTGAAAATTCGCAAAAATTCTATAAAGATTCGAATTAAAATCACGAAAAATCACAAAATGTGTACACCAAAATTCAGAGTTCTTTTCCCATTTAGAAAAAATGACAAAATTTTAGGAAAAGCAAACGAAAACGAGAGAAAAATTTCATAGACATTCGCGTTATATACGTACGTACACCAAAATAATTCAAAGTTCTCCCCATAGCCCTCCTCACGTGGGAGGCACTGCCCTGTCGGTGCGGCTGCGCCATACCTTGCTGAGGATGAGCACCTGGCTGTGCAGGCGCGCACAGCGCCGCACCTGCGCGAGCGACCGCGCGGCCAGGATGTCGTTGTGCAGCATGCGGTACATGGCGACGATCTTGGTGCCGCCCTCGGCGTGGCAGCACTGCTTGAGCACGATGCTGAGCGCCATGGGCAGCAGCGTGTACGTGAGCACGGCGTACTCGGCGAAGAAGGCGGTGCCGTACGCGCCGCCGTGCGGCAGCACGCCGAAGAAGGCCTGCTTGTGGATGAGCGGCGCGATGACCATAGCCAGCGCCAGGCTGCCCATGTTGAGGAAGGAGAAGATGAAGAGCGTGCGGCCCAGGCGCATGCGCAGGCGCAGGTCGCGCGCGTGCTCCGGGGACACGGTCCGCTCCAGCTCGGCTGGGAGCGAGGAGGAGTTAGACAGACAGGGAGGGCATCGAGGAGGACGGGGTAGTGTTTCCAATCGGTCGGATTCTGGCTGTCCTCGACTGTCTTCCATCTCTCTCACTCTCATGCGTGTCAAGTGAGAGGGAGAGAGACGGAAGACAGTCGAGTACAGGCAGAATCCGAGCGATTGGAAACACTGGGACGGGCTGCAGCTGCACCACGTCACGGCTCTTACTGACGACGCCCTCGACGCGCTCCAGCCAGGCGACGAAGGCGGGGACGAAGGTGGGCGTCGTGGCGCTGAGCGACCACACGCCCGACAGCCAGACCAAGTCGATGATGAGCGGCATGAGGGCGATCGCGTCGCGGTCGAGCACGTGGCGCGCGGCCTGCACGACGCTGAGGGAGGCCTGCAGCACGGCGAGCGGCCGCATGAGCGGCGCCCTGGTGGCCGCGATCAGGACGTGGACGACCTGGCCGTGGGGGTGCTTGCCCCACGCGCCCATCAGAACGTTCCGCGCGCGCCGCACGTACCGCGACACCGCGTACGCCGGCTCCCTGTGCACGTCCTCGTCATCGCCGTCAAAGTCGGACTCGGCTGCAACGTGACGTGAGGCGGAGATGAGAGAAGTATTCTTTTCTTTCTCTCCCCTGTCATTTCTATAGAAAATGAGTAGGAGCAATCCTGAACTTCGCAAAATTTTTCTTGGAATGCTATGGATTTTCCCTGAATTTTTCTGAAATTTCTCATCGTTTTCTTTCCTTGGTGAGCTTAGTTTCATGCAATAATACTATACCATCATCGAGCCGGGCGTTCAAGTCCACCGACTCGTCGACAGAGAGTTCGTCTCCGTCCATTTCTGTCGATGGCTGGAGAGAGTTCCCCTGATTCCGATTCCAGCTTTCACGTTAGACTGTCTCTCCAGCAAACCACTCCAAACTCCTCGCCGACCCTCCACGCCCTCCACTCACTCCAGGTGAGCAGGGAGGCGTCTGAAACCCCCACCCCTCGCTTGCTATGGTAGAAGAAGGACTCTCCTTCTCCTTGCACGCGACCGCATGCATTAAACACCAGCTGCTGATGAGCGCGCGTCCAAATTTGCCGACCTTCAACCGAAGATCAAAGAGGAAAAGCGTCAGGCTAAAAATTCGAACGTGACAGGTGGCGGGCGACAGGTGGGGGAGTGCAGGTCAGGGCACTGGCCGGTAGGAGTTGCCTGAACCCTCTCAGTAGATCACAGGGCGCCTGCCTGAAGCGGCATGATATGAATGGGCTGGGCAGCTGGGCGGGCCTGAAAGGGTGGGCGGTATTCTAATATATTGGCACCAAAACCACCATCCAAAATATATTGGAGCTCCAATATTCAGATTTTCATGGGCAGGTGGGCGGGCTTAGGGGTGGGTGGTATTTCAATACATTTGCACCAAAACCAATATCCAAAATACATTGGAGCTCCAATATTTAGATTTCCAAAGTGTCAAAATCAACAAAGAAACCTTGAAAAGGCTAACTCTCAAAATATGACATGTTTCGCTTTTCTTTTTTCCTTTTTTTGTTAGTATTCGATATTTTTAAATACAGTATACATCAATATTTTCATTATTGAAAAGGAAAAAAAAAGATTGGCTTTATTCAAATGTTGCTCATATTCCAATATTGATAATAGTCCAATATTGTCAATATTCAAATACGGAATTTTGATATTTTACAAAATTCCAAAATAAAACAATATTGATATTGGATGTTGGTGTAAAAAAATTGAATACCGCCAAGCCCTATAGGCGGGCCTGGATAGTTTGAATGGCTTTTGATCAACCAAAGTCCTGAACAAAATCATTTCCCTAATTGTAATTTTGTTTCTTATGAGAAGTGTTTCTATTGGAGTATTGCAGCTGTTTTAACAATGTGCGGTTTTAGAGATGTTTTAAAATTCCAAAACACATCTCCACTGAAATTTTACAGCCACGATGAAATTTTATGACAAAACTGAAATTCCATGATAGCCATGAATTTAACAATAAATACTACATACTTTTGACTATTCATTGCAGAAAGTTGAAATCTCAAAATGTGTTGCTCTGAAATTTCATTACCATCATGTGATGAAGTTTCAAAACCAAAAACCTGCATTATTTCACAGTGAGCAGTATCCCAGGGAACAGAAAAAGGTCAAAATTTAGTTCATCATTTTGACCTCATTTAATTTTGGAATTTGACCTCAAAATGTTGTCACATGATGTCAAATTGATTTTAGCGGAAATCATTTTGACATCATTTTGACCGAAGTCAAATTTAAGTTCATCACTTTGACCTCATTATTTTTTGATTTGACATCAAAAGATGTCAAAGTGACTTTTTTCTGTCCCCTGGGATGAGTCCACAGTGGACCTCTTCATTTTTCTGTATAAGATCTGGGTAGATCTGCTTGCCTCACTTATCTTTTCGAACATGCCTGGGAGCATAGAACACCCTCTTGCCTTTATCATGACTCCCATAAAACCTTTCCTACAGGGCAGTATTTATTTGACTAAAAATAACGAAATGGCCCATACTGCAGAATTTTCTAGTTATTGGTGTCATTTTATGACATTTTCTGATGTAATATGACTACAAACATTAGGATTGGTTCTGTAATCAGGCTGTTCAAAAAATTGTATATGCATCAAAAATTTAAAATTATAAAGATTTCAAAATCTTTTAGTTTCCCATTTTGAAACATATAAAGTTGACCACTCTCAGACATTCGAAAGGCTTTGACTACGGCTTACTTCATACTTCAATGAATTCGGAGAACCACATGTAAACATGGTATACATTAACATGTACGCGTTAAGAGGTGAGTTTATGCTCACACACACACTCCTCAATGAATTCCCGGGCACGCACACACACTCATGTAATATTTCATGCCATTTTCATGAGTACAGGCCAGGGTATTTAGCAAATAGTTTTTACTAGGGCATGAACACACTATGTAATGCAAACTAATCTATGTACACATGATTTCCTGAATACTTTGAAATATGCAGTATGAATAATGAATTCGTAGCACTTGGTGGTATTAATACTTGCTCACTATTTGCTGTCGAGGGTAGTCTGACAACTCAAAATATGCTTCACATGATTTTAAGATAAAATTTTTCTTGCCTTGAAAACTTAACCTTAACATTCTTTTCTTCAACAAAACTTTGATACTATCAATTGCATTACTCTGACTGTTTTCTTTGCTATGTTGATGGAAAGAAACCAATATTGCTAAAATAACATTTATAGGGAAGCAATATTTACTGGTTTATTACAATAGAACTGGGATAGCTGTCTTCAAGTTTTTAAAATTTAATTAGATGAACACTTTCTAGTAGGAAATACGTAAATTTTTATCTTCTAAACTTTGCATCCAGTTCTCTTTGCTTAGCTTGCTGAGAGGGACCGCCAAGCTCTACCAGTTGTTGTTGCAATGCCACCAACTCTCGGTCAGGGATATATCTTGATTTTATTTCTTCCTCTGTATTCTCCTTGATGGAGCAGGTCACACCACCAGGCAAAACTGCCTGGACTATTTCTAGAATTGTGCCAAGTTTAGAACCAGGAAGCTCATCAATCTGGAAATGAAAGAAAGTAAGAGGGACATGGAAACACAAGCACAGACATAAAGGCAGTCAAAGATTAATAACCTGGATCACTCTCTCGTATTCTTTCAAAATATATTCTGTCATTGGCTTAGAAGAATTCGGGGCAAATCTCACTACTTTAAATGATTCAGCTCTCTTTGCAAACCTGAAAATAGAAAGAAGATTTCAAAAACCACTAAAATGACTAAGGTTACGAACAAAAAGTTAAGAGTTTGGATAGAATTTGACTTACGATTCAGTAACAGTAACCCCCATGTGAAGAAGATATTTATGAATGATTGATTGAAGTCTCTCCAGCACAGCATAATCATTCCCTTTCAGCTTGATATTAAGGGTTGGGTACTTAGGAATATTAGGTTTCAGGATCTAAGAATTGATCAAAGAAATCAGTAAAAAGTTTGAACAACATGCAAGGCACAAGTTGAGGAGAATCTGTCAGTGAATTTAGAATACATAAAATCGGTACCTCAAGATAGTCTGGGTTGTAAAGCGATTGCTTTCCAGGAAGTTGAGGTTTGGGCACATATTCCACAGGAGGTTCTTCTGTAGGTGGCGGTTCCGTAGAGAAATTCTGACTTAATTTTATTCTGCAACAGTATAAAGTTCTCTGGAAAAGAATAGAGTGAAAACACTTTTGTTGTGAGCATTCTGCTTAGGTTACACGGAGTGTAGCAGGTAACTCATTCGAAAATCTCGTCAGGACGCTGACTTACCAGGGATGGCAGACATTTTAAACGTGGACGAAGAGAGCTCATAGACTTAATGACACTCATGACATAGATTTATTTCCCACAAGCTGATGTGCAACACAATAAACATCAGGTTAACTCCCACTTTCAATATTCCTCCCTTTGCTCACCTCATTGATCTTTGCGACTGCGCAGAGTAGACCGTTAAGTTTCTCATCACAGCCGCTGGAGCTGTGGAGACAGATTCATATTGGGATTCTCAATTGTCTAAGGGGGAGGCTAGCTTATTTCTCGGATTACGAGAAGTGATGTAGGGACAGGGAAGGACGTGTCGTGAACGATCAAATAGCACAACGCAAACCTAAACGAATCTAAAGAACTGTTTATGTGTTGATCTATTGATCTGTTTTGAGGTAAACATTTACGAAATATTATGTGCTTTCAAAAATGAACCTGGCAGCAGGTGACTTACTTTGGCAAAGATACCCCGGATACCCCCCACGCAAACGGTAGGGACTCATCACGGACCCATTAGGTACTCATCATTTTCCCGGCGGAAGTGATTATGTACATCGGTCTTTACCCGAACATGCCGTTTTTTAATGTTTTTTTTTCAGTGTTCTATACATAAATGTAGAAGGATGCTTAACTTACTTTGTTTATTTTTATTTTGAGTACTTGATTAGTTTATGAATATTTGTTTGTATATATTTACAAGATGAGGGCACACAGCAAACGGAAAACTACTGTCAAAACGATGCCGAAGAGCACGGCCCTGGTGCAGCGGTCCAGCACGAACATTCTGCGAGAGGACAAAAATGAAGATTAAAATGAGGCCGTTCCGCGTCTCGTCCGGGGCGATCGCACTGTAAAAACTAATGTGACTAGCGTGATGTTTTGTGACCGTATTTTTGGTCATTTTTGTTACGGGCTATTTCAAAAAAAAGGATAAGGAAGAAAATCACGCAAAACAAAAGGGCCCGTGATCGGTAAACCGAACGACCAATCAGAGGACTTTTGTTATTCGCGCTGTTTTTCTTTTTTACACGTTCTCTGAAATATCTTACCGAACACCCTGGAGCTTGCGTCGCATTTTAGGAAGGGTCGTGTGGGTCTGTCTCAAGAGGCATTATTCAAAGTCATTTCGTCAAAGTTTTTGGAAGGATGCTTGGCGCGCCGCAGGCCAAGGAAGACTCATTTGTAGCTCAGCGCCACACGGTTCAAAGGTGCGTCTACCTTGTCCACCCCGACTAAGTTTACTTAATTGAGAGTGTGCGTGCTACGTACACACTTAGTAGCGTGAGCGTGTACCTGGCAGGTTGATTGCGGTTAGCAGTCGACTTGAGGAACACACCTGTCAGAGTGTTCTTGCAAGCACCCGCCTCAAAGTGTGTACTTAGTACACACCTGAGTTTACAAGACACTCACATGGTCTGGTTGCGCCGGGCCGCCTTGGGATCCATGTTCTCCTTGAGGATGTATCGGCGCAAGAACTGCATGTGCGTGTGCACGTACTCTCCCTCGTCCAGGTGCGACAGGTCCAGCTTGAAGGCGGCCGCATCCTCCTCGCCGACTGAGTCCAGCAGCGCGTAGAACCTCTTGTTCTCGAACACCCAGTGCGTGAGCGAGAAGTAGCGCAGCGACACCGTGGCTTTGTAGATCTTCCAGTAGGTGCGGAGTAGCCTGGGGCAGGAGGCGGGACGCGATCATACGGGGCGGGGCGGGGCCAGGTACAGCAGGACAGAGGGCTTTGGCTGGCATCCCCATTTTATCCCTTTACAAAGGTCAGCCAAGCGCTCATTTTTTGGCGCACACCTTGGTTACGCAGTATAACCTTCGGTAAAACATGGGTTATTTTTTGTTTTATTTTTTTAAGAAGGAGGAGACTTATTAAAATGTTAATTTTGTTGTGACCGATGGCGAATATTGATTAATATGCATAAAAATAATCAAAGGTCTAGGTTAAAAAAAACTTTTTTTTTTTTGGTTTTTGTTTTTGCTGGAGGAGGTGGCAGAGACTTCTCAGAATTTGCAAGTGCAGAGCTGTTAATATTTTGTGCATACCCAAATATTTTGAAAGATTTTCGTTCGCTCTTAAAATTTTGAAAACAACAACGGAAGTATTTCCAGGAACCAAGATGTTCGCCATCACTACAACTTCTGCAATTCTGAATTCTTTCTCTGTCAAAATGGCACGATTTTGAGCGTGCTCGCGCGGGCTTGAGGTGTACTCACCAGGGGCGGCGTCCCGCCAGGCGGAGCCCCGCGTCCACGAAGAGAGCGGGCAGGAAGTGGAACAAGACCGACAGCAGGGTGAAGACCGTCACGCTGCTGCTCATCACGACGAAGGGGTGCCACAGCACGCGGTCGTGCGGCGCCAGCTCGTTGGACTTGAGCGCGCAGGTGATGGAGTCGTACACGCTCAGAGTCTTGCGCCCCGCCGCGCTGCAGTTGTACACCCGCAGGCCCGCCGTCTCGCCTGCGGACCACCTGTGCAGCGAGTGGGAAACAAAGTCCGGGGTACAAGTGAATTTTACTGAATTGATCTGATTTTTCTTCAATTCTGTTTTTTTTTTTTTTAAAAAAAACTTTCAATTTTTCTATTCATTTTTCCGTGAAGATGTCAAAAATTTCAGTTATTTCCCTCACCGGCGGCGACGACCCTTAGTCACTTAGTCACGTCACCTAAGCGCAGTGTTGTAGGTCTGCCTGCCCAACCGGTCATTGCGCCCAAGGGGCGAAGCAGTTAAAGTACAGTCCCTGCTCAATGGCAAGAAAGGGGGCGCTGTACTCTCCCAAACACATGTGCAGGCATGTGTGTGTGTGTGTGGGGGGGGGGATACCCTTAGGCCCCCGACGAATGGAAGGTAGGCCACCCACTACAGACATCTGCGTTGCATTTGCGTCACCACCAGGCACTATACCCCGTCTGTTACCAAGTTTTCTGATCCCTATTCCTATACGAATTACCTCGTAATGCATACGGGAGTCATCTTTGCCAAGCAGTCACGCTCCTTGACGGAGCTCGGCCTCCTTTCGTTGGATAAAATGTCACCCCCTCCCCCTCCCCCTCCGTCTCCCTTACTCACTTCTGCCAATAGGTAACAGCAAACCTCCGTTCCGCCCCCCGCGGCTGCGCGCAGCTCACCTCAGTATCCCCTCGCGCGCCGCCAGGATGATGCCGTTGACGACCATCTCCAGCGGCACCATGTCGATGACGGCGTCCCTGTCAGCCAGGGTGGTGTGCACCAGGCCCTTGGTGATGCCGACGCAGAGCGCGAACGGTCCGTTCAGGTTGTTGGTCCAGCCGGGCATGGGCTCGTTGTGGGCGCCGATCACTGGGCGGCAGAGGGAGGAGAGTGGGCAATGGTGAGCGATCATGTGGTCCAGTACGACCAGTCTGAGGTCACCGCCGGGAGGACATGGCCATCGCCCTATCCACAAGTGCACGAACAGCCACCTCCACAAGTGTGTGAAAAGGTTCACTCGCCTGCACATGAGTGACATTCGTACATTTGGGATTCCAGTACAGGATAGGGGCCCCAGGCTGGTCGGCCTACCACTTGGCGCGCACAGTACCGATGGCGGGACGAAAGACGGCGACGTTGAAGAGCTCGCTGTGGTCCTGCATGACCTGCTCGGCGAGCGCCTTGCTGAACGTGTACGTGTTGGGCTGGTAGCCGCGCGACACCCGGGACTCGAGCGCCTTCTCGTCGAGGGTCTCTGCCAGGCGGATGATCTCCCGCCAGTCGTCGCGCGTCTCCGGGGGCATCGGGTACACGCGCTCCTCGATCACGGCCTCGTGGGTGTTGCAGTACGTCGTGGACACGTGCACCATCACCTGCGCAGCCGCCGCAGCATGAAGGTGATGGCCAGAGCATTCATTTCGTACGCAAGGCCTTCAAGGCGGAAAACACGTTTACTATATTCATCACAACGACGACAGTTGGCAAAGAAATGAGCACGTTTGCGTTTAAAAAAAGTTAAGTGAATCAAAAATAAAAAAAAATAAAAATGCATATTTAATTATTGCACTGCAGATGAAAAGTTTGAGTGGCACAGCTCATGAAATGGAAAACAAAATCTACGGCATGAGCTCCGCTCCGTTCCGCTCACCTCAAGGGAGCGCATGCCACTGGCCAGGTCGGCGGCCTCCCTGGCGCCCCGGGTGTTGAGCAGCACGGCGCGCTGCAGCGGGTCGTCGAAGCGCACGGAGGCGGCCGTGTGGATGAAGACCTGCACCTCCTCCTGCAGCCGGCGGCGGTCGTCCTCGGCCAGGCTCAGCCCCGGGGCCGCGCAGTCGCCCGCCACCGCCACCAGCCGGGACAGGCGGTCGCCGTGGCCAGCCGCGCGCAGGCCGTCGAACAGCTTCAGACGAACCACACACACAAGATCGTCAGAATCTCAGCGAGCAACTAAAAATGGTGCATCGATACGATGTCAATTCGATATCGACGCAACTCCGATATTTCACCTAGATGTAACCTTCAAACTCGATTAAATACCCGACTCGATATCGATTATTGTATTACCAATTGGAGGAGTCTTATTCAGCTCAAATCCATATAGTATCAATACGCAAAATATTGACCTCGACTTGGGTTTAACACGGAGCACCCCACGATAGCGGGATCTCGAAATTGAACAGTTAAGAGTGTCGACCCGGGAGTATCGCCTGGCGCGGGGAGAAGTGTATTTATGTAGGCAGAAGATCGTACGCACGCACCTGTGTGTGGCAGCCAGGTAGGTATCTCCGCCTGCCTACCGGGCAAACTCTCCACTCATGAGAATACATGTTGCCTTGGAGGCAGGCGGAGATACCCGTCTGCCGCACAGCGTTTTCATTCGCGCGGGTGAAAAGACCCGGACGCGTCCGAGAACGACAAGTGGGAGTGAGATGCCCCAGCCGGGCCATACACTGCAAACGGAAGTGTGTACTTAGTACACACATTATTTGTGTGTACTTGCAAGCACACACGTATAGGTGTGTATTTGTCATAGTACACACCTGTAGGTGTGTGCTTGCAAGTACACACAAATATGTGTGTTCTAAGTACACACTTTGGTTTGCAGTGTAGCTCTATTCTGCTCACTCCTGTCATTTTCGGGGGCGTCCGGGTCTCACTACCCACCCCAATGAAAACTCTCTGCTGCCGCACACAGGTGCGTGCGTACGATCTTTTGCCTATCTAACTCAACACTGGCGGGGAGCTCTCCCTGCTGGGCCCGCTGCACTCACCGGCTCGGTGAGCATGGTCCGCAGCCGCTCCTCGGGGGAGGCGCCCGTCCTGCCGGGGCGCAGCAGCACGTACACTCTGCGGACGCCCGGGCACGTCCTCAGCAGCTTCTCCAGGAGGGCCTTGCCCACGAAGCCGGAGCCGCCCGTCAGCAGCAGCACCTTGCCGTCGAACGCCTCGTGCACCCTGGGGGAGGCTGCGGCGGCGGCCATGGCGGGACTCGGCTGCTCCGGGTGAGAGCTGCGCTGCGCGGTGCGGAGGGGAGCGCGTCTGCCTCGCGGTGCCGGTGCTGCTCGACTCCCGCCCGCCAGCCGCCTGGAGCCGCCTGGAGCCGCCTGGAGGTGCCTGGAGCCGCCTGGAGGCGCCGCGAGGCTCACCAGGCCAGGGTCACGACACTGCCGCGCAGTGTCGCGCAGTGCGGCCCTCTACCGAACGCCCAAACCGCACTGCGCATTGGCGCGACCGCGAAGGCAGTGGAGGAACCGCAGTGCTGGGGCGGGGCGGGGCGGGGCGGGGCGGGGCGGGGCGGGGCGGGGCGGGGCGGGGCGGGGCGGGGCGGGGCGGGGCGGGGCGGGGCGGTGGTGGGCCTCCAGCATTTGCGGGGACCTGCATTTGGGGTCACCCGCGGGTGAGGATGCACGGTGTATAGGCCACACCCGGGCGAACGGTATGGAAGGTACTCATCGCAGGTATTATTCCTGCCGATAGCACGCAATAGCTACCCGCAGACGAGCAATATATCGCCCGCCCCCGCGTACTTTAGGTGACGTTTGGGTGGGTTGATGTGACGTGCTAATAAACCAAATAAACATCAAAAATGCTGGGTTCATTGCTCCTGCCTACGAATTTGCAATTCCCTATAGCTCTTTAAGCGGCCAGGAATCCCTTATACAGCCCAAAGTAGTACGCCATTTGGTCTCAAAGAGTACGCTCAAAGTTCGTCTCTTTTCGATCAAACGCGCGCATTCGTTAAAAGTGTTCAGCCTTGAGGTATGATTCCCATGACTTGAACTTCTTGAAACTTCTTGAAGCGTCTAATTACGTCTTCTTTGTGTTTTTGAAAGTATTTGAAGGCAAAACGGGCGAGCGACGACTGGCGTTGCTCGCGTGATCGGTTGTCATTCATACTCGTACAGGTACAGCTGTGCAAAGAGTTTCGGGAGGCGAGGGGTGGGGCGATCGTACGATCGAGTTGATTTGCGCCCAATCTAAACATCGCAATGCGTTGCTTTTATAAGAAGACCCTCTTACTGCGCCTCAGTGTCCCAGCCGTCAGAAACATGAAACTGTTCGTCGTCGTCGTCCTCCTCGCGGCCTGCGCCTCCCAGTGCCAGGTGAGCTGCAAAGTCTGCGGTCCTCGACGTGCTCTCGAGAATGTATGGGCCATGTGCCCTGCCTCTTTATTTCTGACCTGACCTGACCTGACCCTGTTAGGAAAAGGGAAGTAGGCGATGATCTGTCCACTCACCCAAAGTCGTGGTAGCTGAGCTGCCATTGGCTGAGCTAACAGTGAAATCAAACTTCAACTTAAAATTTAAATGCCTAGCCCTGTTAAAAAGCGCCAAGGGGGACCAACGGGAAAGGGAAGCGTGCCAACCACTAATACCCCCCCCCCACATAAATAAATAAGTAGTAATGGATGAAACTAGGTTTGATAATAACAAAGGAATAACGAAGGCGTTTAGCTTCCAGCTTTGACGCGCCGCAGGCCAAGGTAAGGTCGGTGCACTTTTAAGTCAGCTTCACATGGCTTCACACGGTCCGTCTACCCTATCATAGATTAGGAAATGGACACAATTGGTCTTTTCGGACTCCCGAAAGTCCGTGAATAAATAATTAGTCGCCACTTCAATATGTGTGAAGAAGGCGAGGGGTCCCCCACTCCTAATGTAGGTGTTCAACGAGTTGGCGAGTTGATTCATTTTCGCGAGTTGCGCACGTGTTTTCTCAAGTTTCAGGAAATTTTTCGCGAGTTGAGCGCAATTTTTTCGCGATTTGATGCGAGTTTTTGTGAGTTGAACGCGAGTTGAAGAAAGTTTTCGCGAGTTGAACGCGTGTTCGGCTCGGGCAAATGTACAAAGAGTTTGCGAGTGAGGAACCCCTCGGAAGAAAGTCATTCCCTTGGAAGTGGTCAGAATTCGTGCTCGTGTATTTCTGCTCTTCATGAAGCATTGTAAGACAACATGCAGTGTAAAACGAAAAGCGATGTTTATCGCTCCTGGGGGGGCGATTTTGTGTATCCAATTTCATCATTCCCGGAGGAAGAACTTTCACGAAAATCGCTCGTTTAGATTCATTTTGCGTCATTTTCAGCTTTAAAAAAAAATTACTCAATAAGTCTGATGTTCGGTTACCAAATGACTCAATCAGAGTTATTTTTGAGAATATCGCTCCATTTGAGATTTGGGTCGCTCCATTCGAGCGAAGAAAATCGCTCCTTGCTTTACAGTGTGCTGATGTGCCCCCCAGGCCGGCGCTCTCCCCCGCGAGAGGCGCGGTATCGGGGACCTGCTGCACTACGGCGTGAACACGGCGCGCAACGTGGCGGAGGCCGGCCTCAAGGCTGGGGCATCCGCGGCCAACCTGGCCGTGTCCGCGGCCCGCGGCGGCGTCGCCATCGGCGAGAAGGCCGTCGACACCGGCCTGGCCGTCGGCAAGAAGGCCGTGGCCGTGGGGACGGGCGCCGCTACCAGCGCCGTCAGCAAACTGGAGAACGCAGCTGAGCGCGGCCTCGAAGTGTCGCAGAAGGTCGTCGACAAGGTACGGCCTGAGGTCAATGTATATCGGTGGTTGAACGCGTAACGCGGGTGCACTTCACTTCAACTCTGTCAGAAAAAGAAATTGACTTACGACCATCTGCTTTACGGGAATCCTGTTGCTAAACAGCTTTACTGTTGTCAGAAACTTACTAAATGCGGATTATTTCACCAGCACTCTCACAGAACAGTGAATGAATATCAATCTGCATGCTGGCGGTTTACAGGAAGAACTTTTGTTAATATTGTTAGCAACCTATACTGTTCGAAAACAACAATTTTGTTATACTTCAGAAAAGAGATATAAGTGCAAAAAGAAGGCTCTACATTTCGACGGGGAAAAATTGATTTTTTTTCCCTTTGTTTAACAGTGAAGCGTATGCATCACATTTACTCGCAAGAAAGTACCTCTACTTCGTCGCAATAATGACGAGGGGGCCACCACTCCCGTAATCCTTTGTACAGTTGTAAGAGTAATCCCCGGGTAATCCGTGTAATCCCTAACCAAAATTTGAAGAATTATCACTAAATTTCACCTACTTTTTTTTAAATTAATGGTTTTATAGCCCCAAAAATTCATGAGTAATCCCAAAAAAATCATGCGTAATCCCTGTAATCACGTAATCCTGTGTACAGCCTCAGCCGAAGTGGTGGCCCCCTCGAATAATGAGTATTGGCGAATGACCTAAGTGTTCTATTGCCAGGCGCGGTTTCAGGTCCGACTGGAAGGAGGGGAGGGGCTGGGGGTACTCCAGGTTGCCTACATACAGGGCGCTAATTGCCTGCCTATTTTCCTGGCGGCTGTCTAGTGACGATAGGGGGCCCCCAAATCGCGCCTGTCTTATACTGCGCGTGTGTCACTTTCCATTTGTGTGCACTTGATCAAATAAAGGTGTAGATTTTCCAGGGAGATTCACACACTTGAAAGTACATGTGCAGGGAAGGAATTCACTCGCCGACAAGTTTGCCATTTTTACGCACTAGAACCGGCCCGGACACGCGGCTGGAGGGAGCACCTCGCGATAGTCTCGAACGGGGCTACTTCCGGGTTGACTCTTGGTGGTTCGACTTCGAGACTCAATAATGGAAAATATGTGGGATCTCGCGAGAACTCGATCAGTCAAGACCCACCCCAGTGGAACACTAGCGCCTTAAAGTGCTTTAATCGCTCTTTTTGATTCGTGTAGTTCTTCTAAAAGCACAACCGAAGCGCCTAAAAGTGCCAAAAGGAACTAGTGTTCTACCCGGGCAGAAGTATAGCCCGTTCGAGACTATCGCGGGGAGCACCCATACGACCCTCCTGGTAGTGCAGCTCCTCACTCTGTATTCTGACGGTGCGAGCAGACTGTGACCGCGGCCCGCAACGGCATCGACGCGGTGCAGGAGGCCGCCGACAAGGTCCACCTGGCGCCCGTGGCGAAAGTGGCCGCCGGCGTTGCGCGCGCCGGTGTCGCCGCCGCGGAGAGCGTCGCCGACAAGGGGATCGCCCTCGGCCAGGTCGGCGTCGACCTCAACTCCAACGTCGCGAATGGAGCCATCAACACCGTCGATCAGGTGAGGATGTCCGCTCGCATACCCTCTGCGTCGCACCGCACCGCACCCCGCCCTATGGAACTGACCACCGCTAGAAGCCGATCTCATTATTCCCGGCGTGGTTTCGTTACTGCAGGTCGCCGCCGTCGGCTTCAACACCGCGCAGAGAGCAAGCGACCTCGCCATCCAGCTCGCCCGCACCGGCGTGGACGCCGGCGAGTCCGCCGTGAAAGTTGCGCTCGCCGCCGGCAACAACCTCACGAACCACCTTGCTGACGCCGCCAACGACGCCATCGACGTCGTCGGTTGATCGGGGCGAGAGAGAGAGGTCGGTACGCCCGAACTGTGCAGCGGCGCAGGGTACGATTAAAACGATGTCCAGAAAGATCTCTTTGGCGTACCTTTGCTTGTCCCGCGAAAATCTTTATCACACAAGTGCAGGTGGATTGAAGACATACCAATCTCGCGCTCACAAGAATTCCCGGCCGGAAAGCGCAAGAAAGCGCAAGCTACGGGCAGTTTACTTACCTGTTAGGGGACATGGAGGTTCAACACAACTATACGCAAGACCAGGTTACTCTTCAGAAAACGGTAACAGAAAACATGAAATGGTGTTTAGGATCAGACAGTATAGGGGCCGTGGCACCTTCTTGTAGTGCTGTGCGAATCGAGGTTTTTGGGTCCGAATCGAATCGGATCGAATTTCTTCAAATCTCCTTCGAATCGAATCGAATCCGACCAAATAATTTCGAATCGAACCGAATCTTCCTTGATTCGCGGGCGAATCGAATCGAATCCAATTTTGAGCCCCTACAAATTAGATTTACTAAAACAAATTAAAATTATGCTTTAAAATTAAGTCTAGTAGGCCCACACTTCTTTTCATAGGCGCGCTTCCACCCTCTTCTTGTTGAAAAGCATGTTTTTAAACTTTAAGATTCGGTGGCGAATCTTAGATGATTCGAAATTTCGAACCTTTCGATGTCGAATCATAAGGGATTCGGTACCGAATCGAATCGAATCCAGGCAGATTCGATTCGATTTCGAACCATTCGCACAGCACTACCTTCTTGGGGCTGACGCGGTTACTGTTACGTGTTTCTACATTTGACACAACACAAGAGACTATATGGTCTCCTCGGCTAACCGCTCCTCACGCCCACTGTGAAAAATATATTCTTAAATTTACGACAAATTATATAATTATAATTTTTTTTTAAAAAAAAAGGAAATTTACTTCAGACTTTGTAATTTCTATTTATGATTGTTTGTTGTAAGAACACAACATTTTCCATAATTAATGCAACGAAAAAAGTCATAAAATTACGAATCGCATAAATAAAAACCTTTTACGAAATGTTAGTAAGTTCTGACATTTTTCAGAAAAGTCCAAAATTTATCGTAAAGTTACGACTTTACCTCCGTAAGAATACGACAATTTCAATACAGTTCCAAGAAATGTCGCAAATTTACGAGAAATGTCGTAAACTCACATGAAATATCGTAAATCTAGAAGATATATCGTTAATTTACGAGAAATGTTTGCGCGTCTGCGGGGGAAGGCCGCCTATCTGCGAGGGATGACCACGGAGGTAGCGCAGGACTGGTGCGGTGTAAAGAGCCTGGTGCGGTGGCATGTCGAATGTGTTGACTACCTTACGGCGCAAGGGTGCGGCAACTTACAGAGGGCGTAACTCTGTACCGGAGCGTTTCCGACCCCGTGTTCCTTTTTGAAAAGTGATCGTCTAGACGAGGCCTATCTCCAGTATTACGGTGTACATTCTTGCTCTGTTACGCATTCAAAGAAACACCCAGTACACCGGGAGACCGTATTTTTGCGGACCGCTCGTATGTATAGGTGTTCTGTGTTCTGAGATGAAAGTAGCTTCAGCATTAGCTTGGACTGAGAACAATGCGGACGACGATGGCTCCTATGTTGTGTATAGGCCTGAATGAACTCCAGCCGAGGGGGAATTCACTTCCGTAATACACTGTACACCTGATCCATGTATTACGTGGTTATACCCCTTAATGTAATACCGAAAAACACAAAAATATGCCCTTCATTGATCAAATGTTCTGCGTAATACAGCTGTAATACCGAGTAATACCGAGTAGTCTGTACAAGATTTTCCAACAATGTGCATTCCCCCTCGACTCCAGCTGTACCCTACTCATACTCCGGGTACTCCGCCTGCACTCCGGGCACTCCGCCTGATCTACGGGCACTCCGTTTGTACTTGCGCAAGTGTGCAATTGAGGATTTAAACACTAACAAGTGCACAACTATCGATTTGCACACTTACAAGTGCACTAAAGTGAGTTGCACACAATGGGCAGCCAACCCATGTATTTCTGTGTAGACTGGCCTTGTATTTCATGTGTGTCTAATATATTTTTCGATATGTTTCTCCTTTTTTGTTGAGTATTTCTATGTATTTCTGTGTATTGTAGAGTATTTCCTTCTATTTTTAGTATATTTCTAAAAATACACAGGTATTTCTGTGTACACGTTTTTTCGAGTTGACCACCCCTCGGTTACACATTTGTGAGTGTTTAAATGAAATTTGCTCACTTTTGAGGATGAAAGGTTCATGTAACTTAATGTAACAGTGCAGGTCTGTACTCCATTGTACATAAAAAATTCGAGTCTTCCACCCCTCGGAACAATACTCGCTCTTTTCTCCGCCGTGTATGAGCAGGTAGATGGTAAGGAAAGATGAAAATATGTATGCCTTTGATGTGGTAATTATTCGATTGGCCAAATTCAGTCACAAGAATCGAGAGTGCGATTTCCACAAACAGTGGCTCGCTGTCTCGGTTCTGGAAACTTATGCGACGAGAGCAACCCGCCTCGTGATAATATTACGAGATGAAAGAGGGGCGTTTTAAAAGCAGTGCATGTGCATAGTGCATGGCGTGCATCTGTGGGGTTTTCTACGTATTTATTGAGAGCCATCGAGAGACCAGGAGGGCAGCGGGGGCCAGCAGAAGGGACCCGCTGACTGAGGCCGGCGTGGCTGCGCCGCTGGGCGCGGGGAAGGGCTCGGAGCCAGCCTTGACCAACGGCACCTTGCGGGTCTCGGCGACGGTTTTGAAAAAGGTCCAGGACTTCTTCAGGGTGCGTTTAAGTGTCTTGTTCTTGTAGTCGACGGCAACCATGCCCCAGCCCATACTGCCAAATAGAGTCGTGACGTCCAGGTTAAGACATACTCATGCTGTATCCTTTTCGGGGGAGACCTCCACTTCGACTAGTCAGTGTATACGTGCCCCCGACCAGTCACTTCTCCAGTCACATCTAGTCAAGACAAGTCACGAACTGCCTTGAAATAATTGGAAATGGCGCGGAAAACATGAATTAGTTCGCGCTTTGTGTTTTTGGAAAAATTCCACTTTCCATCCGGTCACATATCTTGGCAAATTCAGTCATTTTTCACTTTCAGTCATTTTTCAGTCACATCCAGTCATAAAGTCCAGTTTTTTTCTCCTTTTTTTTTTCACTTCCAGTCAGTGTTCACGTGTTCACCCGTTTCTGTAGTGAGGTCTCCCCATGCTTGATCCTTTTGCTGGGAGTCCAATTTCGTACTCACTCGTAGGTGCCGAACTCGAAAGAGTCGATGAAGCTCCACATGGTGTACGCGATGACCTTGTTTCCGTCCTCGTTGATACCAGCAGCCAGCTCACGGAGGTAAGCCTGCGGGACACGAGGGTCAGAGGTCAGAGGTGAGGCCGCTGCTGGCTAAGCCTGGCAGTAGAGCTCGTGCTGGGGGGTCAGTCAGTCAGTCAGGTGCCGCTGGGCCGGGCGGTACTCACGCTGCAGTAGACGGCGCGCGTGTCCCAGTCGTCGACACCAGTGCCACTGCCGAGACCGCTCTCCGTGAAGATCACCGGTATGTTCCACCTCTTGTTCACCCACTTCGGGATCTCGCGAAGAGTCCATGCACTTTCCTGTGAATAGAAAGCGAAAGCTATAGTTAGTTTCTATCAAATTTCTTTTAGTAGCATAATATCCCCCCCCCCACTTTTTTGTTTTGTTTTGCTAAATACGACGCGCACTTGGCGCGGGCTGTACCCAGAGTTCTCAAACGGATGGGTCTGGCTATCCGGGATGCGTCCGAATGCGCAGGTGAGAGTGAGACCGGAGCGAGAAGGAGATACTAGACAGTAATATGTTTCGACTGTAACAGAGGAAGAAGAATAGCGGATAGAACGAAAGCGTTCTGATTGGCCGAGTGCTTCGCATCACGGTAGATAGTGGAGGTGGGAGCATGAGTTTTAGAAATATATGATGCATTCTACCAATCAGGACGCTTCCGCTATTCTTTGCCCCTAGTCGAACGAAACACTCAGTTCGGGGACGGACAGCATCTCACTCGCACCAACGGTTTCGGACGCGCCCCGGGAAGCCGGGCCCACCCGTTTGAGACAGGTGGCACTGGGTGGCACCCGTTGTTGCACCCTACCGTGTTCGCGGAGCCACCACCGTCACCAGGGGGACCAGGGGGACCACCGCCGCTGCCACCACCGCCATCAGGACCATCAGGAGGACCACCACCACCACCGCCACCATCGCCGCCGTCAGGGGGACCAGGGGGCCCGCCGCCGCCTCCACCGCCGCCGCTACTGCCCGATGCACTGACGTTGTTTCCACCGTAGACGTTCACACCAGCGAAGTCGATGCTGTCTGTCGGGAAGGATGGAGGTCAGCCGTGACTCGGTGGACGAGAGGAGTCGCGCTGCGCACAGTGCTTCAGAGTAACCGTGCACCCGATAGATACACTTACTCTTCAGCAGCTCCTTCTGCGCGTCGGTGAAGGTGGGCCTGTCGCTGGTCTTGGCCGTCTCGGGGTAGTCGCCGCTCACCAAGGTCTCGATGGAGAGACCGATGCCGTTGTTCATGTTGTCCTTGTCTGAGGCCTCGATGTCCTCCTCAGCGGTCGAGTTAGGTCGGGAGAAGTTAGGCCCGACACCGAAACCGATGAGGCCGTTGTACTTGTTCTTGTACTTCTCATGGTAGATCTTGTGCGCCTTGCTATGCGCGATGAGCAGGTTGTGCAGGCACATCTTCCGCTTGTCTTCTGTTGTCATGGTGCCGGGCGGAACCATGCCCATGGCGCCGTTCAAATTGCAGTACATTGAGGCCTCGTTGATGGTGAGCCAGTACTTGACCTTGCTGCCGTACTGCTCGAACACGTAGTCGGCGTAGTCGGCAAAGGCGTCGGTCATTTTCTCGCTGAGCCAGCCGCCAAACTTGTCCTCTAGCAGCTGAGGGTAATCGAAGTGGAAGATGGTGATGAAGGGCTCGATGCTGTTCTTGCGGAGCTCGTCGATGACGTCATGGTAGTGATCCACACCCTGCTTGTTGATGCCTAGATCCCGAGTGCCTTTGGGAAAGATCCTGGCCCAAGAGATGGACAGGCGGAAGATCTGGAGCTGTGGGCACACAATTTTGCAAACTAGCTCTTGCAAAATAGTAAATGCGACACGCCACTAACGGCGGTTCTCAGCGAAACTTACGGCGAGGTTCATCGCAAGCTCTTAACACAATACTAATCGCTCACCCCGATCTTCTTGGCGAGGGCGATGTCCTCCTTGTACCGGTGGTAGTGGTCGGCCGCCACGTCCCCGGTTCTCTCCTCGGAGTAGTTCTTGGAGTGGTAGTAGTGGTCGAACACGTTCACTCCCTTGCCGTCGGCGTCCCAGGCTCCCTCGGCCTGGTAGGCGCTGGTGCCGGCGCCCAGCAGGAATCCCTCCGGCAGCGTGTACTTGGCGTTGTCGTCCGCAGCGTTGTCGCGGACCTCGCCGAGGAAGCGCGGCGAACCGATCGCCGAAGCGACGGCTAGCGCCAGGCAGGCCACACGGACCGTCCACATGGCGGGCGCTGCTCTGACCGGCGTCCATGCACCCTTAAATACACTGCGCGGGGCGGGGCGGGGCGGGGCGGGGCGGGGCGGGGCGGGGCGGGGCGGGGCGGGGCGGGGCGGGGCGGGGCGGGGCGGGGCGAGGTGTGGCTGGCGGGGTGGGGCGGATCGGGGTGAAAGAGGGGGTGGGGAGGGGGGCTGCTTAAGCGGAGTGCACCGGATCAGGTGGGGAACTCGCCAGCAGATTATGTTCCGACGAATCAACTCACGTCATCAGACTCAGACGACCGCGGAGGGTCCTCCTGTCCTCAGATCAAGTGGCTGCCGGCGCGTCGCGGCCCGGTCTGAAGAGCGCGCCACTCTGCCCCGCGCTGCCCGCCTCTCGATATTAGCCAAAACGCGTCAGTGTTGCCAGAAAAACTAGGCAAGAAACCGCGCAGTACACCTGTGTGCAGGTGGCGGTATCTCCGCCTGCCTACTAGGCAACTCCCCTGCACTCGTGTACAGATGTTGCCTAGTACGTAGGCGGAGACACAGTCCCGTTACGCCCAACTTTCTGGCAGCACTGATAATACGTGTAATTTTTAGCAGATGACATTAGACGTCTTGAGCTTCACTGGACTCTGTTGAGCTACTAAAATTTGTCAGTAGAGTCAACTAGAAGTCTCTCTCTCTCTCTCTCTCTCTCTCTCTCTCTCTCTCTCTCTCTCTCTCTCTCTCTCTCTCTCTCTCTCTCTCTCTCTCTCTCTCTCTCTCTCTCTCTCTCTCACTCACTCACTCTCCCTCTCTCACTCACTTTCTCTCCCCCAAAAAAAGTTTGAAGAATAATACTTTTCTCAAGACTGTACCGGCATGGTGATGGTCTTTTGAGACCACGAGCCACCGTATCTTTGTTTCTTGTAGACTATTTGTGAGAGACAGAGACACACGCCTGTCATTCAATGTACATCTCTTATAGATTTACTGAAGCCACTCAAACGCTTTGTATATAAGGAAGCGAAAAACTCACGGATTCCATGCGCCCGTGTAGAGTTGTTTTGTTGAATGTGAGTGCTCGTAGGTTTAGGGGAAGTGGAGGGGACGTCATAATCATACCAAACGGCGTGCTGGTGTAACCCTGCAGCACGACTAATCAGTAAGGCGGAGATAGGGAAGGTGCGATAGGACGCTTGATCCTAGGACTTTCTGCGTATTTTGTTCTCAGTTCTGTGAACTGCACGTCCAGGGTGTCAAGTTAAGGGAATTAACACAGCACAATTATTCACTCTTCTCAATTAGCATTTTACAGATGAGCGTATGGGACGGGGGAACCAAAACCTCGTAATGTTCGATTGGGGCTTGAAATCTATTGAAATTTGTTGTACGCGGCCAGTTTTTCCATATTGCACTGTGAAAAATATGTACGGAAATTTCCGGCTAATTTTTTTCCGGACATTTCCGTACTTGATGAAAACGGAAACGTCCGTTCAGATGTCCGTAGTATATGGTTGTTTCTGCAGTACCGTACCAGAAAAATTAGATCACAGCTTGGAAGGATTCGTCCGTACCCATCATGGTACGGAACGTTTCCGTCATCGGTTCCGTACTAGGATTCTCATTTCTTACAGTGTGGTTTTCATGAGAGGGTGGATGCGGGTAGCTGTAAGCTCCCTTCCTACTCTCATATGTGAAGTGTTATCGTTAATAAGTGTAAATTTCCTGAACTTGAGACAGCCCGGGAACGCCCAGGAAGTATCGTTTACAGTAAGATATTTTCAGTTGTGGCGGTAGGTGGTAGGTGCGTCCAGTACAATAACTTGAGAGTTTGGCTATTTGAGTTTCCTCGAGGAGTATTCGAGTACTTAAATGAAAACCCACCCACTCACAAACTTGAAAGAGATTTACGCCGTGTTGTGCCAGTCATCGTGTGAATCGTGGGTGCATGGAGGCTACACTGAGAGTGTTTCGATAACGGGCAATAGTCCCTATTCGGTCTCGGCACGAGGAGAAGAAAGAGGGAATTCCGGCCCGAACTACACTGTAAAAAATTGTTGTAAAAAAAAAAAACGAGAAAAAAATTACAGGTTTCGCTGTTAAATTGGTGAACAGATTTTTCCTGTAGTTTGATGAAACATTTTGTGAATTAACAAGAAAAATCGCGAAACAACAGATAAAATGTGTAAACTTTAAGGAATTTTTTTGTAAAGTTACGGAATATTTTTGTAAAGTTACAGAGTTTTTTTGTAAATGAACACGAATAAAAAGTAAATTCACAGTCAGGTCGTTTAACAAAATTCACAGATATTACCTGTTAATTTACGACATGTTTTTTTTTTACAGTGTATGCACTCTAATTCACGGTTTTCTCGAAATTTTGACCACATTGCTAGGATCAAATGTCATCGCGGGAACAGCTCGTTCAATTTTCTTATCGGATTTACATGTGGACCCGGTCCTAATTTCCTCACTTCTTCTCTAAATGCCGAGACCGAAACGCGCCCATTGAGATCGGTCCAGTGGTAAAACAAATATGCGGCTTTGCACACACTGAAATAATTTGTTGTAAAAAAAAAAAACGAAACTGTTCAATCGGTAAACAGATTTTTTCCTGTAGTTTGATGAAACATATTGTAGATTAACAAGAAAAATCGCGAAACAACAGATAAAATTTGTAAACTTACAGAATTCTTTTGTAAAGTTACGGAATATCTTTGTAAAGTTATAGAGTTTTTTTTTTTTTTTGTAAATGAACACGAATAAAAAAATAAATTCACAGTCAGGTCGTTTCACAAAATTCACAGATATTTCCTGTTAATTAACGAAATGTATTTTTTTTTACAGTGCACTTAAGGTGTGCTTTTTACTACTTTGCACATTACATGGTGTCGAGTTTTACTAGACATTACAATAACGTCTAAACTTTAAACGTCTCGCAAGTGTCGAATGTTTGAACCAGCTATTGGGAAGCCATAACAGACGTCGAGTAACTGTACACTAAATGGTGTGCATTTTATTGAACGTTTCGGAAGTGTCGAAACATTGCACACCAAATGACGTTTAGTTAAGCTCGACACCTTGAAGTGTGCAATGTTTGCACATTTGGAACTGAACACCATTGATGTATTAAAACTGAACATTTGTTTTACCAGTGTCATGAAGCTAATTGGCTGCATACCGTTTCCACCGGTTTCCCCGCATCTCACCAGTCCAGCTCGCGTAGCTCGCTCGTTGCAAGTGTCTAGCGAGGGCCGTCAGTTAGAGTGTAGCGAATATCCTCTGTGGCCCTCGGCAATGCCCGAGGGGTCCACCACTCTGGTAAACCTGTGTGTTGTCTTGTACTACTGGTAGTCTTATTCCCAAAACTGCTTCTTCGTTTTTCGGGCTGTTTTGGGGTTTTCCCTCATTGAAATATGCAAAAATTTACATAAATTTCCACGTTTTGTTCAAAAAATATCAATCAAGATTGGTATTGATAGCAGATGATACCGCACCGCAAGAGAAATTGCTATGGGGTGCGACAATTTGAACGCACACGATGTAAACGACGAACGACGCCAGCAGCGCCGCGCCGCGTGCCTGCGGGGTTGGGAGGGAAAGGGGTGGGAGGGGTCCGCCGGCGGCGTGGCGGACCGAAGCGGTCGCTGGCAGGGAGGAGCTGTTATAGTGTTACACGCTGCGCGCGAGGAGGAGGTGCCATTGTTCCGCGCAGACTGCGCGTCAGGCGTTCATTGGGGCCCCCCCTACCAGCGCCACCCTATATTATTGTATATTTGCGATTGGTTTCTGGACTCGAGAGTACAAGCTAGCTGACACCTTAGTGTCTTGTACTGTTCTATAGTAAAGAAAGTAAAGGTATCATCTGCTAAAAACTTTCCGAGAACTGTAAGTAATCACTGGTAGCCGAGTGATAAACCCCACGGCAATGCCTCCTCGAGCAGGATGATCGCGCGGACGACAACGTGGCCCACGAACTTGGCCGCGGAGGATGGCGGCAGTTCGCGGGTATATCATAATCGGCTGGGAGCTGGGAGGGGTGGGGGTGGTTTCTGTCCACGCCAAATCAGCGTAAAAAGTAGACCTCTATTTTATTCGCTATTAATAGTCCTTTAGTAGCTACACCCTGTGCCGAAAACCGTTTTGTGATATCACAACGGGTCGAGCGTCAGTTGCGACTTGAAGTTGGCCCGCTCCTCTCCTCCCCCACCCATGACGCCCAAAACACCTTTGCGCCCGCTGCGCCGCGCGCCGCGCGGGGCCGCCGCGCCCTAAATCGGGCAGTGCAGTTTCATAGAACAAGGTAAGAGCACCCCGTGGCTGCAACCTGATTTCCAGAGCGTGCAATAATCAGGGAGAAATAACGAATCTAAGTCGGGTCTTTGTTGTTTCGCCGATGACCCAAATAATAGCCTCCGCGGTCCTAGGCGGTCCTCCACACTGTATTCAATCGAGTTGTCTACCTACCGGAGACATGATCCAAACTTTCAATGACCCCACGAAGTGCGCCCTACATATCACAATTCTATTCTCTGGTGTTTCGCTTCGGCCTGCTTGGGCTCCATGCCGCGGGCCGCGGGGTGTCACCTGACTGGCACGCGCTGCCGCGCCCCAGAGCCATCGGCAGTCAGCGTGTTTGTGGCTGGGACTCGAGAGGCCGGCCACCCTGGCCTGGACTAGCGCCTGCGGTGTAACAGGAACAACCTACTCCACGGGATAGGTGTCCCCAGAGTGAACCATCCCCAGGGTAGAAGTACTCCCCCTTAGGTAGAGTCGAGGGGGGGATCACTCATATAAAACTGGTACAATAATTTTTTTGATTTTTGTTTTTTTTGATTTTTGATTTTGAGTTTTCTTTTGATTTTTCACGAGATAACAAAAAAATAATATGTTACTTTAAAAAAAAATTGTGTTTTTTCTTGTTTTGTTCCTATTTTTCTCAGTTTTGGGTTCATTTGTTCTCGATTTTTCGGATTTTTATGCAACTTTCTACTTGATTTTATTTTCATTTTTTTTTTTTAAATTTTTTATATGATTTTTTGGGGGCTGTACAATGATTTTTCGAAGTGACCTCGGGTAGAGTACACGGTCCCTAGGGCAAATGTACTCTACCCCCTCGAGATGGTAGACTACATTTAATTTGCCCTAGGGATGGTGTACTCTACCCAATGGGGGAGTACTTCTGCCCTAGGGATGGTGTAATCTACCTCATAAGGTAGAGTACTTCTGCCCTAGGGATAGTGTACTCGGGGAGAGTGCCTCGTCCTTAGAGTAAGTTGTCGTGTTGACACTTGCTCAGCCGATGCGGCATGCGGCCGCCGGCCGCCCGCATCTTTGGTCAGGGGCGTTGCTTGGTTGCGCGCGAGAACGCTCTCTTTTCGGCCCTCAAGGAGCGGCTGGGACGGGTCACGGGCACGGGTCTACAGAGCGGAGGACGGTGACAGTGAGTCCAGCCCGACGCAGCAGCACCAGGAGGGTGACCCCGCCCTGCGGGCATCAACTTGGTCGACATTTCTGAATAGTCAGTCAACTTAGTATGGATTTGAATAAATGTTTAACTTTAGTGGATTGCTAAAACTAACTTTTTATGATCACATCCCATCACACATGCATCATAGAGTAATTACCTGAGTGCTTTCGGAGAACGTCTCAATAGTTCTGAGGCAGGGAATGTTTCCTTACATTTTTTATTTTACCTTCTTAAAAAAAAGTCACACTGGCTG
Source organism: Frankliniella fusca (assembly GCA_029379305.1). Lineage (NCBI taxonomy): Eukaryota > Metazoa > Arthropoda > Insecta > Thysanoptera > Thripidae > Frankliniella > Frankliniella fusca. The sequence goes on along the minus strand of JAHWGI010000700.1, from coordinate 669,907 downwards.
CTTGGTCGATCTGCTCTCTGCTCGCTGCGCTGCTCTCTGCAGGCTGCTCGCTGTATGACAGTACAAGCAGTCTGATACATTCTTATCGTCTGCTAAAAATAGAAAAGAAATATCAGTGAGCATCTTTAGGCTTCAGCAACTGAACGACGACGTGTCTTCTTTTCGAATGCTGATGCGCACTACGGGCCGCAAGCGCTCTCATTGGCGAATCTTACATGCGCAGAACCATGGCAGAACCCTCTGTGCACTGCCATATTATTTTCGAATCACATTGTACACACACAAAAAAAATAATGCGATCTGGTCCAAATGGCATGAAAATACTCCAACTGTTAGTCTTTTACCACACCACAGTGCTAAGCAAGCCAGGCGCCCCGGTCAGATTTCAAACCGAGCGGCGGAGTGGCGCGAAGGAACGGGCTTACTGAGCTTGGCTTCCCCCACTCCCGCCCGCTGCCCGCTTGCGGCCAGCGCCAGCGGCCACCTATCTCCATTTCACTGCATCTGACTTTCCTCTTTCACCCCTTCCGCCCCTTCCTTTCACCCCCCTCCCGTTTTCCATCCTCACCCCACCTCACCCTGCCGACTGATTCAGAAGATCGCTCTCATCCCTCCGTCCTTGTTGCACCTACAGCGGTGCCCTATGCTGGCCATGGTAGTGCTCCATGAGTGCGACGAGGACAGAGGTATGAAAGCGATCTTTGGAATCGCTCGGCAGCTTTTCCTCTTCGTGAGCAGCAGCCACCTGTGGCACCAATGCACATGCACCCATTGCTGCGCGAAGAGGCATGAGGAGGTGGGGTTAGGTCAGTCTCTCAGTTACCAAATTCAGACACCGAATTTCTAGCAATGTGCATGCCCGTGTCGTGTTGGAGAAATGAACAGCCGTATGGTGGAGACACTGTATTTGGAAGGATTATACGGGGAGAAGAACCGGCTCAAATTCTCTATGATGATGAAATGGTAAGATAAAATATTTTTCCTCCTGTTTGCAATGTTCATTTATGAGTTCTCACTACTAAACCAGGCAAAGTAAGCATTTAAGGCTGAGACAAAAATTTAACTTCTTTGTAAAAGAAAACCTTCAATAAATACAAAATGTGTTTTCTTTGAAGTTAAACAACTAATGTTAATATAGTTGAAGAGAAGAAGAAGTCTGCAAAGTTGCCTTATGACTCATTTCACTTGATTTGTAATTTTATTAGCTTGGAACATAACAGTCACGACTTTAGCACTACTTTACCCTACCCTAACAGTAATTTTATGTACAAAAGTCAGTAAATGATATGTCAGTGCATAGTACGTTGTGTTTTCTAAGAAATGTGAGACCTCTTTCTAGTAACGTAGAACTAGATAAATACTTTTTCTGAATTAATTTATTTTCCCTTCCTTACAGTGCATGGCATTTAATGACATTTCGCCTCAGGCTCCCGTCCATTTTTTAGTGATACCTAAAAAACCCATACCTTCTTTATCAGCTACTGAAGATAAAGACGAGCGCGTAAGTAGAACATTGATATCATTCGAATGCCTCAGACATAGAAATAGCTTCTCATTGCAAAATTCTTATTCTAATTATTTGTATTCTTAGCTTTTAGGACACATGATGATAATCGCGAGACGCCTGGCAAGACAACAAGGACTGTCTCAAGGCTATAGAATTGTTGTAAATAATGGCCCGCAGGCTTGCCAAACCATATATCACCTTCACCTGCATGTCGTCGGAGGACGTCAATTGTCATGGCCACCCTGCTAGACCAGCTGTAACTATCCATTTTTTTTTTTTTTTTTTTTTTTTTTTTTTTTTCTGTCCAAAGATTTCGTTAATGCCAAAGCCTTAAGTGCTTCTGACCAATGTGTGTTCCTCACATTTATATTCAATGAATTTTAAGTTTTTCAACATGTTACTGTTGTATTATCGTGTTATATTGCTTTTCCCAAGAACAAATCTTGGTGTATGTGAATGCTCACAAATACACTTATGACAACTGATATCTCTCATTTGGAGACAAAAATTGATGTAAGAAGTACTAAACACAAACTTCAGTAATTATTATTTAGAGTCCTTGACTTTTTGTGGTGTGTTAAATATTTCTGGGTGAAGCTAATTAATTAGATAGTAATTTGAAGTGTTGGAATTATTTGTGTCTCTTGCCTGGTTTTCCTTGAAATGAAATATAGATCTTGTCATACCTCAGTACTGCAGAAGATATTTTAATTTTGATTTACAGCATGTTACAAAATTTAATTGATGCGAGGGCTTCAGTACCCTGCAGAGTGCTTCCAATTCAATGAGCTCCTGTGGTGAAGAAGAACTTCTGTGCTAGACATAATGTGTGGTTTTGAACTGCTCTTTTGGATGAGGCCATGGAATATGGTGCATTGAATAAATCTAAGGCTCATTCGACACACAGGAAAAAAAATTCCATCACTTCAAAAACATTAATATAAAAGAACCAAGCTTTTGTGCAAGTAAAAAGTATCTGTAACTGCATTTGTCGAGATGGGACTGGGAACTTTACAGATGGTGGGATTGTTATTACTCATTCTTTACCGTTTCCCTCTTAATTGTTAATGTGATTATTGTGCTTGGTCACACCTAATTTGGAAACTTGGATTCATCTCTATAATCATAGTACACACATGCATGACTAAATACTTATTTTAAACGCTAAATACTTATTTCAAACGGCATGACGAACTGAATATTTCATTCTAGAAGTTTTTTACTCATTCTTTACAACAGTATCTACATCTTAAGTAAATGTGAAGAGAACGAGTATTGTGCTCAAAACTTGGTTTTGTTAGTGACCTACTTTATATCACAAACCACATAACTAAATAACATAACTGTATACTTATTTTAAAGCTTGAAAGACGTTCTTTAATCCGTAAACGAATTATTTTCTTCTCTACAATGAAAAGTTTTGAGTAAATCACGTTTGAAAATATCCGTTTTAACGGCGTTGGAACATATATTTGTAACTTAAATATCCCACGAAAAACATTTCAATCTTCAACATATTTTCACTTGAAAACATATCTTCCAGCTTTGGTAAACATTTCTTTTTCTCTGATGTAATGAGATAAAATTTATACTTTTCCTGTAAATGAAAGTTCTTTCAGACCCTGCAACTCTGGTATCGGGAAAGTGGGTGCTGACGCATTTAAATCGATATTTCGGTAATTTTGAAACGGCGCTGAACTCCAACAATAGCCAACAATCAAAAACCTGTTGGACTTCTTCCTAAATGTAGTGTCATTGGGATCATGAAATTTCGGCAAGTTTATGTTTCAACATAATTCCACACTTAACAAAACAAGTTTTGATACACATTCTGTTTGTAAAGAACGAGTTCCTTCACTTTACATCAATTTTGCAAAGTGCAAAATTGATATTTCCAAACATGTTATATTTAGGCTGATGTCTTTGCTTCTTGTTTCATTTAAGAGGAACAAAAAACATTACACTGTGTGTAAGTTCTAAGTATTTGCAAGGACTTCTGGTACACTTTCATCATCATCTTATTCCCGTATGTATACTAAATTCAAACGTTGATAAATTCTTATTTTGAACTCTGTAAAATCTTTCATATATTTTTAAAGAAATGCTCCTTTGGTGTTAAATACATAAATACATAAATACATTCAAGCATTGTATCTAATACAGACTTTAATGTTCAACAGTTGACGGCAGTTGATGTTATTCTCAGCATCTCGACATCTGCAATAGTGAACTTCGAGTTCTGAATATCTACAATTTTGTGTTGCTGATCATCAGCTACAACTTCAGCTACCACTTCTATCATCTCCATTGGCCTCATCACCACCAAATATATAGACATTTACTGAACATTTTGAACCAATCAAAGTCTAATACCTCATTGGCTGGTAATTTGAATGAATATTTGCAGACTATTTAAATCATTCTCAGGGATGATGACTATTTAAATATCTGTGTGTAATGTTTTACAGTTGACGGCAGTTCATCTTTTTGTGATCTGAGGACATCATTGAACCAAGTCCTGCTTTGCTTTGCTGAACACCATCTCCCCCTGCTTGTTCACCACTCCATCAAGAAAGGTATGATATACTAATTTTGTACAAAGTAGTATGAACACAACAAACATACATACACAAATCACCTTTTCATCAGCAACATGACAAGAACTAAAAACAGTGTGAGATATAAAGAACTTAAAAAGAGAGAGAACTCTGACACGCTTAGAGCATATCAAATGATGTATAGAAAAAGTAGAGGGGAAGAATGGAATCAGTGTCAAAAAATGTTAATGAGAAGCAGATTAGCAAGATTTAGAAACAAGGAAGCTACTTCAAGTCAGATTCGAAAGCATCTATGACTGAATTCTGAAAGATTTCAGAAACACATTCAATCAGTGGGAGAAGAAGAAATTTACAAAAAAGGAAAGCAAGCAACAAAGAGATAGGACAAGTGTGTAAAGACCTTTGAAAAATAAATTAGAGAATTTCATTCCCACACATCTACTTGCTGTGCAAAACTATTTTGATTTTCTCAGCTTAAGTTATTGAACAAGAATTCTTTGGAATGATAATGGTTTTCTCAAAAACATCTTTTGGCTTACTGATAGTTCTGATGGCAAATTTTGCATATTTTGTGCAAAGGATGTGAACAAGAAAAAAATTGCATAATTAGCTTTATGCAATGGACTTGTTTTTCCTAGAGTACCAGATTGTATATAACAACTTTATCGAATTTAGGAAAGATTTTTAACCCCCTTGCACATCTTCCAAACAATTTCGAGTGTAAAAGGACATACTGGACAATATAAAACAAGAGGAGGTATTGTTAATATAACAGTGGAAGTAGATAATAGTGTCAGGGTGTCAGTAGCATACGTAGACCTATTAATAACAGTAGCATGATGGAGTATCTGAAAGATTACATGAGTGGAGTAGTCAGAACTCAGTTGTTATATGATGCTGCTAAAAAGTTTGTTAAAACTCCAATAGCCATAGAAGAGAATATCACACTGTCAGAAGATTGAAATTTCAAATTTGAAGATAATCATGAAGGTCTAGATATAGAAGATGAATTTTATAATACCAATGCTGTACATGAAACTCTGCAAAATGAAAATGATTTTGCTTTCAGTGGTCTTACTGACACAAGTATTCAAGTATTCGTATTGCTCCTGTTCAGGGACTTAGACCGACAAGCATTCTTTTTGATGATAAATGTAGAACCTTGCATTTCCCACAGTTTTTGGAGGTCATAAAATGGATCCCATGCATAATGGAAAACCAATATCCTATGCAGACCTAGTTAAATCTATGGTATTACGGTATGATATAAGTGTAGCTGAGAGAGGAGACTTCCCAAAAAACTTGGATTAATAAAACTATACAATAATATTGGTACTGTATATGCTTGCAAAAAAAGACAAGCCAAAATAGCAATATTACTGCAAGCAGTATGTTAAATTCCTCTTTTGTTGATGGACACAATGATGGATATAAAATTTTAAGGAATCAGAAATAGTCCAGCTCATTGGCAATTTGTAAAAACCAAAATACTTGCTCAGAGCAGATGATATGGACTTCCAACTCTTTTTCTAACTTTATCATCCGCAGACGTTAGATGGCCAGAACTCATGGCTGCTTTGTAGAAAACTGTACATAATGAAGATATCTCTGAGGAAGAAGCCAGCAATTTATCTTATCATGAAAGAAGTAGATTATAGTTCAAAAAGATCCCATCACATGTGCCATTCATTTTAATGATCGTTTCCATGCTCTCAAAAGAACATGGGACAGCTCTGAAGGACCATTGATCATCACATTGAACATTTCTGTCTTCGAATTGAATGGGGGCAAGTTCCGAAAGAACAAAATTTGTCACAAACATTAACAAATAGTTAGTTTAATGAAACTATAATGTAGTCATTTTTTCACATAGATCACCCCACGTCCGTATGTTGATATGGCTTAACGATCGAGGGGGAAATAACAGCTGAATTTGGTGTACAAGTTTCGTGAATTGGATGTGAATTGGCTTGAATTGGCTGTGAATTGGTTTGAATTGGCTGTGAATTGGCTTGAATTGCCTATGAATTGGACTGGATTAGTGTGTAAATTGGCTTGAATTTGGTTTGAATTTGCTTGAATTGGGTTTGGATTGTCTTGAATTGGCTTGAATTGAATTGAAATTAGATTTGAATTAGGTTGAATTGGCTTGAATTTGTTTGAATTGGACTGAATTTGTTGAATTAGTGGTGTACACCAAAGTCCGAGGTTATTTCCCCCTCGTTAACGATACTCCTCGTTTTAGTCCTGATAAGTTATATACAAAAATTGATGACATTAATTTTGTGGATTCAATTATCACATTCAATTCTGATGATGATCCTGAAGAGTTGATTGCACTACAAACTCACAGTCATTCACATTCTTGTTTCAAGAGAAATGGATCTACAAAATACCGATTTGACATTCCTTATTTATCTATGAAAGAAACTAAAATGTTAGGTCCGTTCTCAAAAATTGTGTCAGAGAAGAATCAAAAAGAATATTCCAAAATTATGAAAGAAATTAGATTTTTACAGTATGACAAGTCTTACTCTTACCATGGATTATTTCCTTAAAAAATTGAATATATCTAATAGAACACTTGTAAAAGCTGTAAAATCAATGTTAACTAAGCCACAAATTTTTCTCAGAAGAAATCCCAAAGATATGTTTCTCAGTCTTTTTTCTTATAAAGTGCTATTATTAATGATAAGTACGTAATCAGAACTTGCAGTTTGTTCCTGACGCATATGCAGCAGCATGCTACATCATAGATTATATTAAAAAGGCTGAGAGAGGCATGATGAGTAATGTAATGAGAGAAGTTCTACACTAGATTAGAGATGGGAATGTTTCATTGCATAACTCCTTTCTAAAACTTTCAACAACATTTCATGACAACTGTGAATTGTCTATGCAAGAAGCATGTTACCATGTACTTCAGTTACATTTATCTCAATCTAGTGAGCAATGTATATTTATGGCAACATTTTCTCCACACTAAAAAGTCAGAATGGTAAAATGTCAACAGGATTTAGAAGATTTAAAAGACGATTCAACAGAAATTTCAGAAGATGGACTCATTACTTATTGCACACTATACCAACAGGCCTAATATTATGGAAGAAATTTGTTTAGCTGACTTTGCTGCTAATTATCATTATTCAACAGTAGCTGGAACTTCATCAATAAAACTTCTAAACAACAAAGGCCATATTTAAGGTAGAGAAATAACCAATATGAAACTGATTCAGACAACTTTTTGAGAGAAAACGTCATATTATAGTTACCATGGAGGAAAGTAAAGAAAGATATCCTAGACCAAAATTTTGAAGAAGTTTTAAAGAAAAACTGTTACAAAATCAAAGCAATCAAACAAAAGTTTAATTCCTTCAACAATGAAGCTCTTAGTGTAGCATTACAAGAAGCAGAAAATAGAATAGGAGAAGAAGACTTAAGTAAAGTGGAACAAGAAGGTGAACAATCTAGTGAAACGTTTGTTCTACCCTGAAGTTCTGATTTCAACAACTTTAAGTTAATGTCAATGCTGAAGAAAATAATGATTGTTTTGAGAACACAAAAATTACATTCACTTCTCCTGGTAAGATACCTGATCATGAATTTCAAAAGATGTTTGAAACATTGAATCAAGACCAAGGAGATTATGTAATGCATGTAGCAGATCACTTTGAAACTTCTGCAGAAAAATTTTTCATTTTTTAACAGGAGGAGCAGGAGTTGGAAAATCCATGTTAATTAACATTCTATTTCAAACTCTTTATCATATGTTCAACAAAGATGCAGCCTCAAACCCTGATCAAACGAAAATTATCCTCTGTCCTGCTACTGGAAAAGCAGCATTTAACATTAATGGAAAACCAATTCATTCAGCTTTCATGCTATAACCAAACAACAATTTAATCAATGCAATGAATTGTCAGCTAGCATCTCAAATAAATTTGCCCATCCACTAACTGACCTAAAGCTAGTTGTAATCGATGAAATTTCAATGGTCGGACAGCATATTCTAGGAATGGTGAGTGAACGACTTCAACATCTCAAAAATCACAAGCTTCCATTTGGAGGAGTAAGCATACTTGCAGTCGGTGATTTCTTCCAGTTAAATCCAGTTTTTGGGACATCACTAATTCATTCTCACTCCAAAAATCCATATGATGAGATATTTAATAAAAGCTTATGGAGTAATTTTAAGGTTTTCCGATTAACTAAAGCTATGAGACAAAATAAAATCTCTTTTCTAAAGGCATTGAAATACTTAGTCAAAGGAACTTTAACTGAAACTGATTTACATCTGTTAAACTCAAGAACTTGTCACAAACTCCCTGAAAAAAAAGAATTAAGGAATGCAACTCATCTTTTTGCCAGAAATATTGATGTGAATAAACACAATGAAGAAGCACTAAGAAAAGTGAAGAATTCACAATATATCTGCACATTATCAGATATCGTAGAAGGTCATGGTTCTGATTTGGCAAAGAGACAGATGCTATATTCGGCAGCTAATATCAAAATTCAGGATACTGTTGGAATGCCTACTGTTCTTATTTTGAAAGAAGAAACTTAATATATTGTCACATACAATATTAATACTGAAGACAGAATTCGCAATGGAGCTACAGGAAAATTGAAAAAAATAGATTTTTGAAAAATTGAGAACAATGAAAAGAAACCACTTTGTCTATGGATAAAATTTGATGAAGAGCATTTTGGGTTACAGGCAAGACATTAACACAAAACTTTTGGTATGAGTCACATAAACGGTGTGAATCCACTTATGTCTCATATCAAATTATGTGACTAGGTAACAATCTTTCTCTCATATCATATAGTATATATTTTTATACTTCCTATTGAAGTCCCGGGGCTTTGCTCTCAACCAAGGGATTCTTCAAGTGATTCACCTGCTCCTTTGTAAAAACCAACCAAACGTACTGCTATCAAAAATTCAAATAAAAAAATGTTTTACCTGATGAAACAAACTCATCAAATTCAGCAAATGATAGTGAATCAGAAGCTGTGTCTATGACAGGTACATACAAAGGAATAAAATCAGAGAATATACTTTGTTCTAAAACAGTAATAATAGCTTTCAAATTACCTTGAACAGTAACGCATGCTAGAGGACTTTTCGAAAGATGAAAACAAAACGCAGAGAAAATATAAGAGAGAGGACTTTAATATACACTTTCCAGGGTATATTCTACATTAAGTTTATCAAAATAAAAAATATAACTCATGCGTCTCTTCTGTTTTAGCCTGATGATCTCATGAGCCTTCTTAATGATGTTCAACAATTCACTAGCCGTGATTTGAAGCCAAACAAAAAGTACAAGCTGTTGGACATCAAGATAACAGAGGAAAATGGCTTCAACGTACCTTACAAGAAAGCAGTAAGAAGATTAGAAGACAGCAAAAGAAAACCCAAAGGAACTTAATCTATAATTTTCACTAAGCCAGTATCATTACTCTCTCAGGACATCATTCAAAAAATGAATGAAAGGATTGCTCAAGGAAGAAATCCTTATTATGTGGTTTCTAAGATTACTTCTAGCTGCTGATGGAAAGGGTTCATTTGATGTTGTGGACAGCAAGTGGGTGTAAAAGAGGCAATATAATTTCTTAACAATGCCCTCTCTGATTTTCACTGCTTTTGGCCTTTAATTAGTGTTGACTTTAATTTAAGTAAATTAGATTTCATCTACCTAATTTTGTAAAATATTGGACGTATGTTAATCAGGCCTGTTTTACTTTTTTCTCAAGAGTCTTTATTTTTTGATACAAAGTCTCTGAGGGAAACTTATCACACCGCTCAATGCCCCCACGAGATTTGGCCTGTGTAGTCGGTTCGCGTAGCGATTTGTGGGCGCGGCAGGTGTGGCCACCACAGGGAAGCCAGGAGTGCCGTATACTTATCGGCCATTTTAACTACTTGTGGTCTGGTGTGGTTTGGTCCTCTCAGGGAAGGTGGAATCAAAGTACCGACGTCAAATTGAAATAAAATAGGCGAAGTATCAGAAAAGTGGAAAATATCTTTACTCACAAGAATTTTTTTCTCTACCCAAAACAAAAAATGCTATGGAATGTGTTTTGCTGAGCTCTAATACCCGTCCACTTCTCACAATCACAAAAATTCATAACGGTATCATTTTTAAAAAATAAAAAAAAGACATCCTAGACACTTGTCTATATACACCTATAGTAAGTTCAATGGGAGGCAGTCAGTCTTGTGGTGTGCTATGCCTTAAAATCGTTGGCGGAAGCAGCACTTGCACCTGTGTTATCTTAATTATTCTGTACAATAAAAGTTAATGAAGGGGTGTTGTGTTGGTATTCCTCTTGGTGTTGATTGGCCCTCCTCTCACCCACTCCGCCTAGAAGATGGGGTAGGGGTTGGCGAACACGAACTGGTTGCCGACGGCCTCGTAGGCGTGAGGGTGGAAGTAGTCGTCAGCCGGTGGTGGCAGTGGGGTGAAGTCGAAGGCTCCGTCGCGTCGGTGCCCCTCAAAGCTCACTTTGGTGATGTTGACCGAGCCGTCAATGCGGAAGTAGTTGACTGATTCGATGGGGAAGCGGTGGTCGAACTCAGCAAAGTGCTGACCATTGAAGGCAATCTGCAAGACGCATGGGAAAAAATTAGCTGATCACTCATGCAACATGTGTACAAGAATGTTTTTGCTTATTTTTGTATGTGTGTGTGTGTGGATTTTATAACGAAAAATTCCTGTTTTGTTTTTTTAAATAAATTTTAACATTTTACCCCCATTTCTGATTTTTCAATTTTATGTCGGATTTTTGTTCATTTTCCCTCGATCTTTCGGATTTTTCTGTAACTTTTTTCGGGATTTTATTTTTTATTTTATTTTTAAATGACTTTTTTGGGGGACCGTACAATGATTTTTCGAAGTGACCCCCCCCTCCCCCTCTCGGATTAGCTCACACTTTTGAGAGGCCGAGTGACCTAGCGCGGCACCCACCTTGTAGTTGTGCTGGTCCACCAGCACCAGCATCTCAAACGCCTGTCCGGGGCGGATCGGGCACGGCCTGATCTGGTGCCCGTTCTCCCAGCCGCCGTTGCGCTGGCTGTTGAGCTCGACGAGGAACTCGGAGGAGTTGGGGCGCACGGAGGCGTGGAAGGGGATGTTGTTGTGCTCGTGGTCGGGACCGTCCATCAGGTTGATGGTGAAGCGGTAGGCGTCGTGGGGCACCGTGCCGCGCACGCGGATCAGGCGGCCGGGGAAGATGGAGCCGATGTGCTGCACGAAGGGGTTGTCCTGCGGGGCAGAGAGCGGTCTTCAGTATACCTCAGCTAAACGAGGGACAGTGTTGCGGGTTCGCCTACCCGCGCTGGCTGTAAGGCGCTGCGGGACGTGGAGTGTAAGGCGGACCCGTCACGCTGCTAAGTACGTCATCCGCTCACAGTGCAGTGTATACACTAAACCCTTATGCACAATTTTATACAACCATAGTTATGCACAAAATTTTATGCATAACTATGTTACACATTGTGCACAATTCTGCACAAATTTGTGCATAAGGAACAAAGTTGAGCATAGTTATGCAGGAATAATTGTGCATAACTATGGTTGTGTAAAATCGTGCAAGGCTTATGCACAAAAAAGTGCATAAGGGTTTAGTGTGTATACTCACGGGGTTGTAGACCACGTTGTCGGGCTCGTAGGGCAGGCGGACGCCCGTGACGTTGTTGATGTGGACGTCACCCTCGGCGCGCACGTGCGAGATCATCTCGAGCGGCATGCGGTGGTGGAAGTCGGCAAAGTGCTGCCCGTTGAAGGCAATCTGAAGCAAAACCGACATTCAATTTAGCGAATGAGGGGTCACGCCAGCGGGCAAATCAGAAACCTAACACCACGAGTCTAGAATCTTACTGCCATTAATTATTTTTTTAAACCCGTAAAACTGAAAAAGTCGTCTTTTGAATTGGCCTATTGGCCTCCAATTATTTTAGCTTTTAGGCAAACCCATCAAGTGTGTGAATGTTACACAGTCTTGTAAGCGGTGTGATTTTCCGTAGACTTTCACAAGTAGGGTGTGATTTTTTTTTCTCCCCTGTCATCTCTAGATAGTCCACAGTAAACAGCAAGCTAAAGTGCTCGAAAAAAAAAGAAATGAGTTGAACGTTAAACCGCGCTGGCCTATGGGTTTCCGGTCCCACCGCGTTACCTTGAAGCAGTCGTGCTGGACGTAGACGAGCATCTGGAAGTGCTGGCCGTGCGCCACGGGGAGCCTGTAGTGGCGCTCCTCCTGCTGCCAGCCGCCGCCCTGCTGGGTGTTGAGCACGACCAGGCCCTCGGGGAAGCGGAAGGAGAGGTGCAGGGCGATGTCGTCGCCGTGGCTCGGCCCCGTCTGCAGGTTCAGCACGAACCTGGCGCACCGGAAAAATTGTGCCTCTTGTTAACCGGGCAGGAACGCACTATATAGCGTCAGCAGAGAAGAGTTAAGAAGGGAATCTCCGGAACCGCCTGAAGACGTTTGAGTTTTCCTCGTGAACACGGGGGGGTGCGATGATAGACACGGTTGGCAGGAAGATGCTGCACGAATGCTGTGCCTCGAAAACGTCTGAGGAGGAGTCTGTACGGGAGGGTTTGCTCGTCTTACCTGTCGGCGCCGGGCAGGACCACGCCGTAGATAGCGACCATGCGGCCGGCCTCAAGGTTCCTCTTGAAGGGGTGAGTGAACGGCACGGCGAAGAAAGTGCTTGGGAGGTACTGCATCGTGGTGGGCTTGAGTAACCTGCAAGTACGAGGAAGAGTTGGATATTATTGATTTTCCATTTCTAAAGGCAGGCACTGTTAAAAGCACGCAGAGAAAATTTTTGCAAGTCAGAGTGCTTTAAATGTTTCTGGGCATTAAAATGTTTTTGGTCGGAGTTATCGGATTAGTAATTGGGTTCGTAATAGCGTGCATCAATGCTCTCTCTAACTTAATCGAGTTTTCAGTGTGCGCGTCCCTTATCTCATGAACATTTAAAATATGCAGAACTATTCCCGGTAACTCTCACTGGAAATTCCACTAGAAGATCTGGAATGTGCGGTGGGAATCGTAACTTAATTTTGCTGGGGCAAAAAATTGTTTTATCGAAGGTGTTCTAGACTATTCCATTTATCACTCGGTGTCTTATCAGTGTCTTATCAGCGTCTGTTCGGACGGGAAAAAAGGGCTAATATCGTTATCGCGGGATGGGCGGGCCAGGCCGGGGCTGTTGAAGGTATGGGGCGGACCAGGTGGAGGGCACCTGATCACGCACAAAATCTTTGTTTCCAAGCAGTCGTTTGGAAATTTTATATGGAAGCTGACGAAGCTGTTTGAAAATCAGGATGTTGCGTTTTCGCTGCGGCAACAGTTTGGACCTTTCGTGGATCTACCACTGGACAGCTATCTTCTACTATTACACCTCGATGTCTGGTTAAGTTCTACGAATTGAACAAAAGAAGGAGGAAGGTGGAAAAAAATGACTCCCTCAGGTGAAGTTAATAGTTTGGCAGGTCATTTGCCGGGTGCAGCCCCCTGTCAAGTCGTGCTGGGTACGGGTCCAGTACCTCTCCTTTTCCTCCTACTCGGAAGGAAACACTAGGCCTGCCTCTCGCACACCGGAAACCCGAGCAGCGCGTCAATAATGTTACACTCTATAGTGAGAATGCAAATTTTCTTCCCCATCAGTCTCGCCTCTACTACTAAACCCTGCAGCTGGACGGGTATGGGAAGGGAAGGTGCGGGCGGCGGTCGCACTCACCAAGTCGCCGGTCTTGAGGAGGAGCCGTGGGATAGGCTAGGCGCGGGGGCGGCGGTGTTGGCGGGAACGCTGCTGCACAAGCACTGGTGACAACGCCCACCGATAAAGCTCTTATAGGGCTGGCGGTGCAGGGAAGGCAGGCAGGCCCTGCATGAAGTCCCCGTATCTTGTTGTCGGCCCGGCGCGCGCGGCCGGGGCCGGGTGGGGCGCGGGTGACGTGGCCGAGTGGCGGGGCGGGGCGGGGTGGGGCGGGGCGGGGTGGAGTGGAGTGGCGCTGCCGAAAAGAGACGGCAGGTTTACTCTACGCCGGAACGAACCTCTCATCCCCATCCGGCTCGACAGACCTCCAAGCTCGCTATATGGTTAGTTCCTCGAAACAGAAAGCGCGCGCGCGCGTGTGTGTGTGTGTGTGTGTATGCGTATGGGTGGGTGGGTGGGTGAATGTGTGTGTGTGTGGGTGGGTGGGCGGGTGGGTGGGTGGGTGGGTGGGTGGTGGTGGTGGGGAGGGGGCGGGGATGTGAAAAAATTCGAAGGTTTGCCACGTCGAAGGAGAGCTGTAAAATTACGATTATAAATCGTTGGTACATTACAAGCACTACCTATCGACTTGAAATTCGATTATACGAGCAAGAATGGGTCGTCAGAAATTGACAACATTTTTCGTAAGTCGTAACTACAAAATGTATCGTAAATCTTCAAAGTTATTCTTCGCAGTGGGGGAGGGGCTGACTTACCAAGAAATCCACGAGATTCCAAAGAAATTTAAAATCCAGCTTTTAACAATCAGCAGCAAATGTGAAACTTAACAAATAATTGGTATTAAATTTTGATGTTAAATGTGATAGCTGAGTGTGAGATAGGTGACATGCCCAGAGCAAGTGCGTAAACTTCAACATTGATCTCCGTTTTAAAACCCGCCCTTCTGCTTTGCTATTGTTAAATTAGTAAACACCCTTTAAAATAGCAACAAAATTATTTGCTACGTGCTATCATTTGCTTTTTTAAAGGATATAAGTGGTTACGTACACCTTCAGCTGCAGCCTCTAGCCAGTGATGGCGGGAAAGTTAGGCAAACACCGGGCGAAGCACACCTCCGTGCAGCGAGCAGCGGGCCTCCCTCTTTCACGGCAGTCCCCTGCACGCGTGTGCAGCCTCTGTCTGTCTAGAACCCAGGGGCAGACACGCGCCCGTCGGACACGGCTGTGTGTTCCGATATCAGATGGTTTTCGCCCCACTTTTTTGCAACCCTGCCACTGTGAGAAATTCTTGTATCGGTACGTGAAAATTTTCCATGAGAGGTCTTGTACAATTACGATTCATATTGTAAACTTTTTATAACAATGCGTATCAACTCAGAATCGATTGGTGAGCCAACAAAGTCGTAAAGTGTTAAGTCGTACATGTACGAGATATGTTGCACATAGTGAATAACAAAATATATTGTACATCTACGGAAATATTTTTCTCAGTGGCGGCCTACCCTCCCAGCATGGGCAAGCTAAGCCCCCGGGGGCGCCTGGTGGGTAGGCAACACTAGCCATGTAGCGCATGCACGCACTGCGGGCTGGCCTACCCAGACTCTCCCAGGCGTCCATAGCGCCCGTGCTTTCGCTGAATGAAGTACGTTCTCTACTACTACAAGCTGTCAGGTAGAATATCTTGAATGGGCCGTGCTGTCTCCTGGGCCGGGCCGGGCCGGGCCGGACGTGACGGCACCGTCGGCTCCCAGAATTATTGCGAGGGCTTAAGCGGCTGGTCCTGTTCTCGCCCTCTCGGATCAACAAGGCTCCTAAGGGCCGCCAACACCACCGACACAGGGCGTGGTGTGGCTGGGCTGGGCGGACCGGGGACCGGGGCGGGGCGGGGCGGGGCGAATCTATAGATAGTTCAACAAGCCCACATCACATACCGGCGGTCGGACGCAAACAGGTGCTTGTCATATGTCACAGATAAGGGTGCCTCGCCTCGCCTCACCTCGGCCCAGAGGGCGCGCGGAGCAGAGGCCACTCCTGACGGCAAGGGCGCTTCCTGCCTATCACGCCTGATTCCGAAGATCGCTCTCGCAGCCCCGTCCTTGTCGCACCCTCTGCGACGGCCCATGCTGGGGATGGCGGGGCCCTGTGCGTGCGACAAGGACGCGGAGGCGCAAGAGCGATCCGAGGACGGCTGGCCGCGGCTCGGCCGCGGCCGCCCTGCGGTTGCCAGGGGCTGATGGAGCAGTATCAGGTGTAAACCAGGCTCAGCTCATGCTTGTTCACGCCCGTGAACGCCTTTTATCCTAGCGTCCACATCCACCGCCTGTACGGCGAACTGCGCCAGGGGTTGGTTGCGCACACGGTGGGTTGGAGCGTTCCTCTCCACAGGCCTCTTCGATACAGGATCCCTACGTTAAGAGCGAGCTGCTGCAAGTACGTGAGCTAGCCGCTGCAGAATTATTGCTGCACCAGCCGTAGGCAACTGGTGGTAAAGTGTGTTGGAGGGAGAAGACGAAGACAATCTCTAGTAAGACGTCACACAAGAGTGCGCTAGTTGTGGCTCCTCACTCAGTAGTGTGAAGCTTTTTACTATAATTATTTTATTTTTAGATTCAAAGAATCCTTTTTTTCTATGGGCACGGCCTACAGGCTACACACTGGGGAAAAAAAACTCCTGTAAGGTGCCTGTTTTGGTGACCGTTCTTCTTGATGAAGGTACGCTATTTTTTAATAGTGTTTTTTTCTGTACAGTGTTCTTCAACAGGTACCGTACCTACAATGGGAGACGACCGGATATTGACGGGTCATTTCCGTAAAACTACCTCGCCCACAGTTTTATTGCCATAGGTTCTTACCACGATGTAGAAAGAAAGTGTCTTTCTACATCGTGGTTCTTACAAGAGGGAGACTGTACGAAAGCCGGGTACACACTGAGTGAACTAAGTCCGTATAGACGGTGTTTCCCTATGCAAAACCGCAATTTCTCTTTTTTTTCCCCCTTTTCAATTTTTTTAAAAAAATAATACAGCCGCGCTGGTCGTGCCCCCGCCAATTTGCTTTCGGATCTTACGCGACGCACCGCTGCAGCGCGCTGCCGTGTGGGTCGCCGGACCGGACGCGAACGGCGGGAAGCGGGCCGGACAACTGACTGACCGTCGCCGCAGCCAGGATGGCGATGAGACCGCCGCGCCGGGCCGGCTGACCGCGCTAAATGCCCTCCGCCACCCCCGCGACCCACCTCCACTCCCTCCCGCTCCATTAGCGCCCGCGTGCCCCAGCCACGCCCCGCCACGCCCCGCCACGCCCCGCCACGCCCCGCCCCGCCCCGCCCCGCCCCGCCCCGCCCCGCCCCGCCCCGCCCAGCCTTGCCCCGCCCCTCCTATCGCCCTGCCACGCCCTGTCACTCGCCGCCACGTCAGTGCCTAATAAACTTCAAACTTTCGCATCCTATCCACGTGTGTTGCTATGACCGAGGTCACCGAAGCTGTTCTCTACACTTGTGAATTCGGGATGTTCTAAAATTGTACGACGTGTATAAGTCATTATTACGCCTACACCTACTCGCAAGAAACGCAGTTTCCCAAAAACCTGAGAGCTCACACTCCGCGTGCAACCCGCTGGCACCTCCCCAATAGCTACTGCACATTGGGACGGAGGGGGGAAAACCCGAAAAAACCTCGCGTAATAGTCGAGTCACCTGCCCGGTAATAGTGCTGTAATAGCCGTAATATCCCTGTACTAGGCGTAATACCGTGTAAAATCGCCGTCACACTTCTTATATTCGTGTAACAGTTGCGTAGTATTCGCGTAAGGGAAGGTGGGGTACATTGGGACATGGGGTACATTGGGACAGTGGCTATTTCACCCATTTCAAACTGGATTCAGATGCTACAATAAATTGACACAAGGAGCATAGGCGCATTCTTCGTGATGGCACCAGTAATTAGAAGATTACAGAACATGTGTGCTGTACAGAAAATATTAAATGAAAATTAGCACAAAAAGACGTTAAAAGTAAGGTGACTTCTCATTTGAATTTTCCCTTTTTAAAGCGAACTTAGTTGCGATAGCAAATCGGTCGGGTGGCTGGTCTATGGGTTGTTTCTTACGACACATTTAGCAGGTAGAGGTTTTGAATTGAATCCCAAAATAATGAAGAAAGATAAATAAATCAAGATCGAGGTGATCAGGTACACATTGGGACAGTACGCCACAATTGGCTAATGCGACATTTCAAAAAATTCCAAAACCGTCTCATTTGGAACATAATGACTTCTATCGACTTCCAGACCGCAAGGCGGTGGGCATTCTGCACATTTCACAGGAAAACGGGTCAAATTGTGTCAAATGTCCCAATGTGCCCCATCCCATGTTGTCTTATGGCGTCCCAAACTGCCCCGTACCGGGGCACATTGGGACAAGGTGCAAATTTTAGGAAAACCTTTCTGCTAACAAAGACTTAGTGACAAGATATTAGAGGGCTTTGTTGTACCAAAGACAACACTCCAATGTACGATTTGGGCCAGCTCCGGTCATTTTAAGTCTGACGGTTTCGGATCTAGAGCAAAAACAAAAAATCCGTCCCAACGTACCCCACCTTCCCTTAATTGCCCTGAAAAAGCTGTGTAAGAGACGTGTAATAGCCGTATTGCATGTGTAATAGTCGGGTAATCGTCAGTAATAGTTTGTAATAGGTGTAATAACGTGTTATATCCGTAATATTGTCGTAATAAGTGTAATAATCGTGTTATAGTCGCGTAATAACTGTGTAATAGACGAGTAATACACTCTAAAGTTTTTACTACCAAATTTGCTGAGTAACTACTAAGCGTTTTGTGCTTTCAGAAGTTATGAAGAAATTATTTAGTATTACCAGTATTATTAAACTTTTTGTAGCTTACTTTTTGTAGTACTTGATTTCACCGTAATTATAATACTAGAAAATCGTTTTGTAATACTACGAAAACAGTTTAGTAATACTAAAGAATTTCTTCATAACTTATGACAGCACCAATGCTTAGTAGTTACTAAGCATATTTGGTGGTAAAAACTTTCGAGAGAAGCCGTAAGAGGGAGTAGTCGGGTCGCGATTTTGGAGAGGTTTCTCGTTTCTCCCCCTCGGCTGGGACCCGGCTTCATGCCCCGACCCCAGTCCCTGCTGCTGGCAGAGGCCGGGGCGGTGGCCGGTGTGAGCCGTGAGCGTACAGTTAGTATACTATCCCGTGTACCTCTTAGGCCGTGAGCCGCGGAGGTGTTCGCGCTCCGCAGATCGCAGCGCGGCAGACTGTGCCCCGCCGTACCCCGCCGCGCCCCGCCGTACCCCGCCGCGCCCTACCCCGCCCTGCCCCGCCCCGGGGCCGGGGGCTGCTCGCCTAGCGCATCCTGTGGTGGAGACCTGCATACGATACGACACGGTGAAGAGTTCGCGGGCTGCAAGTATCTCACGGCGGCATTATCCCGAGAGCATATTCCACACCTTTTCCAGTAAAAGTGTGCCTTGGCGTTCCAATCCTTTTCTAATCACTATCCATATTCACGTAATTCTACGACAAAAAATGCATTTCTAGCACCTTTACGTTCGCAGTATATCGAAATGCTGCAAAAGTTTGAATGTATAGTCTTTCTTAAAATTTGATCAATTTTTTATTCCAATCACAATACCGTTCTCTTAGCAGTGGACACTCATCTCGCCGCATAAACCAAGGATCACGAGCACCTTGAATGAACTATGTTCGATTTCTGCGAGCACCAAGTCTTGAAATGTCTTCGCGGGGGGAACATCTGAAAAATACAATGGAACTGGCAACACACGTTGCTTTGCGAGCAAAAAAATTGAATTCAGTTCCAGAGCCAGCGTGGACTTTGCGAATTCAGCACCCGTGCCAAAAACTTACCTGCAGTAGCAAGAAGTTAGCTATAGATAAGTGCGGCATTAAGCTGCACAGCTGCGAGATAACCATGTACTTAAAAGATAAATGTACCGTTAAAAATTATTCACTGGTACGAAACATTTTCGCTCAGCCCCTCCAGGTAATCTTGTCCACCGGACCTGAAAACATGGCTGGTCGAGCTTGCAATTTTTATTTTGGGTGTGTGCTGATAGCAAAGGACTGCGAACCCCGGCCCGGACGCAGGAGATACCAAGCGATGACGTCGCCCCCTTCAGCGAAGTTAAGACGTCACTCTGCAATGACGCCCGCGCGCCGCGGTGCAGCGCCGTGCCACCTCTCGAGACGCAAAGGCAAAGGTCGATTATTCGCATCCTGACGCCCTAGAACAACTGAGGTGAAGAATCCTTGTTTGCGACCACATAATTTTAGCAGATCTGTAGCCATTTTTGCTTTGTTCTTTAACAGGAAAAATCCAAAACCATATCTACGAAAACATTTTTCCTCGCATTTTTCCTTATAGAAATAAGGTTTTATTCGTTGAATTTAAAAAAAAAACGAAGAAGTTTCTTTTCTATTTTGTAATTTTTATTTTTGAACGAGAACCGAGATTGTGGGAGATGAAATTTCTAGCTTCACACGCACGTCTGTTTCACTGGGTGGGCATCCGAAGCTACTCGGAGGTCGGGTGGGTTGCCTGCAGCCCAGGCGCTACTCCTGCCTGTACGCTGCTGCGCCTACGGCCAAAAATGGAAGTGAAAATGGAAAAATAGCCTTTTGCGTTTATGAGGTCCATGGCCGAATACGCAATGTCCCGATTGCGATTAAAGTCTTAGTTAATATTGAAGTTGCGCAGTGCTGAACGACGCGTGCTTACTTTCGACAAAGTGCATCCTGCTTTTTGCTATCCTTGTAGAGTGTAATTTTGTAAAAAGCGTTAAATTTACGCACTCTGTCAATCTGTTTTTCTTTTCTGTCGGTCTTTATTTACTGGCGAAGAAAGTAAAACTATGCAGCAGATAACCACTTTCATCTACAGCTTTATCTGAATCTCTAAGGTAGACGCAAGTGAGGGGCGCCTGTGGGAATCGAGAATGACGAGAGGATTAGCGGAGTTCCAATGTCCATCGACTCTCCGACTCTTTAACATTCTTTGTATTTAATCACTTCGATTTGTAGTGTTAAGATATATGTCGGATGAAGGGGGCACTTTGATCTGCATCAGTACCACCAAATAAGTTGTCACTGCCCCCAGCAACTGAAAAACAGAATGTTGAAGTTTGAGAAATTTATCAAGGGTGATGGCGATACAAAGCGGGCACACAAACCTGACTTTAGGTACTCACAGTCACCACGAGTGAGAGGTCAAGCTCGAAAAGGCCACATGGACTGAAGGTAACACGTTGATGCATCAACTGCATAGAGAACATCTCCAGCTGGCCACACGGAAATCATGACGTGAGCAAGTATTGGCAACAGTTGGATTCTTGTAAGCGGGAACGATCCCTACCTGCCTGCGGGAGTAGCTGCTCGGGTGGAGGGTGTTGAGGAACGTCCCCACCAGGGCGCCCGTCTTGTTGGCCTCCTCCTTGACGCAGGAGCACGGCAGCACCAGCAACACCAGGCGGCTGAGGTGCGCGAGCATCCACAGGCTCTGCAGCGTCACGTACGACTCGAAATGATACCACTGCAGCTTCACGTCGAGCACGAGCACGGAAAGGAAGAAGTAGGACGTGGTGACGAAGTGCATCAGCAGGTTGAGGACGTCGATGAGGAGCACGGGGCCGTAGCGGCTCACCACGTTGAGGGCGCTCGAGCACAGCAGGGCGTGCGCGTCCTCGAGCTGGTGCACGGGCACGCCGTCGAGCTCCTGCGCTCTCCGTGTCCGCCCGGAGCGCCCGCCTCCGGAGCCGGAGCCGGTTCCGGTACCGGAACTGCTCGGCCAGCTAGGATCGGCGGTGCCAAACTTCCAGGGCGTCTCTGCCACAAGCGTCAACCCCGGCCGGAGCTCTGCCATCACGAATCACGATATTCAACCGCATTATTCGCATTATTTCGGAGTTGTTTTTTTTTCGTTTGTTTTTATATTTTTGTTTAATTGTTCTCCATTTTTGTATTTTTCTTTAACTTTCTTCTTGATTTAATTTTATTGTCTTGCTTTTGATTTTTTAAATCATTTTTTTGAGGCCGTACAATCATTTCTCGAAGACAACCCCTCCCCTCCCCTCCCCTCCTCCGCCGCGCGCTCACCGAGAGGAAAGCGGCGCGCCGCGGCCAGGCACGACGACTTGAGGCGGTCGTTGAGCGTCTTGAAGCGCCTGAAGATGCAGTGGACGTCCTCCGCGAACAGAGCCTCCATGGTGTAGATGAGGAGGTAGTTGGCCTGGTTCGGCACGTGGCAGAGGGCGACGAACGGACCGCCCGTCGCGTACACGTACAAGATGTCGAGGGCGCTGAGCAGCGACACGGCGGACAGCCACAGCAGCAAGTACAGCTGCACGCCGGGCGGCCGCGCCTGCAGCAGCCGGTCCACCTGTGGGTGCAGTCGAGGGGTCCTTCACTCAAAAAAATCAGTGTGCACCCCAAAACAAAATCAGTAAAAAAATCAAGAAAAAGTAAGAAAAAATCAGACAAAATCAGACAAAAATCGATTTTAAAAAAATCAAGGAAAGTCACGAAAAACCAGAAAAAATCGGTGTGCTCTTGAGTTTATAGTGAAGGACCCCTCGGGTTCAGGTGCACGCCGTCCTGTCGCTGCAGGGCGGGCGCCAGGAGGTTGTAGGTGGGCGCGGGGCCGGGGCTGGCGGCGTGCTCACCGTGCTCTGCTGCTCCATGAACACGTGGCTCTGCCTGCGGTAGAGCAGCGCCTGCAGCACGGCGACGTTGCCGCTCAGCATGACGAGGATCACGTCGAGCTGCGTCACCACCTGAAAACGGTGTGAGTTGCCTATACTAGCACAGGTGCGCGATTGGTTTCTTACAATAAAATAATTATTATGTCGCTACATTTGAAATGCCTTTCCCCATACCCTGTCGGTTTTCGTGAAAACGCGCGGGTTGGTGTCCTCTGCGGTCTGCCTGTGGAAGTTGTAGAGCACGGCCACGGTGGCGGGGGCGCACAGCAGCACGATGGCGAGGGAGTAGGCCTCCCACGGGCGGGAGGGGCGGGGCAGCGGCGGCGCACAGGCACAGCGTCTGTCGGGGCCGCCCGCGCCGCCCGGCACCTGCACCGCGGGCCGCACGTCGATGAGCGCGCCCAGGGTCCGCGCCCGGGCCCCCGCCACCGGCCCAGCGCACCGGCAGGCCCAGGAGGCCCCGCGGCCCAGGGCGAAGGGCGCCTGTCCGAACAGCCGAGCCCACTGCCACAGCCTGGCAGCGCGCAGCGCGCAGTGAGCAGTGAGCAGTACTTCAAGTAACGAGTCGAGTGGGGGCGGGGCCCCCGAGGGGTCCTTCACTATAAATTCAAGCGTTCACCGATGTTTCTTATTTTTCTGATGTTCTGTGATTTTCCTTGATTTTTTTTCTGATTTTTTTTTTCACTGATTTCTTTATGACTTTTTTAGAGGGTGCACACTGACTTTTTAAAAAGTGAAGGTGCCCCTCCTCGGCGGCCCCTCCCGGCCCGGGCCGGCGCTGCGAGACTGACCTCTCTCTCTGGATGTACATGCTGATGCTGACGTTGACCTGCGGGAGAGCACGCCGCTCGGCTGCGGCGGCCGCGGCCGGACTGCCCGCCGCGCCGCGCCGCCGACCCCTTGCCCTGCTGCGCACTTCCACTGATTTGCCCAGAGCAATTGTCGCGCACTGTCAACCCCCATACCCCTTCCTTTCCCCTGCTGAGTTCTTTTTTCCCAGGTGGGCAATACGCAAGCCAGTGCTCATTAATCACGCGCTCTAGAACTGGGATAGGTGTGGGACAGGAGGGTCCCTCTTTCGGCCTCAGCTACAAATAATGGTATTTGTGTCCGATAGCTTTGGCATGGCAAGCATTCTATCAATATTTTTGGTCTTCTAGCACTCCAGGTATTAGAAAAGAACAGGATTGTTTCATATAAAAGGGATTTATTAATTTATCATGTCAAACCGATGGTTAAATTAAATTTAACTCACATATATATATATATATATATATATATATATATATATATATATATATATATATATATATATATATATATATATATATATATATATATATATATATATATATATATATATGTGAAAATCTGAAAGTTATCTTATATCACAATTCCTTAATGTAAGACTGCCTTGTCATTGAGATAATAATTTATGATAAGGTATACAATAAAACAGAAGCGTAATTTTTCAGTCGTTATCCTTAACGCATAAGGCATTTGAAACAAGACTAGAATATTTCTCCGTCACACTATACACGTCTCATAAGATTGATTCTAAAAAAAATCCTTTCAAGGAATAGGCATAAACGTGTCCCTAATGAAAAGGTCGTTCGAAGGAATAAATTACATGGAAGTAGCGGATATCATAGCCTCGCTTTTCCTTCATGAATGGCAGTCAAGACAGCTTCGGAAAGGGGCTCGTAGGTGCCTCCGCGTGACACGAACACAGGGTCCGGGCAGGTGGCCGGGTCGAAGCCTTGGCGTCTAAGTTCAACTTTGCTCACCTAAAATGGGGCAAAAAAAAGGAAAAAGGAAAAACAAATTTAAAACAAAATACTGTGCGAGGCAATAATAGGAAGTCCCGTTTTCCTCTCTTACAAAAATTATTTTAAAAAGCTGACCT
Organism: Frankliniella fusca; assembly: GCA_029379305.1. NCBI lineage: Eukaryota > Metazoa > Arthropoda > Insecta > Thysanoptera > Thripidae > Frankliniella > Frankliniella fusca. The sequence continues at coordinate 645,464 of JAHWGI010000700.1, read as the reverse complement.
TGTGAGTGCCCGTCATGGGCAGCGAGTCAGCCACGCGGACGAAGACCGGGCGCGCGTAGGCGGGCAGCTTCCCTTTGAGGCCGGCGGCGAGCTCGCCCAGGTCGCAGCGGCGCTCGGGGTCGGCGATGGCCGCCATGCCCGCGCGGCCCTCGTTGCCGGGGACCTGGACGCCGTAGACGGCCACCTCCCGCACCCCGTGCGTCAGCAGCAGGCGCGTCATTATCGTCTCCACCTCGGCCGTCGACACATTTTCGCCCTTCCACCTGTCGGGCGAAATACGAAAATTATAGGTTGGACAGCGGGGGCGAAGCCGTTAAGGCGCGCTGCCGAAATCGCCGCTAAGGGCGGAACAATCATTTCTTCTGTCGAACAGCGCTTACCGGAACGTGTCGCCAATCCTGTCCTTGAAGTAGATGTAGCCATACTCGTCCATAACGGCCATGTCACCTGCACAGAGCGTGTTTCCTAAATGACCCGAAATCGAACGTGCTGCCGCAACGCAAAATAAAAGGATCGACATCGACTCACCAGACATGAAGTATTTGTCTCCGTTGCCGAAAGCATTCCTGAGGACCTTCTTCTCGGAGGCCTCGCGGTCCAGGTAGCCGACGAACTGGCTCTGCACGCTCTCCTCCCGCACCCTGCCGATGAGCATGCCCGCCTCGCCGCGGCCGCAGCGCACGCAGTGGCCGTGGTCGTCCCGGACGGGCTCGCCGCTCTCCTCGTCCACCTGCACCAGCTCGAACGGCCAGAGGGACCGCGGCAGCAGCTGCGGGATGAAGCCGAGCGCGCCAATCTTCTGGTCCATGTTCACTGGAGGGGCGCGGGTAGTGGGCGGTCATTACTACATTCGTTCTTAAAATCTTACCTAGCATGACGTTGCCCTCGGTAGATCCGTAGAACTCGATGACTTTGTCCACCCCGAAGCGGTCTCGCAGGCGGCGCCACACGGCCGGGGAGAGTCCGTTGCCCACCAAGGTGTGCACCTTGTGTTGCTTGTCGGCGGGGCTCTCGGGGGACAGCACCAGGAAGCGGCACAGCTCGCCGATGTAGTGGCCGATCTGGAAACGGCGAGCGCCGGGTAGGGACGTAAGCGAGGGGGGACTCATTTCTACCAGTTACATCCAGTCATTTTCCAGTCACATCCAATCGAGAAAAATTTAAGTGAAAACAGACGCGCTTAGTGTACAGTCAGGGTACACCCTTTTCTGTAGTAGGCGACCCTCGGACGTAAGTCATCGTCCCCTCTGCGCGTACACTACGAACGTTGCGCCCCCCTTTGCTGGTGAGTGAATTTGTCTCAAGTTTGTAGGTGTGTGACAAATCAATCATAAGCTTTTCAGCAAGTTATTGCCCATTCGTTCACTTGCAGGCCACAGTCATTTCTATAACTACCAGTGCACGAATGGACATTATTCACCCACAAACAAGTGCGTGAAAAAAATGAAAGAAAAAGAAACTTATCTGCCAGCAGGAAAATTACATTTTCTCTCTTCGTTTCTCAGAGCAGCCGTCTCAAGATACTCACGGTGGCGTTGTGACGGGCGCAGTCAGTCCAGAACTTGGAGGCGGAGAACTTTGGGGCGAAGGCGACGGGCACACGGTGCGCGAGGGCGAGGCTGGCGGCGTACGCCCCGCCCGCCGCGTGGTACATGGGCAGTGAGCAGTAGAACACGTCGCGGCCGGGGTCCATGTTGGCGACGCGGAACAGGCCCAGGGGCCAGAACAAAGTCCGCGCGTGGGTCACGATGGACGCCTTGGGCAGCCCCGTGGTCCCCGAGGTGTAGATGTACATGAGGTGGTCCCAGTGGCCTGGGGTGAAGTCCACGACGGGGTTCTCCTCGCTCTCGGCGGCCACGAGCGGCTGCAGGTCGATGAACCAGTCCTCCTGGCTGCCGCCCCGGGCGGCCCCGAACCTGTAGAAGCCCTCCGCCGTGCCGAGGTCAGCGCGCACGCCCTGGACAGCTGTCGTCAAAAAGTGAGGGTGATTAGCAAAAGGGCAAACAGACATTGCCACGCCGCAGCCCCGCCTCGCCCCGTCCCGCCCCGCCTCACCCCGCCGGAAGGACGCGTGCGTCAGGCGCGTTCGATACGGTAAGCCGAGCCCACTCAACAGGTACGGGGCTCGGGCGGGCAGCAGATCTTTGCGTTCGCTTCAGTTGCGAAGAGGTTTAAGTTCAAATAAAAATCGGAGGAAACGCAAGATTAGTACAAGCACACCCCTCTTCACTTACCGGCAGCATACTCCTCGTCGAAGATGACGACCTTCGCCTTGGCCGTGTTGATGGAGTGCGCGAGCGGCGTGTCGGTCAGGTTCCGGTTGATGAGGGCCGTGATGGCGCCCAGCTTGGCCAGGCCCAGCCACAGGCAGATGTACTCGATGCGGTTGTTGAGCACCACGGCCACCACGTCGCCGCGGCGCACGCCGGCGCGCTGGAAGGCCCGCGCCACCCGGTTGCTGTAGGCGTTCACGTCGCGGTAGGTCCACGTCTGGTCCTCGAACAGGAAGCAGGTCGCGCCGGGCGCCTCGCGGGCGTGCCGCTCCACGATGCTGACCACGGTCTCGTTGTCGCGGGCGAAGCGCTTCCACAGCGCGGAGGAGCGCAGGAAGATGTAGACAAACCTGCGCGCCGGGACGGACAGGGCAGGGGGGAGAGGTAAGTGGGTGCGCGCCGAGGGTACGTTTGGTTAACTTTGGGTGCTCAGTAATTGAACGCCAAGAAGGCGTGCAGTGAGGCTTACGCTCACGACGAACGACCCAAAACTGTGTTAACTCGCTAAAATGGTTTCTAGCCCCAAGAAAATTATACTTAACATATGGACAATACTACTTTTCATTGCGGCCAATAAAAGCAATGCTCGAACCAATAAAAAATACTTTAAAAAAGCAAGAAAAATCTGCGTTTAAGCAATCAAGATTTTATTTTATTTTAGGTATTTTTATTGGTTTAAGGATTTTTTAGGGGCCGCAGTAAAACGTAGTATTATATTAATAGGCATATTTTTTCTTGGCCAACTTCTTTGGACAAAGGGACTGGACGCCAAGGGTGTGCTGTCATCGCCCTCGCCACGGGTGCAGTTTTGCATGGTTTACGCCATAAATTACGCCTCTCGCGTACGACCACTGTACGCCTTTGGCGTACAATCACTGAGCTCCCCAAATTAACAGCGTAGGCAGCTGATTCACCACGTATAAATATTACACCTCATGCCAACGCCTAGGGCCACCTCAGCACTTACCTGAGGTCTCTGGGGAGGACCTTGGCGATGACGTACAGCCGCCGCCAGTGCTGCAGCACGACGGTGACGAAGAAGGCGGCCAGGATGCCGACGACGCGGGCCCACCCCGCGGTTCCCGTGCCGACCATCCAGTTGCACAGCACCGACAGCAGCACGAAGGCCGCGGCCGCTCTGCCCTGCCAGACGCTCTCCATGGTGACGAAGTCCACGAGGTGGACGAACCCGACGGCGCGGTGCGGCGGTGCGCGGGGCTGGCGAGGGCTGCTCGCTTCTAGTCCGCGCCGCTCGTGATGCGCTCGCAGCTGACGCGTCCCACTGACTACCCTTCAGCCTCGTGCCGCCGGCCACTTATGGGACGGGGAGAGGGAAGGAGAGCGAGGGAGGAGAGGGGGAGGGTAGATAGGGGAGTAAGCGGGAGAGAGTGAGAGAGGTAGGTGCGAGAATCCTCCGGGCAAATGTGCCGAGTAAGGGCACGAGTGTAAACACCACCTTGGGAAACGCATCACAGGTAGCGATGACTCCTCGGGAAAGCGAGAGCTTCGAAAAGCATATATCTTTGTCGCGTTATCGTTACTTTTGAATAGATGGACGAAATAAGCTGAGTCGGCTGATAAAGTCGTCACTGGAAAGACAAATAGGGTGCTGAGTCGTGCCTTTCCAGATGTGCAAAGGCACTAATAGTAGTAGCACCCCTAGCATTTTTGTCATTCCCTTTGCTTTCTAGGTAAAATTTTTCTCAGGGGGCCAAAAAACAAAGCAAACAAACAAAAATGCACTCGTGGTCGCATTATTGGTGAAAGGCTGCTGCTGGGCTTGGCCAAGTCGGATAGGGTCGGAAGTCGGAAGTGGGTAAATGGGTTACTCGGCGGCGGACCTGCGTCCAGACTCATCTCGGCCGCAGTGGCGGCGTCCCAAGCGCGCGGCACCCGGGGAGCGCTGACCGCCGCCCCGCCCCGCCCCGCCCCGCCCCGCCCCGCCCCGCCCCGCCCCGCCCCGCCCCGCCCCGCCCCGCCCCGCCCCGCCCCGCCCCGCCCCGCCCCGCCCCGCCCCGCCCCGCCCCGCCCCGCCCCGCCCCGCCCCGCCCCGCCCCGCCCCGCCCCGCCCCGCCCCGCCCCGCCCGGCCGGACCAAAACAAAAGCTTGCTGCACTTTGCTCCTCGGGCGGTGCGTGGTGGCGGGGCGCGCGTGGCTGAGGCGCACGACCCTCTGCCCTCTTCGTCGCCTGCCTTTATCTGGTGCCGTTGGCGTTGGAGTGAGATGGACGTCGCCTGGGGCGAGTAGCGGGGAGGCGCCGAGCTATGCTGCAGCGGACTTGGAGCCAGGGTGGTGATGTACCCCGCTTAACCAGAATGACCATCCCGAAAACCTCAAGTCATCTTCGAATCAGAGCAATGCGCGGCCGGCAATCCGAGTCCTTCCCTTCGAGTCGCGGGTCAAGAAGACTGAACATGTAGTTGAGTCATGGAGGCACGGAAGCGAACCTCCCCACGCAGCGCCGGCAGGGGTGCCTACCTCCCGACCTGGACGGCGCGCAGGCGCTATAAAAGAGCAGAGCTCCCGCCACGGCGATACCTCTCTCTCATCATGACTCATCCACCCACACGGCAACTTGCAGGAGCGCGCGGCACACAGTAACAGGCGGAGCAAGCGCGATCCGCTCAGCGTCTGGGACCGAAACGTTTCATCCGGCGGGCCAGTCAGACTTAGAGGGAAACCCCAACAGCGTAGACCAGAGGAGGGCGGGGCAATCTCAGCCCCCCAGCCCACTCCCCCTCCCGCCTTCGCGACCGAAACCACTTCGCCACCACTACTCTCCGCGACACGCGGCTGCTGTTGCCGCCGCTGCCGCCGTGGACAGTCAGCCGGAGCCGTTGTATTGTAGGATCGATTCACAAACGGATAGGGGGTCATCAAAATGACGCGTCTCCGCCCTCAGCCCCGCCCGGCCCGGCCCGCCCCGGCCGCTGGCTGCCCCAGCTGGTCCCGGAGTCCCTCCCCGTCAGCTCCGCCTACGCTACGGTCGCGGTTCCCTCGGCGCATGGCGCCGCTGACACAGCCGAGCCGCAGGCGGGCGCAGCTCCGCACGGCACTACGGAGTATATAAAACCGTTTTATTTCCGTAGCAACTCGCTCCTCCCTGCGTCGTCAGTGCCGTCCTGCTGTTCTCCTGCTGGTCCTGCAGCAGGCGCGCCCGGGACAGGCTAGCAGGATAGCAGGCCACGTAGGCCGCGAGGGGCCCCCGCCTTCCCACCTCCACCTCCACTCCATACATTCTGGATCTGCCCCGCCGCGGAAGACAAGCCAGCGTGTAATTACCAGTCACTCTCTCACACACACGCACACACACGCTCTCTCTCTCGCTCTCTCTCTCTCTCTCTCTCTCTCTCTCTCTCTCTCTCTCTCTCTCTCTCTCTCTCTCTCTCTCTCTCTCTCTCTCTCTCACGCGCGCGCGCGCACACACACACACACACACACACACACACACACACACACACACACACACAGTGCCATTCCCTCTCCAAGAACTGCGCCCGGCGGATCACCGGACCGGAGCCGCCGAGCAGCCGGAGCCGGCTCGAGCGTCCTGGCGTCACGTCCAGCGCACAGGTGTCGAGTCGAGCCACGCCGCCGGGCAGGACGCGCGAGTCAAGCGCGAGCGCGAGAGAGAGAGATTCGCGGAGCAGAGGCGCCGCGCCGAGCCGCGCCGCGAGGCCCCTGAGTGAAGAATCTTAGCCCCGGCGCCGCACCGCCTCAGCGAGACCAAGACCCCCAGCGAGACGTTCGCCGCGCGGTTCAGGGCCCGCCTCGGTTCTAGCGCGTCAGACGTGAGTGAGGTGTCAGGTGTCAGGGCAGCGCAAGGAGGAAAAAAATAGTTCCTTGTAACAAAATTTTAATTTTACAACAAATCTGTTTTGGTTCCGAACGCTGACGTTTTAGTTATGAGAAAAAAAAATTGTCACCAGAACTATAATTTGGTCGCTGAAATTAACGTGTTTTTACATATTTGTTTTTATTCTTGTAACTATCGAGTAAATTTCAGCGCTAAATTATAGTTTTGGTGGCAAAACATTGGTTCTAGCCAATAAAGCGTCGACATTTGGAACCAAAATATTATTTGCTGTCGTAAAATTAACTAAAATTTTAGTCCTGGGAACTAATTCCTTTTCTCGGGAGCAGTGTTCCCGGAGCCGGCGGCCACGGAGAGGCCGGCCCCGGCCCATACGACGGCCCGCAACCTGTGAGATGGACTTGATGGACTTGATGCAGGATCCAGTGACGTTCATTTAGAGGACTGTTGGAGGCGGAGGAAGAGTGTGAAATAGTGGTTGCCCCGCGGGGTGTGTGGCACGAGGAGGCCAAGTTGTAGTGGCCAGTGGTCACACGAGGAGCGGCCCGGCCCGGCCCGGCCGGCTGCGGGCCGCACCGATGCGTTGCAGCATGCCGCCGCCGCGCCCGCGCCGGGGCTTCCCCTGCCGCCGTGCGCTGGACCTGGGCGCCGCCCTGCTGACCGTGCTGCTGGTCGCCCCAACGACCACCAGGGCAGGTGAGTGAGCGGGCGAGTGAGTGAGTGAGTGAGTGAGTGAGTGAGTGAGTGAGTGAGTGAGTGAGTGAGTGAGTGAGTGAGTGAGTGAGTGAGTGAGTGAGTGAGTGAGTGAGTGAGTGAGTGAGTGAGTGAGTGAGTGAGTGAGTGTGTGAGTGAGTGAGTGAGTGAGTGAGTGAGTGAGTGAGTGAGTGAGTGAGTGAGTGAGTGAGTGAGTGAGTGAGTGAGTGAGTGATGATTATAGCCACACTCGCACCGGCCCCAGGTGAGAGGTGTAACCCGTGCACAAAACTTGATAACTTTTCCGGATAAGAAGCCAAAATGATGGGAGGAGTCATCACAGCATCAATGCGACGATTACTTGCAGAAATGCGACCGCTTAAAGAGAAGCGATGAGGCATGGACGGCGGGCCGGCGGGCACAGTACAGCGGCCCGAAGGCGGGGCGGGGCGGGGCGGGCGGGGCGGGGCGGGGCGGGGCGGGGCGGGGCGGGGCGGGGCGGGGCGGGGCGGGGCGGGGCGGGGCGGGGCGGGGCGGGGCGGGGCGGGGCGGGGCGGGGCGGGGCGGGGCGAGGTACGGGGCAGAGAGGCGGGGCGAGTCTAATCAGGGAAGGGAATGGCCAGGGCCGGGCGGGCCGGCCGTGGACGCATGCAAGAGTAAACAAAACAGCTCGTCGGGAAAGGTTCCTCTTCTGGGGTCGACCGGAGTCGAGCGAGTCAAGACTGATACGTGCGGGGCGGTGGCCCTCTGGCGGAGGGTAAAAATTACCCACGGATTAACATAAAGAACATTTGAAGCAAAATGCTCAAAGATAGGTGTTCAAGGGAGGTGGGCGATGGCGATTGCATGATCTCGTGCCTGTACGCACGCATGTACTTGTGCGAGGCATTTTCTCCATCGACGACTCTTTCTTCTTTTGCGGCCGCTGCGCCGGAGCTTGGGCTCCTCGCAGAACAGGTTTATTTGCTGGGCCGGGGCCACCACCGGGGCCACCATCGGGGCCAACACCCCGCGGCGTGATGGGCAGCGGCGGGCTGCAGCAGCCCGGGAAGGGCAGGGCAGGGCGACGCCAGGCCAGCACGTAGCTACTGCAGACGTGCCGTGCCGGCCCTGGTCAGCCCCGTCCCGCCCCTCTCCGCCACGCCCACAAGTGATAAGCAAACGCGTTACTGTCTGTTGCTTCGCTACCGGGCACCCCATCTACTACCCTTCCACACCCGACCGACAACCTACCATGTGAACCCTAGGGTGGGCCATCACGGCGCTTGCTACCCGTGTCTGACCAGGGCGAATTGATGGGCAAAGTTTGTGAATTTTGGTAAATTTTTGTTAAATTTTTGCGAATTGTTGGTTGAGTTTGACCTAAATTTTGCTGATTTTCTGTAAATTTCCATTAAATTTTCCAACTTTTTATTTTTTTTTCTTAATTTCTCTGAATATTTTAGAATCGTTCTGATTTTTTCTGAATTACGAGGAGTACAACAATCTCAGAGTTGTTTCCCCCTCGGACCAGGGAGAATGACATTTATGGTTTTCCCGTCCCCTCCCCTCAGAAGCAGCCTGTCCCTGTTGCAGCCATGTGCCCGCCGCCCATCTTCAAGACGCTGGACGTGCAGTGCCGCTGGGTGCTTGGCCGGCCCGTGCCCTGCGACGAGCCCGTGTCGCCCGGGACCACGGCCATCTTCACCTGCAAGCCGCAGTACCGGCTGCCTCAGTCCGTGCAGGACGCGGCGCCGCTGCGGCCCGGCCAGGAGCCGCCCGAGGCGCGCGCCCTCGGCCTCGAGTCCGCCGTCTGCCACGACGATGGCTCCTGGTCGCCCCTCCCCTCCAGCTGCGTGCCGGGTGAGTGAGTACTTAAGCGGGGACTCTCTACGGAGAGGACTTCTCGTGCCGGTATGGGGTGGCATGGCGGTCGCTTGGAACACACCTGATATCATCAGAACTCCGAAGTTAAGCAGGCGGGGATCGCAGGTTGCGAGTTAGATAGGGATAGGGGCCTACCAATCCCCCCCCCCTTTTCTTTGTTCATATTTGTTTTTGTTATAAATTTGACGTGCCGTACAATTTTTTCGGCGCTTCCTCCGGCCTCTTTCTTTATGATACATATTCCGTCTCCAATTTACCCGTGTGAACGAGGCCGGACAAAACCCAGGTCGGACAGCGCATTTTCGGATTTCGTGGAAATCACCAGGCTGGAAAAAAATCAGTGAAAAATTTTCAAGAAAAACTCGGAGGGGGAGGGGGGGCAAGAAATATTAAGAAGAAACAAAAATATGAAAACATATGAAAAACGCAGAAAACTAGGTGAAAGCTCCGATTTGTAGTGTAGCACCCCGCGGGTAAAAACGCCCGCACCGGGGTACCAGGGTCTCCTCTGAAACACCTGGTATACGTTCACTTCCTTTCATCGTCCCGCGACCCGCTGTCAATTTGTCAAAATGCAGGCCCCCACGCCGGAACCTGAAAAACCGGCGGCGCAATCAAAGCTGGGAGCCCGAGTGGGCTCATGACCGCGACCGCCCGGTCCGTCCGGGGGGCCGGGCCCCACCCGACCCCACGCGAGAGACTCGTTTAAAACGGAAAGTTATTGGCAGCGGAGTCGCACCACGCCGCGCCGGGCGTCGCGTCGCCCACGACGACGTTGTCGACACGTCGCGCCGCTCCTCTTCGCTCCCGCGCCGCGCCTCGCGCCACTGCACACTGGTTCAGAAGAACGCTCTCCTCGCCCTGTCCCTCTCGCACTCATATGGTTTGCGCCGCTTATTGTGTGCGAGGGAGACAGAGCGAGGAGGGCGCTCTTTCTGAATCAGTCTGCTGTGTTCGCACCGGACGGCGCGGCGGCGCCTCCGCGCGCCGGGAGCGTAGGCAACCCATCGCGCGTCGAGCGCGATAACGGACTGCGATAATGAGCGCGCAAACGGAGTCACTTGGTAGCGTGCCATGCCATGAGAGACTGAGAGAGGGCGACCGGAAAGAAAGCACGCCGTTTCCGCGTTCTCGCGCTCAAAGAACTTAAATCAGATGGATATTGAAGTTCATCGTATGCACCGCAACTACTAAACTCGCGATAAGAAGCACTCTATGGTGATGAGGTGAAAATTGAAGGACATTGTGACATTTCCGACCGCTTACTTCCGCAGAGTGCGGACGGGTGGTCGGCAACGGCGAGACGCTGGTCGTGGACGGCAAGCCCGTCAACTCGCCGCTCGAGTTTCCATGGCACGTCGCCATCTACGACCGCAAGCACAAGAAGGGCATCACGCAGGTCTGCGGAGGCACTCTCATCACGCCCAAGTTTTTCGTGTCAGGTGCGTCCGCGGGCCGAAATGATAGCTTTAAAAGCTCATGGTTTCATATTCCACGAAAGCTGTGTATGCAAATGTTTTGAACGGAAGCGGCGTGTTGTTGCAGCGGCGCACTGCTTCGCGGGCCCGCAGCTGCTCGCGTCGTCAGAGGTGCAGATGCGGCCGCCCGCCGAGTTCGCTGCGGCCGTCGGCAAGATCAACCGCGACTGGGCCGCCGCGGAGGACACGGTGCAGAAGAGAGACGTGAGTGAGCCGATTTTGATTTTGATTTAAAAAAATAATTTTTTCTTTTTTTCCCCCATTTTTTTCTGATTATTTTGGGGGTGTACTCCGATTTTTTTGGAAGTAAAGTACCCCTCGGAGGGAGCTTGCTCCGCGAAGGGAGAACAACTCCGAATTTTTGTGTGTACAAAAGTTCCTGATAGAGTGGGTCGATCATAAAGATCGAGTCGATCCAGTGGGTCAGTGGGGTGGAGTAGCTTTATCCAGTGGGTCGGTCAAATCGCAAGTCGAAAAAGTGGGTCGATGTAGTCAACCCGCCAAATCAACTTGATCGACCCACTGGGTGGACTTGATCTGATCGACCCACTAAATCCCTAATGAAGGCTTCACCCTCTCCGAAGGGGAAACAATACTGAATTTTGGTGCACGATTTTTGTAATTTTTTCTGAATTTGGGGAAAATTTGCTAATATTTTGTTTATTTTTTTTGCAATAGTTGCCTGAATGTTTCCTACATTTTTTGGCAATTTTTTTTGTGAATTTTCCGAAATTTTCTGGATCTCTCTGAATTACGAGATGTACAAAAATTTCAGAGTTGTTTCCCCCTCGGCACTATCGCTGCCCGCGGAGTCACCTGCTGCCCTTAAACTCGCAGGTGAAGCAAATCTACGTGAACGGATACGGCGGCCGGCGGCTGAACCACGTGCGCGACCTGGCGCTGGTGGAGGTGGACGTGGCCGTGGAGCTGCACGCCTACACCATGCCGGCCTGCGTGGACTGGGGTCTGCAGGAGAGGCCCGTGCGAGACGGCGACGTGGGCTCCGTGGTGGGCTGGGGCGGGCTGTTCAAGCGCCCCGTCGGCGAGAAGCTGCAGATGGCCTCGCTGCCGTTCGTCAACAAGACGCGCTGTCTGCAGCTGGTGCCCGCGCAGATGGTGCAGTACATCCTCCTGAACGACGACCGCTTCTGCGCCGGCCTCATGAACGGTGAGTACTGTCAAGCAGACTCCTGCCTTCGTGCATAATGTTTGCCTTTGGTTTTGTGGGTGGGAAAAACTATAAAATATCCGAAACTTTTGCGGAAAACAACGCCAAACTCAACCGATGCCTGTTAAAATTGATCCCAAGCTACCAGGAGGTGCGTTGAAATCGATTTTTGGCGGAAAATAAGGCCCAACTCTCAAACGATGCCGGTGAAAATTGATCAGGTGATACGTCCGCCTTAGGACTTGGTTGCATCGTTAACAACTCTAAAATTGTTGTACACCTCGTAATAAAAAAAAAATGCAGAGAAGTTCAGAGAAATTTAGAAAAATTGAGAGAAATTTTTAAAAAATCAAAAAAACCGGAAAACTTTGGGAAAATTCTAGTTAAAATTCTTGGAAGAATTCACAAAAACCACGAAAATTCACGAAAATTGCACAAAAATGTACATTAAAATTCAGAGCTGTTTCCCCCTTGCGCAGGCACGACGGTGGCGCACGGTGACAGCGGCGGCGGCCTCACCTTCCCGAGCCACGAGCGCAAGCACTTCCTGCAGGGCGTCGTCTCGGTGGGCATGCCCGACGCGCGCACGCTCACCGCCTTCACCAACGTCACGCCCTTCGTGCGCTGGATGGCCGACAAGATCCAGGACGAGGAGATCCGCGCCGCGGCCGCCGTCGCGCTGCTGCCGCTCGAGATCCCCACCGAGTACACGGCCAGCGACCTGGAGGAGGAGCAACGCGTCGCCTACTTCCGAGAGGACGTCGGCCTCAACCTGCACCACCTGCACTGGCACAGCTACTACTCGTACCTGGGGCCGCGCAGCGCCGTGGCGAAGGACCGGCGCGGCGAGCTGCTCTACTACATGCACGCCCAGCTGCTGGCGCGCTACAACGGCGAGCGCCTCAGCAACAGCCTGCCCAGGGTCAAACACCTCAGCCTGCGCGAGCCCGTCAAGGAGGGCTACTACCCCAAGCTGGACAACCTGGTGTCCTCCCGAGTCTGGCCCAGCAGGCCGCCCGGCACACGCCTCAAGGTCCGTAGACACGCGTCGCCGCCGGATGGGTTGACTACCGTCCAGGCGCCTGCCGCCGTACCCCAAACCTGACCGTAAATGATTGAAACTGAACGAGATCAATTCAACCCTGTGTGTGCGCAGGACATCAACAGGGGCGGATTTAAGATCGACATAGAGGACCTCGAGCGTTGGACAGCCCGTATTTATGATGCCATCGCCGTCGGATATATAGTGAACGTAAGTGTCCGACGCCCCTCTTTTAACGTTACTAAGTGGTGATGAGTGGGTGTCGTGGGGTTCATTAGTTGAGAGGGGACCCACTATACCCCTAAACACTTGCAGGAGAGTTGACTGTACAACTTACTTAAAGGCGATACAACGATCGCAGTGTAGAGGGGATGAATCATAAAAAGAGGGGTTCTATCATCGCAAGAGAGGGGGTTAAAATTATTAATCACTTAGGGAGGAAAAACAAAACATTTCAAAAAGAAAAGGGGGATGTGTACACTGGCATGCATGCTGACTCCACCGCCCTCCTTTCTTTCTGCAGACGACGGGGGACAGGCTGCCGCTGACGGAGGAGGGCGGCGCCGACCTCCTCGGCAACGTCATCGAGTCGAGCTCCCTGACGCCCAACCGCCAGCTGTACGGCGAGCTCATGAACCAGGGCCACATCCTCATCTCGCTGGCGCACGACCCGGAGAACCGCTTCCTCGAGTCGTACGGCGTGATGGGCGACGGCGCGGTGGCGATGCGCGACCCCATCTTCTACCGCTGGCACGCGCACGTCTGGGACCTCATGCGCGCCTACAAGGACAAGCTGCCGGGCTACGAGCCCACCCAGCTCGCGTTCCCCGGGGTGCGCGTGCTCGGCGTCGAGGTGCGCACCGACGGCCACGACAAGGCCAACGAGCTGCACACGTACTGGCAGGCCAGCGACCTGGAGCTGTCGCGGGGCCTCGACTTCTCGCCGCGCCGGCCCATCTTCGCGCGCCTCACGCACCTGCAGCACCGGCCCTTCGCCTACCACATCCGCGTGGAGAGCGACGCGGCCGCCGCCCGGGACGCCTACGTGCGCGTCTTCATGGCGCCCACGCTGGACGAGCGCGGCAGCACCATGCAGTTCAACGACCAGCGCCACCTCATGGTCGAGATGGACAAGTTCCACGTCATACGTGAGTGGCGTTTCTACTGCAGCCTGCGAATCCAAGCGTTCGAATTCCGTTCACTCGCGGCTGCTGAAAGAGAGTAGTCACACATTCACATACCAGTGTGGGAGCGAATACCTTTTCTGCACTGCCAGCCAAAATCGTATCAATTTCAATTTCCTCCTCTGGAAGTGCATTAATGTTTTATTAGCTCCTTTCCCAATGTGTGAATACTTTGTCGCACACCTAAAAGTGTGTAGTTTAGAAAGTCCCTTATCAGCAAGTGAGCGGGATTCCCCGCGGGATTCGCACCCTCAGGTTTTCAGAAAATACATTTTATGTGTTTGACTTCATAGTCTCTCATACGTTTGTTGTGGCATGCCCACTACGTAGCCACGCTCCTGTTTCACATCATGTGGTGGATGATTTTTCTCGTTTTTCTAGAGAATAATGAAAATTTGTGTCACTTTTGGATAAACTTTAATTTTTTTTCTTCTCATTCCTTCTGAATTTTTTTATTTGATTTCAAGATTTTGTTTACTTGTTCTCAATTTTTCTTATTTTCTTGAACTGTGTACTTTGTTTTATTTTGTGTTTACTTTCTGTATGTAACAATGATTTTACGAAGCGATCCCCCCTAGAACGACAATGACAACATCCCATTTCTTCTGATCCAGTCGAGCCCGGGGTCAACACGCTGCAGCGGCGATCCTCCGCGTCGTCGGTGACGATCCCCTTCGAGCGCACCTTCCGCAACCTGGACGCCAACCGGCCGGCGGGCGGGCGCGCGCTGGACGAGTTCACGTTCTGCGGCTGCGGGCTGCCGCAGCACATGCTGGTGCCGCGGGGCACCGAGGCCGGCCTGCCGCACCAGCTGTTCGTCATGGTGACGGACTACGCCCAGGACCGCGTGGACCAGGTGCTGGAGGGCACGTGCCTGGACGCGCCCAGCCTGTGCGGCGTGTTCGCAGGCCGCTACCCGGACCGCCGGCCCATGGGCTTCCCCTTCGACCGGCGGCCGGCGCACGACCGGGTCGCCTCGCTGCGCGACTTCCTCACGGCCAACATGTTCGTGCAACGGGTGACGGTGCGGTTCCGGGACGCCGTCGAGGCCCTGGTGCGCAACACGACGCGCTTCGGCCCGACCAAAGGCACCGTCAAGGTGACGCACTTCGACCCGTCCCCGGCCTCCGGGTCCGTGAAACGCGATCACCTGTCCGTGCCGCCCATAGACTATGCGTGAACCCACGCCCGAATAAAGAGTTTAAGTTATGTCAGCGGCGTGCTCTATTTTGTCCTCCTGCTCCGATACCTCGGCAGAGGGGGAGGGCGCGGGGAGGGCTCGCGACCCTTAGGGGTGGCGCGCTCCGTGAGGCGAGGAGGCGCCCCCTCGGGTCGAGGCTCTGGCGCGCTGGCGCTGCAGCCGTGTAGGCTGGCTGGATTCTTCCCTCTCTCCTCCCTGACCCACTCAACGCGGGACTCCAAGGACCGAGGCGGGCAGAGCGGAGCGGCCGGGGCCGGGGCCGGGGACGGGCCTCGCCAAGGGCAGAGCCAGAGCTGCCAGAGCTGCCAGCGCTGCACGGCGGCGCCCCCTGGCGGCGCGACGCCAAACTAGCCTCCCGCCCCTTCTCCGCGCACTGGCGCCGCGGCGCCGCGGGGGTGAGGGGCCCCGCCCCGGGCCGGGCCGGGCCAGGCTGCGCGTCCAGCCCCCTCCCCTTCCCGCCCCCGTCCCGCCCCCGTCCCGCCCCCAGCCCGCCCCCGGCCCGCCCCCGGCCCGGTCAGTCTCTGCTCCGACGCCGCACTGTGCAGGCCGCCTCACGACGCTCCGCCGCCGCGACGCCTCGCCTCCGCTGTAGCGCCGCGTGCGTCCACACGTCGCCTCGCGCCGACCAGCCACGTGTGCCGAGCGCTGCCCGTGTGCCGCCGCGTGACAGCAGCGAGTGACGGCGTGTTTGTGTTGCTGTTGTTGTTGTTGCTGCTGTTGTTGTTGTTGTCGTCGTCATCGTCGCCGCTGCGCTCGTC
Source organism: Frankliniella fusca (assembly GCA_029379305.1). NCBI lineage: Eukaryota > Metazoa > Arthropoda > Insecta > Thysanoptera > Thripidae > Frankliniella > Frankliniella fusca. Next base: position 629,987 of record JAHWGI010000700.1, on the reverse strand, counting down.
GCTATTGTTGTCCGAGGAGGAGGTAGTTGTCACTGACTCGGGCGGCGGGCGGTCCCCCCCGCGCACTCCCCCGGGCCGAGCGGCGCCGCGCGCGGGTCGACCTGGCCGTCGGGGTCCCGGAGAGCAGCCCCAGCAGGAGTAGGCTCGGCCGCCGGTGACACAGCGACCATCGCCAGCGCCGCCAGCGCCTGCCAGCAGACATGGGGCGCGCCAAGGAATACTGGAAGACCGTCGCCGTCGTGCTCTTCGCCGTGCTGCTATCAGGTGAGGAGCTCCCCCGGTCCGGGCCACTCCGTGCTCCTGCCCCTCCTCCACCAGGAGCGCTGCCCTGTTTATTCACGCGTCAGCGCCCTTGACGGCCCTAACGAGGCCGCACGAGTTAATTCGATTTGCCCCAGCTTCGACACGATACACAGCGGCCCGGCCCAACGGCCCGGCGGGCCCGGTCCCGGACCACCCTGTCTTGCCCCCTCTCTCTCTCTCCCTCAATTTCTCTCTCTCGCTCTCCCTCCCGCACCCTGTGGTCGTCGTTCGCACTCTCTTTTCGTCCCCCCCTTCGGGTGATTGATTTTCCCAGCCGGGCTGTCATTTTTACGCAGCGGGGCCACATCGCCACCGCACGCACGTCGCCATGGGGATTGGCGGTGGACATGGACGGGGACGGGTCGGGGACGGGTCGGGGACGGGTCGGGGACGGGTCGGGAAGAGACTAAGCGGCCGAAGAAGCAGGGATGTAGCGATCCGGGCCAGGCGGTGGGTCGCGGCGGGGGCGTGGGGTGCGGGTGCGCGGGGCTGCGGGGGGCCCGCTGCAGCATGCGCCCGGCGCCCGGCGCCCGCCCCGCCCGCGCGCAGCGGCCGGATCGAACCGCCGCGTCGCCCCGCCTCGCCCCGGCCCGGCCCGGCCCGGCCTGCTGCCATGCCGCTGCTCAGCCTGTTAAGTTGAGCCACGCAAGTTTGTTTGATTAATACCAGTGCGCCGGTCCCCTCCCCGCCCCGCCCCGCCACATCCCACCCTGCCGCACCCCACCCTGCCCCGCCGCCGCGACCGGGACATGTCTGCTAAGTTGCGCCCCCCGGGCCGCCCGCCTCGCTCCGCCCCGTGTGCCCCCCTGCCACCGCCGCTGCTGCTGCTGCTAGATTGAGGGTGGGGGAGGGAAGGGGGCGCCGGGGCCCACCACCGCTCAGCTGGCTAGTCGCGACCACGCGCCCCCGCCGCGCCGCCACAAACTTTGCAAAAAGTAGCGGCTCCAACTACTTCCTCCCCCCCTGGGCTGTCCGCCCAGCTTGGCCCGCCCCCGCGCGGCCCAGCCCGGCCCAGCGCCCGCCCGCCCGCCCGCCCGCCCGCCCGCCCGCCCGCCCGCCCGCCCGCCCGCCCGCCCGTCCACCCGTCCGCCAGGGCTTCGTAAATATCGAGCTAGGCGGTCGCAGTGCTCGCGGCGTGGCGGGGCGTGGCGGGGCTTGGCGGTCAAAAGCAAAGTTAAACTACCTCCGGTCGGCAGGCGGACGGACGGACAGACGGACGGACGGACGGACGGACGGACGGACGGACGGACTGACGGACGGACTGACGGACTGACGGACTGACGGACTGACGGACTGACGGACTGACGGACTGACTGACTGACTGACTGACTGACTGACTGACTGACGGACGGACTGACGGACTGACGGACTGACGGACTGACGGACTGACGGACTGACGGACTGACGGACTGACGGACTGACGGACTGACGGACTGACTGACTGACTGACTGACTGACTGACTGACTGACTGACTGACTGACTGACTGACTGACTGACTGACTGACGGACTGATTGACTGACTGACTGACTGACTGACTGACGGACTGACGGACTGACGGACTGACGGACTGACTGACTGACTGACTGACTGACGGGCAGACGGGCAGACGGGCAGACGGACGGACCACGGCCACCGAACCGAAACGGCACAATGAACCGGGTGCCCGTAGCGCGCGCTCTACATCCGCACCGCCCGACCGTGTCACACCCGCCAAAAACATTTATGCATGTCAATCCGAGGAGGTTAATATCGGGTCGGTGGCGCTCCCCTGCATCGATGATACAGTAACTCACTTAGGCCCCACACCACTACAATCCACCCCACCCCGCCCCGCTCCGCCACGCGCGCGCGCTCTGTGTGTTGCACGTCCAATTACACGTTGTATTTACGGTGGTCGTTGTGTCAATGGCTTGTGACATGCGGCTCGTGGCAGAGCGAGCGCGGGCCGCGGGATGGGCTCGGGGCAGGGCGGGGGCGGGGCGGGGGCGGGTGACCTCGCGTCACGTACGCTGCACGGGCGGCAGGGCTGGTTGAAGGGAGGGGGGGGGCGTTTAGGCCCCCCCAACAGCGCTCTATGCAGGTACAGGCGCGCGGCGGTGGACGGTGGCTTCCACTGTCGATTTTGTATTCTACCCGACTGCAACAGTTCGCTACTTCCCCCGGACTCCATGAAAACCGCACTCACTCAACGCTCCCCCTCTCACCCCGCCTCTCCACCCTCCCCACCCCTTTCTCATACACACCTCCACACGCGCACTTCCATCTTCGACTCCTTATCCAGGAAGCTCATCTGAGCGGAGCGCACCCCTAGTGCGGGCGGCGGGTTAGCAGCCCTTCGGCCCCGCCGCCTGACCCCCCACCCCCACCCCCCGCCAAGCACAATCGACGTCAGAAGAACAAACGCCGGGCGTATTGCCCCGTGCATTTTTAATAACAAGTCGCCTGCTGGGCGGGCTGCGGCCGGGCCGGGCGTATAGCCGGGAATAGCCGTGCCAGGAGTAGAACGGCTGCACCGCACGTTTCAGCGAAGACGAAGCAGTGCTGCGGGTCTGTCTATACCCAAGGGGCCGCGGCGCCTTTACGGCTCGAGCGAGGAGGCAAACCCGCGCATATACTGTTACGTGCTTCCCTAAACTCCCGGTGTATACAAGGAAGTGCTCAGAGCCGGAGCGGCGGTGCCATCATGGTCAGTGGAGCGCAGACTCCGAGGAAACCTAAAGCTGGACGGCAGGTCAGGTCGTCGGCAGCGCGCTAGACAAAGTTTGAGGACGGCGCATCGGAGCAAGGCAAGGCAGAGCCGGTAAGGAGAAAGAGGAAGTAGGGCGCCACCGCTAGCGGCGCCGTGCGCTGTACGTATGGGGTCCAGTCCGGGTCCGGGCCGGGCTACTGCTCTGCCCCGACGGACCCGTCCCTGCCGGACCTGCCCTGAGCTACCCGACCAAAAAGCAATAAGAAGGGGAGAAAGGGAGAAGGAGCGCGCGAGTTTGCACCGGGACGGGCGCTCGGCTACTTGGCCCAGCCCGGTCCGTCGTCGTCTTCGTCCTCCTCCTCCTGCTCCTCGTCCTCCACCTGTACCTTCTTCTCCCTCTTTCTTTCTCCTCCCACGTCGCTCCATCCTCCTTCTTCCTCCTCCCCTGATGGTGCACTCTCCGGAAGCGGCTTGCCTGCGCGCTGCGCCTCTCCGCCCAGGCTCGGGGCCCGCCTGGTACTACAAGCACAGCCCACTGTCCAAGATTACACCCGCCGCCCCGCCCCGCCGCGCCGCTCCACCTTCCCCAACCGTCCTCTTGCCCGGGGTCCCGCCCCCCTGGGGAGGAGCCGAAGCCCTACACGATAGCCCGGCCTGCTTGCCTCCCGAGGACGCCCCGGCCCGGCCCGGGCCCGCCCGGGGTCTGTCGAGGACCTCCCGAGGCGCACGAAGCCAGAGTACAAGTCCGAGCCACTGACCTTTGATTGCCGTACCCTGGGCGCCGTTGGGACGGGCAGCGCCCCTTAAGGTTCTCCGACTTGACGAGGAGAAGACGGACGACGGCGGCGACGTTGGCGTGACGTCATCCCTCCTCCTGGTCGCAGGTGGCGCTCTGGGTGGGGCGGGGCGGGGCGGGGCGGAGCGCTCGCCGAGGTTCATGCGGTTCTTGTTTGCTCGTCCTGCTGGGACATTTCTCCCACCCTACCGGTTCTGCGGGGGCGCGTCCCTCCGCTCATTCACGGGGGCAAAGTGCATCAGAGGGAAGAGAGGCTAAGGGTCCCGTCCCCGGAGCCAGCGCAGGCAAGGAGAGAGGTGCGCGAAAGGTGTGCGCCATCCACACACACACACACACACACACACACACACACACACACACACACACACACACACACACACACACACACACACACACACACACACACACACACAGCTACACAGAGTCTAGCGGACTTTACCACGACCTACCTCAACGAGCAAGACGCTGAGTGCACCGCAAGGAACAGGGGCGGGGTGAGGACGCGGGGTTAAGAATGGCAGAGGGAAAGAGAGGGACGAACGGCGCAGTCAGGGAGAAAGAGATAGAGTGAGAAGGGTAGGTATAGCGGGGGAGCAGCAGGGAATGCGTGACAACGTTATGAAGAGTCCACAATGGCGCATGGGGCTTGCGGTGGCGTGGTGCGAGAGAGGCAGAGGGAGAAAGGGAGAAATGGAAAGATAGACAGAGAGACAGACAAACAGACAGACAGAAGGATAGACAGTCGGACGGACAGGTGCCGTACGGCATTGCCAGCATGGAGCGGGCGGTAGCAGAAGCAGGAGCAGGAGCACGCCACCGGGGGACCTGTAAACACTGCGACATGACGACCCAGTCCCCTGCGGTCCAGTCGGGCCCGGCCCGGCCCGCCATCCCCCTCACCCTCACCCGCCCCCACCTCTCACCGCCCCCCATTTCCTCCGCGCCCCGCGGGGTGGGCCCTTGCAGAACACTAGTACAGCCCAGGCCCAGGCGCTGCCCCCCCCTTCCCCTACGGCCCCAGGGCCGAGGCCGCATATTACGAGGTTGTGGACGTGTTTGCGTTATGGCCGTTCCGTTCCACTCGGCCCCGCCCCGCCCCGCCCCGCGTGCCACGTCCGGCCGCGCTAGGAGGCGCGCACACGTCTCCCCTTACTATTCGAGCAGGGCGTTTTGCCTCCTCTGAGAAGAACCGCAGGGAGGCGCGGAAGTGGTGGAGGGAATTGAATAATATAAGGCAACTCAATGGCAAATGAGAGAGGGGAGGGCAGGGCAGATATAGGTCGTCGCTGTGGTGGAGGAGGGAAAGCGCAGCGTAGCCCACGGGCCGCCATCCAAGGGGGCGGGGGCGGGGCGGGGCAGGACCCTGAAACAATAACTTCCCTAAATGAGAGGCTCACAGTTTGGATGCCCGCAGAGATTTGTTGCTGCTCCGTGGGAAGGGAGCGGGGCGGGGAGGCTATCATCGTTAGCGTTGAAGTGGTTCCCTTTTGAGCGAGACGGGTGGCGGGGGCGGGGCGCGGAGGTGGAGGTGAAACGCACTGAATAGAGACAACCGAAATGAATGAGCACAATTATAATATTGGCGAGGTCTGGGCGCCCCGCGCCCCGCGCCGCGCCCCTGCTCCGCCATTTCCACCGCGCATCCCTCCCACCGAGCCACCGGGATATACTAAACGATCGGCAATCTAGCATATATATAGCGCAGCGACCTCGGTAAGGGGGTAATATTATTCCCGTTAAAATGCACGCGGAGGCAAGTTCGGGCTGAGGGGCGGTGCCCGGCTGACCCGGCCCGGCCGCCTGCAGTGCAGTGGCCGCATTGCTCAAGTGTGATAAAGGTAAAATAGGGTTGGGAGAGGAGAGGGAAAAGTGAGGGAGAGAGCGGGGGGGGGGAGTTAAAAAACGGCGGCTTCTTGTAAACTGTGAGTAAAGGCGGGCGATGGGCTCAAACTTTTTTCTCCCTATTTTTTCCGCGTTTCTACCCTCCTCCTCCTCCTCTCTCCCCCTCAAAACCGAACTTTAAAACTATCGCTGTTACCGTCGTTGTGACACTGGGGGAATGAGGGAGCAGCAGGCGGCCCAGTAGGCGGGGGGAAGGGAGGGGGAGGGGAGGGGGTGTCGTAACGGGCTGCAAGGTGTTTGGTGTCGGCCGTCCCGTCCGTGCCGGGCCGGGCCGGGCTGCCGTATAACTGCCTGTCCCCTTCCCCTGCCCAGGACCCTACCCCCCCCCCCACCCCCCTCACTTCACCACCACTCCCGCCGCCATCAGCCTCAGGCCCCCGTGAAGTCGTTTTGATCACAGGTTTGACGCGGCCACGGCAGGCCACGCCGAGCAGAGCCGAGCCGAGCCGAGCCGAGCCGAGCCGAGCCACCCGGTGTGGGATCTGGTGAACGCCGATTTGTCATTCGGCCGAAAGCACCCATTTATTTCTCGCATTTCATAAATCAGGGCAACACGTCAAGGCTATAGCACACCAAACCCGAGCTGGCCGTCCCGCCCCGCCCCGCCCCGCCCCGCCCCGCCCCGCCCCGCCCCGCCTCGCCGGCAGTGCATGGCGCTTGCGCTACCCCAATAGGAGGCGGTGCGGCGCTGACCTAGTCGCAGATTTGATTTAGAGTGAAGCAGCACATCACACCCTCGGGCAGGGCCGGGCAGGGCCGGGCAGGGGCAGGGTCGGGATGCCGCGCCTGTTTGACAGGCCCAGCCCGGCCCGGCCCGATGCTCGAGTTTATGACAGCAACAACAGTGGCAAGCACCACCCAAGTTTTGTTCAATCCATGCGGTAACATTTACCCGCAAAATTCAATGCGGCACATGCGATATTAAAATTGGCCGTCGTCGTTATTTTACGGGGAACGCGAGGTTCAAGGTTAAAGCTACTCTAAATAATGGATGTCAGATGGATTCCAGGCACGCCACTCTCCTCTATGATTTGCCTATCGCATCCTGCTACCGCCTTGAAGGGAAAGTTTGACGGCGTTTCGTCGGCTTAGTGGGAGTGGGGCGAGTGGCGTGGCATGGCAGAGCTGGCAGAGGTGGGTCCAATGCTATGTGGCTGCCCCCGGCATGGCCCGGCCCGGACTGACAGCTTGCCTCCCGGTGTGCTGCATGGCTCTTCTCACTCTCTCTCTCTCTCCCTCCCTCCCTCCCTTTCTCCTATCGCGCTCTTTTTCTCTCCCGCTCTCTCGCGAACCTCCGCAGAACCCGACCCGTCTCGCCATCATTAATTAACATGTGGTTAGCGTAACGAGCGGTCCTGGCCCGCGTGCAGCGTGGTGTTCAGTGTTGCCATATCCTGTTTTTTCCTGCTTCACTCCTTTTTTTTAACCAAAAAAAGAAACTGTAAATAAAGAATAATAAATAGAATAGAGAAAATGAACGCCGAAAAAAGAGGCAAGGCAAAGACAGCTCATTTAGGAAAGGGCGCGGGAGAGTGCGGAAAACGTGGGACGCGATGTGAATGGCAAGGCACGTTCATTACCGACGAATGAAGTCAGCTGCGTGGCCCCGCGTGGCCCGAGATGGGCAGCGGCGGTGTGCCCACCACGGCTACCGCGTACGCGGAAATTCCGGCACGTCTTTGCCACCGCCGCCCGTCGGTTGCTGCAGCACAACGAGTGCAGTTCAGCAGCTAGTCCGCCCCGCCCTGCCCTTACCCGCGGGCTAGGCTCGGGTCGGGTCGGGTCGGGTCGGGTCGGGCGCGTCGAGCCGCGAGAAGTATTAAGCGGTTGTACTTCAGGGCTTGTTATAGGATCCCCGCGATTTGCGAATTCGCTGGTGTGCGCGGGGCGTGGCGCGGCGTGTTCACTCCCGGGCGATAAATCACGCGCCAAAGCAGAGAGGGAAAAGATTTCGCTCCGCAAACCTCGGCGCAGCGCGCCTTCCTTCTCACTCTCTCTTTTCCCCGCTGCTTCCCTCTCCTCTCTCTCTCTCTCTCTCTCTCTCTCTCTCACTCTCTCTCGCGCTCGCTCGCTCGCTCGCTCCTTCCCTTTTCCAACCACGTGTTCGAGAGGGAGAGAGTAAAAGAAGAGGGGGCCAGCCAGCGCGCGCCAGGGCCAAAAGAATGGGTTAAACGCCCTCTCCATTATGACGACCCATTGAAGCGTGTATATTTCCCGCGCTTTGTTAAGTTTTCTTTTCGCTCTCTGGGCCTGCCCGAGCTCGGCCCGGCGCAGCGCGGCGCGGCGCGGCCGGCCCATCAGCGAAGGGAAATGATCCTCCATCTTTGTTCCTCTCCCTCTCATCATCCATCCGCGTCCATCCGCTCACATCGACCCTCTCTCTCTCTGGTGCGCGGGGTGGGCCGCCCGGCGGGTAGGCATCCCACCGCCCTCGCTGCTCGGCGGGCCGGCCCGCCAGCACGGCGCCCCCGCCCCGAGCCACTGCGGCGGTCGCGGTGGTGCTTCGGAGAGGAGTGAATTGGGACGTAACCTTCTCTTCCTCCCCGACAGCGCCGCGTCGCCGCGGCAGCAGTATAGCCGCAGTTATTTGCCGGCCTGACGACGCTATTCGCACCCCGCGCCTAAAGGCAGGCGCCGCCACGCTGCGGCACCAGCAGCTAAATCCGAAGGACGTCTAGGAAAATAGTAGTAAGAAGCGAGGGGATTGAGAGAGGGGAAAAGGGAAGGATAGGCTGGTATATGGAGTGAGGGAGGGTGGGAGAGGGAAGGGAGGGAGGGAGAGAGAGAGAGAGGGGGGGGGGGGGAGTGCGACGGACGGTCTCGGGGTCGGCGCACTAAATAAGTCCCCGCGTGCGTCGTTACGCCTACGCGGCACGCACGCGCTTAGAACACCCGACGCGCGACGTTTTACGGATTTGAAAGTCCGCAGCAGCACTCCCCCTGTCCCCCTGTCCCCAGGTCCCCCCCCCCACCCCCTCCGCGCCCCGGGACAGATTTAAGGACCGCAGCAGCCTTTAACACCCCCAGACCCGGGGCGCGGCAGGGGGGAGTTATTGGAGAGGAAAAGTGTAACCCGGGCCGTTTAACCTTAACATTGTAATCCCCGCCCGTAAAGCAGCGTAACTGCGGCCATTCCTGAACGGAACGTCCGGCCCGGCCCCGCCGGGTCGGCCTATGTTCCGGGCTGGGCCGGGCCCCGTCCGCGGGGCCGGAGCCAGGCGCGCAGTGCACAGAGCGGCCGCACTTCATTTCTTACTTTGCTCTGTTATGGCCGGGGGTAGAGTGAATGAGAGGTGCGCCAAGGATTAACAGAGGGAGCGTTTGGAGGCGGGGGGGGGGGGGGGTGAGAATGCCGAGCCCCGAGCCCGGGCCGGGAGGGCTAGCGTGGGAGGGGGTTGGGGGTAGGGTCGGGGCGATCGCTTTAAAGACGGCCTGGATCATGTTCCCGCGGTGGCGACTGAGGCGAGGCCCGAGCGCGTCGGCGTTGGGCGGGGAGGAGGAGGGGGAGGAGGAACAGGGTCTTCTCGCCCGCGTGCACGCTGCAAAGCAAAAGGGGTAACCTCGTCGAAGAGGACGCGGGCGGGGGCGGCGGGGAGCGGGGAGGAAGCCGCTGGTAATTTACACCTCTGTCGTCGCACGCGCTCCCCGCCCCGCCGCGACCCGCCGCACTCCCACGCCGCTGGGCTCCACCAACGCCCCGCCATTATTCATACAGACGGTCGTTAACGTCCACCAAAACGACTTTACAGTGAAGCCGCCGCCTCCTCAGGTGTTTGAGGCCCGCGTGCGTCCCCGCCCCGCCCCGCCCCGCCACGCCCCGCCACGCCCCGCCACGCCCCGCCCGGGAAACCTATATGCGCGTTGCGGTGGGCGATACGCGTGCGCCGGGGGTTTTCCGATGTGGCTGCGGGAGGAGCCGCAGGCGGAGGTGAGTATAGGGGGCGGAGAGCAGGCTATTGTGTGACCTCTCCACGCTAGGGTCCAACAGCAGCGCCCTCCTCTCTCTCTCTCTCTCTCTCTCTCTCTCTCTCTCTCTCTCGCTCTCTCGCTCTCTCGCACACACACACAGACACACACGCACTCACCCTTTGCCGAGCTCCATAAACATGATGAATGCCAGCGAAATCGGTCCCCCGAGAGAGCACAGGAGGTGGCGGGGAAGGTGCGGTGCGCGGGGGTGGAGGTGGGCAGTTGTTTCCATGAGTGGATCCACGGGATTCTATCGGCCTGCTGCTGGTTGTGCCGATTCCGAATCAACTTTGTTGACACTCGGGGGCATTGCGTGGCGTGGCGTGGCGTGGCGTGGCGTGGCGTGGCGTGGCGTGGCGTGGCGTGGCGTGGCGTGGCGTGGCGTGGCGTGGCGTGGCGTGGCGTGGCGTGGCGCCGCGCGGTGCGGCGGGCGGACGTGCCAGGCGTCAGCTGGCCAGGTAAACAAGCACCCCCACATTCTGCAACACGATTCATTCTCCCTGTCTCCCCTGCGCCCTTCTCCCTCCCACCAATCCGATAGGAAAATTGAAAATAAATAAATGAATAAACCAAAGACACATCAAAACAAGACAAAGGGACACGCGCATGACAATTGCCTATTCGTTTTTTTTTTCTTTTTTTTCCCACAGGGTCCCAAGGTGGCTCGGCGGGCCTATTTTCGTATATACGCGCGCTTGAGACACAGAGCTGGCGGGTCCGGCGCTCGCGAGCGGGAGAGAGAAAGGGGTTTTAGCCCTTGGCTGATAGGGCGGGGCAGGGGGGGCCCTCCTTTCTTCTCGATCACTCAGACCACTCTACTGCGAGACCCGAGCCCCGCCGGCCCGGCCCGGCCCCTCTGCAGCCCCGGGCTAAACTCAAACCCGCCCCCCAATTCTTATTCCTGCCTCCTTTTTGTCACGGACTCGGCTCGGCCGGCAACGAGGCGGCAGCGGCAGCAGCGCGCCAGCCAGGGGCGCAGCGCAGAGGCAGCTTGTCCTTGTCAACCCTTTTATTCCACCCAGTTTCCATCATTTTTTTGTTTGTCATTCATTTCTCATTTTCCCTGCCGGTCCTTAAGATGAGCACCCCTACTCGAGCGCGCCTTCTCCTCCTCTCGTTCCTCAACTTTCTTCGTATTCCGGAACCCGACCACTGCTCCGCTGCTTATCACCGGTCCTAACAGGAGTCTCCAAAAGTAGTAGGAACGGAGTGCGGGGTTTCGTAGGCTGGCCCGTCTCTTTTGAATTCTTCCCAGCTGAACCGCAATGAACCTAGCGTTCCTGGAAGAATATCTTTGGAGGTCCACTGTACGGGCACCTCGCGCTCGCACGCCGCGCAATCATGCAAAATCGAATCATCCGTCAGGCGCGGCGAGACGAGGCGGGCCGTGCTGGACGGGGCGGTGCGGGGCGGGGCCTCCGACGTAATACAGGAGGGTGTTATTACGCGATAGCGAGTACGACCATCGCCTGCCCTGCCCCACGAGAGAGGTCGGTAACCAGTGGAGGTCACTCGATCTTTTTGACAGCAGCGCGGCAGGGTGGCGGGGCGAGGTCGGGCCGGGTGTGAGAGTGAGAGAGGAGAGGAGCGCTGCTCGGGAGTGAGAGAGAGAGGAGATCGCTGCACGGGCGGAGCGAGCGTGTCGGTGCGGCTACAGGTGCTGGTGCTACAGGCCAGAGTGGCGCCACCGTCCTGCAACCCTCACTCAGCCCAGACCTCGCTCACTCCGGGCCCGCGCAGTGGCGGATCGAGGATTTACCAATGGGGGACAGCAGACAGCTTTTTGCCTAATTTCAGGAGAAAAGTGTCAGGTTTTTTGGTCATTCATTCATTCAATTATTCATTCATTCATTCATTCATTCATTCCTGGCGGCGCTCCTCAGGCGCCACGGCTCGCGCCGCTGCCAGCTCTTGGTGCGAGAGGAGGCTTCCCCCATCCTCCCGCTGTGTACTGCGCCGAGGAGAAAACACAGGCACCGCCCGCCATCACACTCCGCCACATCGTGGCTCAAACCGGGACGACAATCCTAGGTCGCATGGTTGTGAAAACGCGCAAGGACAGAGGGGAGGACGTCAGTGAAGCAGGGGAGTAGCAGGGTAAAGGTGGCCTTACACTCAACATTTTTGATGCATCCGCCTATGTCTGTTTGTCGATTTTCGTTGATATTTTGTCTGATAGTGTGTAGAAAACATGTACTGTCGTACACTTCAACAAAATCTTTGGGACTTAAGTGGCAACAAAATTGTCAAAAAATGCAAAACGGACAAAGACGGACGTAACGAAAACTCTGAGTGTAAGGCCACCTTAACTAGGATCCTCCCCACCTCCTGCTAAGGAAAAAAAAAGAATTGCTTATCGACTGAGCTACATTTAAACCGTAGTCCGCGATGAAGGTCATAGGTCAAGAAGGCAGACGCACTTTTAGCTCTACTCTTTCACATGAGAGTCTTTACATGAAGGATGCTCCTTGCCGGCTAGCCAACTCACGCCTCTCCACATTATTTAAGTTTTCATGTTGTATTGAAAATAAACATGTAATATTACAAAGAGGGAGGCCGTATAGTTAAACGGAGGGGAGACCGTCGGGTTGGGGGGGGGGGGAATGAGGTGCGTGATTGAATCTTTTTTCGTATAAACGGACTTTCTCTTAGCTCGTCCGCTCGGCCCGCCATGCCCTGCCAGAACCCCGCATCCCCTCCGCTTTGATTGTTTCGAGGCGTGGACGTCACCCACCCGCGCGCCCATTCCCCAGCTGGCCGGAGACGGGGCGGCGGGGCCCCGTTTATCAAGATGGAGGCGTCCGGGGCAATGAATTGAATTCTTGGCGCGCCCTACCCCGCCCCACCCCGCCCCGCCCCACCATACCCCGCCACGGTCGGTTGTTTGAGTGGTCCGGCGGCCGGGTCCCAACGGCCGCCCCATAGAGGGTGCCCCCTTTCTGCCCGGCCGCCCACAGCAGCCCCCGCCACGCCCCGCCACGCCCCGCCACGCCCCGCCCCGCCCCGCCCCACCCCGCCCCACCCCGCCCCACCCCGCCCCGCCCCGCCCCGCCCCACCCCGCCCCGCCCCGCCCCGCCCCGCCCCGCGCGGGACTCGACTCTCCCAGTCCCCTCCCCCCCCCCACCCCCGCCCCCACCCGTTCGAGAGGGCCATTTCTCGCGCAGCTGCTCATGCAGAATTTTATTGCGCCTGCAGCTCGGCAGCTCGCGCTCCGCTCGCCTCGGTAGTTCTGCTGTGTGTGTCTCGTGTCTCGATAGCGACATGCAGTGGGGTCTTCAACACCACCACAGCTGCCATCCCGCCACCCCTCCCCACTCCAAGCGCGCCGCCGCAGCAGGAGCAGTCCATATCCATGTCTGTTATTTCATTTAAAGATAATGAGTTCTTTCAGAGCATCGTTATATGTTTTGCTTGGTCCCGCTTAAAAAAAAAATGATAATAAAAAAAAAACGCAACGGAAGGCGGATTTTTTTTGGTGTCGTGGCAGCCTAACACACTTGAGCCGCACTCCAGCCCCCCTCCTGTATGCGCGGCTTGCACCTGATGTGCTCCCCGCCCCGCCCCGCCCCGCCCCGCAGTGGGCGTGTTGGTGCACATTCATGGCGGATGAGACTCTCCGCATGTGAATCTGAATGTGGACGGAATGTGAATCTGAATGTAGTGGCAGTAAGTGCCTGCTCCGCCTGCGGCTGCGCCCCCACGCAGTAGTCGCCCCCAGGGCCCAGGCCGTCGGCCTCGTGAGCAACGGCAAATCGTGAGCGTGAATTTGATTCCGTTCGGATGACGGAGCCCAGACCACGAGACGCATGTTTGCGATTCTCTCTCTCTCTCTCTCTCTCTCTCTCTCTCTCTCTCTCTCTCTCTCTCTCTCTCTCTCTCTCTCTCTCTCTCTCTCTCTCTCTCTCTCTCACTCTCTCACTTTCCCTCACTCTATTGCCGCTCTCTCTTCCCTCCATTTCTCTTTTTGTCTGTCTGTTATAATCCCCTCGCGAAACTAAATCCCCGGCACAGTGTACCGAACTGTCCGCTGCTCTCCGCCCAGCCCCGTGCTGCCTGCCGCTCCGGTCTTTGCAGTGTTTGGTTTACATTACACGGAGCGTTAGTTTGTTATTTTTTTTCTCCGCTCTGAATCGGATTTTGATTGCGATTGGGTTTGCGGGGACACGACCCGGACCCGGCCGGCTTATCGGTATCGCTTTACACGCGCCGCGTCGCATATTGAGGGACGCTCGTTAAACGCGCAGCCCTTTTCATTCGTTTCGTTACAAAAATGATAAAAAACGAGCGAGAAAAAGGGTTACTGTCTATCGTTACTCTCTCTTCCGTTTGCGCTCCGCTAACGTGGAAGTGGATGATAAAAGGAATAATTTCGGCATTTTTTACAGTGTGTGATTTAGTCGACTGAAAATGCGTAGAGCAGTCCAGACCGTAGGAAATAATTTGCTTCGATGCCCTCTAAGACTCCCTAATACTATAGTGAATGAAGAAACCGAAGGAGAAATGGAAATGATAAAATGCGAGAGTTAATATTAAAGAACACCAAAGTCAAAAGCAGAGTTATAGAACAGCAAGGTTTGCAACGTTCGCGAGGGATTCAGATGGAAATGACTCGAGTCAGAGGCGGGAGGCTCTGCGCGGCGCGGCGAGGCGCGGGTGGTCGTGTCCTGTCTCATTGGTTCCCCGCCTTTCCCCACCCCGCCGAGCGACCGCGTCCTGTGTTTCTCCTCCCACCCAGAACCGAGCCGCCGAGCCGCCGAGCCCCAGAATGAGATCCTCGCCTTCTCCTCAGTTTGCTCAGAGAGAGAGAGAGAGAGAGAGAGAGAGAGAGAGAGAGAGAGAGAGAGAGAGAGAGAGAGAGAGAGAGAGAGAATGAGTGAGAGTGAGAGGGCCAACCTAAGAAGCCACTCCACCGCCAGAGCCTGCACAGCAGCCCAGCCCGCGGCCCGGCCGACCTCTCTAGAGGTCTGTGGGCCAAAAGGGTTAATGGCACAGTATCAAGAGGACGGTATATCCGCAGAGAATGACAAATATTTCACAAGGGGGCTCCCGCGCCGCCACCCCGCGCCCCGCCGCCCCCGAGAGGGCCCCGGGAGGAGCTAGGGAGGAGGCCTCTGCTCCTGCTCCGTTCCGCGCCCCATCTCGGGTGATTCCATTTTAGGTCAGCGGGGGACGACAAGATTTCCTTCCAGCGGAGATGCGGGGCGAGCGGGGCGCCGGCGGTCTGGGAATGAGCGCAAGGTCCGCTGCACCCGTGCCGCACCCCGCCCTGCCCTGCCCTGCCCCATCCCGTTCTACCCCACCGCAGCCCGCCCCACGCCGAGTCTGAATTTTGGTGTTCAAACTGTGAATTTTTACTTGAGCTTTTCCCCCAGAAATCTGTGCATTTTCCTAATTTTTCTTATTTTTTTGTAATTTTCTTGATTTTTTTTCTAAAATTTTCTTGAATATCCTGACTTTTTTCCTTCTGGATTTGTCCTGAATTTTTCTGGGTTTCTCTGAATTTTTCTGAATTTTTCCGAATTTTACTGAATGTCTACGCATTTTGAGGTGTAGAAAAATTTCCGAATTGTTTGCCCCTCGCCACCCACCTGGGCCGCGTCGTGACAGTGACACACGTGCGGGGCGCCGGCGCCACGAAACCTGTTAACGTGAACGTGTTTGTGTTGCAGCCAGGTGGGTTTGTTTCTGACTGGGGCAGGGCCGGGGGGTGAGGGGGGGTGGGGGGCTTGGCGAAGCAGCAGAGCCACTTCCAGTTTCTTTCGCCCTCGCCGAAGGCAACGGCCCCGATTGACTCGGGAGGGAGAAAGCGAGAGAGACGCATAGCCACCCACGGCAAATAAGGAAAGGAAGAGAGACCGACCAACCAAGATGAAAGACTGGGGAAAAATAAAATCTGTGACCTGTCTCTCTAGGGAGCTAAACGGTTTTTCTGTATCAGTTAAGGGGAACGAGGGGAGGAGGGAAGCCCCTATAGACGTGGTGTGAGGTGACAACAAGCTAATGTGAAAACGACGACAGCTCCGTGCCCCCGCCCAGCCCTCTCGCAGCCCCTGCCGGGCCCCTCCCCCCCAGCCCCGACCAGCGCCCTGGCTGTAGGACCCTCTCGCTCGGCCCGGCCGAGGCCTCTTGTTTCCTATTTGACCTTGCTTGCAATCAGCCAATTCTTTCGCTTCGTATTGGGATTGCGGCGAGGCCAACGGCTCCACCGCCAGTATTGAGAGGGGCTGGGCTGGGGCTCACATCAGGGGAGGTATGGGGGGGGGGACCGCCGCCTCGCGTCACGGGGCACATTGTCCGGGGTCAGGCCAACCTCCACGTGTTACCACCCAAACCGTATAGTCTTTGGACCAGCACCCTGCAAACGTCTCGGGCGTTGCGTGGCGCAAACAGCACCAACGCCAGCATCATCAGCAGCACTAGCTACGGCACCGCAACACCACCACCAGCACTGTAACACCAGCATCATAATCAGCACCGGCACGAAGGGGTCGTCAACTCTGATATTCCTTCGTACACGAAATTGATATTACTCCGATATTACTTCAATATTACCGATATTATCTTCATATTACATGAATATTACCCATGTTTTTGCCAATATTACATCAATATTACCTATAATACCTACAATATTACCCCAATATTACAATATTACCCTAAAATTACTCTAGCTGATATTACAAACAATACCAATATTCCTCCGTCCACGCACGGTAAAAACGGCGTCTTGGTTTCCAAGCATACTTTACTGGTTTCCAAGCATTTTTGGAAAAACCAAGACTACCCCGTTTGGCAGCTTGGAATCCAGTACGATTTCCAAGCAGTTCAGCTTGGAAAGTGGGATGACGTCTTGGAAACGTGGACGACCGGCCGATCCATCTTGTTTTCCAAGCAGACCGCCTCCGATGGCTTGGAATCCAAGACAATTGTCTTGAAATCCAAGACGCGTGTACACTTCGCCGGAAAGGGAGCCGGTGCGAACGCCTTTTCCAAGTCGCAGACGCCTGCCAGGTGCGGGTTAGGCAACCAACTCACATCCGTGTACTATGTCTGCCTACCTAACGGACTGAGGCAACGTCCGGGGCGGGGAGAGAAGGGGAGGGGGAGGGGGGGAGCACAGCAGCTGACCAGCGCGAGCGCGTGTTCGCAAATTGAAGGTACGTCGCACATTAATCGTTTCAGGCTTTGTCTCATTTTGTTGTGGGCAAAATCCCTTGCTTGCCATGATTGACTCTCGTTGAATAACATAATGAATTGTGCTTTCTTCAACCTCCCTTTTCTTCATTCACCCAAATAATGCTCATCAATCTCTTTATCACTTCTCTTGCTTTGCTCTCAAAGATTTCTTTTCAAAGCAAGAGAAGTGATAAAGAGATTGATGAGCATTATTTGGGTGAAAAAAGAAAAGGGAGGTTGAAGAAAGCACAATTCATTATGTTATTCAACGAGAGTCAATCATGGCAAGCATAGGGTTTTTGCCCACAACACAATGAGACAAAGCCTGAAACGATTCATGTGCGACGTACCTTCAATTTGCGAACACGCGCTCGAGCTGGTCAGCTCCTGTGCTCCCCCCCCCCTCCCCCTCCCCTTCTCTCCCCGCCCCGGACGTTGCCTCAGCCCGTTAGGTAGGCAGACATAGTACACGGAAGTGAGTTGGTTGCCTAACCCGCACCTAGCAGGCGTCTGCGACTTGGAAAAGGCGTTCGCACCGGCTCCCTTTTCGGCGAAGTGTACACGCGTCTTGGATTTCAAGACAATTGTCTTGGATTCCAAGCCATCGGAGGCGGTCTGCTTGGAAAACAAGATGGATCGGCCGGTCGTCCACGTTTCCAAGACGTCATCCCACTTTCCAAGCTGAACTGCTTGGAAATCGTACTGGATTCCAAGCTGCCAAACTGGGTAGTCTTGGTTTTTCCAAAAATGCTTGGAAACCAGTAAAGTATGCTTGGAAACCAAGACGCCGTTTTTACCGTGCGGCTAAAGGCAGTTGACGACCCCTCGACCGGCACCAGTACCATCACCAGCACTGTAACACCAGCATCATCAGCACCAGCACCAGCACCGCGGCAAAAGTACCGTCACCATCACCGGCACTAACACTAGCATCATCATCACCACGAGCACCGGCTCCGGCACCAATACCATCAACAGCACTGTAACACCAGCATCATCATCACCACCACAGCACCTGCACCAAAACCATCACCAGCCTATAAACATCAGCACCGGCACTATAACACCAGCATCATCATCAGCACCAGCACTAGTACCAGCACCAGCACCAACGTCAGCACCGGAACCAGCCTCCCTCCCGCCCTAAACCTGCTCCGCTTCCTGTTGGTGCTGGTTTTCACTCGATGCCCGGCGGGCTGGTCCCCCCTTCAGTCCCCCCTCCCCCCGGTCTCCAATGTTTCTCTCACGCTCCCCCCCCCCTCCCCGTCCATCTACCCATCCATCTCCGGCCGCGCACACGCGTGTGGAGATAGAGCGCAGAGCGCGGGACGTGCGCGGCCGGGCCCAGGCCGCCCGGGGATATTCAAGTCGACTCACGATCGGCGCGCTCTTTTCAGGGGCCTCCCTCCATACCCCCGACCCGTCTCCCACTCTCTCCCACCCTCGCCGCCCCCCTACCCCCCGCCACACACCCCTCGCCCGTATAGTAGCAGGAGAGCGTGGTGAGCGCATTGTCGGTCCCTCTGGCTCTGACCCTGCAGACTGGGCTGTAGTCTCTCCTCCTCCTCCTCCACCACCACCACCACCACAACCTCCAGGCCCTGGCCAGACGAGTGCGTTCCCAAAGCCATCAGCAGTGTGTTTGTGTGAGACCAGAACAGACCACCTCGCCCCTCTCTCAGTTCCACCCCGTCAGCTTGCGGCTGGCGTGAAAGGGGTGTTCCGTTCCGCCGGAGGGCCGCGACGCACAGCACAGCAAAGCAGGGGGCGTTTTATTTTCCGGCGCCCCGCCGCCGCTGCCGACTGATTCAGTAGATCGCTCCCGTCCCTCCGTCTTTGTTGCACCTACAGCGGTGCCCCATGTTGGCCACGTTAGTGCTCCATGAGTGCGACGAGGACAGATGTATGAAAGCGATCTTCGGAATCGGTCGTCTGTTTCTGCCCTCGAGGTCTGAAGCGAGAGGGAAGGGGGCGTCGGGGTCGGGGGAGCGCACCTTATTAGGACACTGTTCTCTCAATCCATTTCTCCCTATCTCTCTCTTTCTCTAAGGGCAAGGCCCGCCGCACGGCACCTCCCGCCGCGCTAACCTTACTCGTGATACTAATGGGTTAAATATTTGAGGAGAGATGGTGATCGTCGTTGTCTGAGCAGCCTGCCTCCCCCTTCCTCCCCTCCTCTGAGCTGATACGCAAGGAGCGGCCCTCCCCTCCCCCCTTCATCCCCCTCAGCGCGATTTTCTCCGTGAAATTAAGAGGAACGATGTAATAGAGTCTCGGTTGGCTGGATCCACCCAGCCTACCTCCCCGGCGGCCGGGCCCCGCCCCGCCCGGTCGCGGGCTCACGCACGACTGGGCCGGGCAGGGGCGGGCAGGGGCGGGCCGGGCCGGTAGGGCAGCTGCTGCTCGGGGGAGGCGCGCCCGCCCAGGCTCCAGGCACCGCACGGCCCACGCCCCAGCGGCCTCGCGGAGCCCTAAGGCGCCGAAATTGGCGTGGAAATCTTTTAACTAGCCTATCCTTGGGCGCTGAATAACGTGAGCGAAGCTGCTTCGGAGGGGGACGGGGGCGAGAGAGAGAGAGAGAGAGAGAGAGAGAGAGAGAGAGAGAGAGAGAGAAAGGGCGGCGCGCGGGGAATCCGCGCTAATCCGCGGGGGGACTGTTGAGAAGAGAAAGTAAAAGGAAAGGGGGAGAGGGAAGGGAAGGGAGAAGCGGGGGATGAAATCTGAGACCTAATCTGTGCTGGTCTTAGAAGGCAGTGATGCTGTGTGGCCCTGGCCCTCGGGTCTCTAGGCAGGACGACTGGGCGGGGCGACGCGACGGCCAGGGTGTAAGGAGAGGGGGTGGGGGGAGAGGCAGAAGTAAGTGAGGAGTAAAATGTGGGGAGAGCGGTGGGCGGGGGAGAAGGAAGTTGTGGGGAGTGGCCCTGGCCCCTCCGAGGGCCCTGGAGGGCCCCGCACCGGCCCCGCGTCAGCCCCGCAGCAAGGACCCGCCCCGCAGCTGTTGGAGGCGGGATTAGAAGGCGTTGAGTCGCGACGGGAAATAATCCGCGCGGCGGGGCGAGGCGGGACGGCAGTAGGGTAGGAGCCGGCCTGCCCTGCCCTGCCCTGCCCTGCCCTGCCCGGCCCTGCCCTGCCCGGCCCTGCCCTGCCCGGCCCTGCCCTGCCCAAGGCCCGGCCCCAGCGTTCTTTAGGGCAGGGGAGGGGAGAGGGCGCGACCTACCCCCTACCCACTGGGTCCTAGGCCTAGGCCTGTGCAAACACTACGTTATGCCACACCACTGATGATACGATACGGATTTGGTTGAATATCAGTCCCGCAAGTTTGGTGGTCGCATTTTCGAACTCTGCACTCTAAGTTACTAGGGACAATATTTTTGTTCCGTATTGAGCACGAATCCGTGCATGCGCAACATGTGTACGATTTCGTACCTAATAACGGAGTAAAACTGCACAATAGAGCACTTTTACTTTCTTTGTTTAGGAAAGAAATCGTACACATGTTGCGTATGCACGGATTCGTGCTCAAATAGGAACAAAATTGTCCATAGTATTTTAGTGGTCGGGTTATGCATCAAAAAGTGTGACTAAAAATTCAAACAATTTCCAAGTCTGGGCGGCAGAGACTTACTCGCAGATTTGGCTCGGTTAGCGCCACCGCCACCGATTGAACGCCCTCAAAGCTGCTTCGCGCCTCGCATCCTTACATCCTTCTGCTGCCTCCCACTCGCTCTCCGCTGCTTTTATTTTCTGTCTTTCACTCGTTCTTCAAGGAGAAAAAAAAACGCCGCAGGGGATGGAGGTAGAGAAAGAGAGAGACATACAAGGAGAGGGAGGGAGAGAGAGAGAGAGAGAGAGAGAGAGAGAGAGAGAGAGAGAGAGAGAGAGAGAGAGAGAGAGAGGTCTGAATAGCGCGGTTAATGATTGGCCGCCACAACGAGCCCTTGGCAAACGTCTGCCTTTACCCCTTTCTCTCTCGCTTCAGCCAACGCCGCGCCCCTACTCCCTTTGTTGTTGTTGTTATTATTGTTGTTACTGCTGTTGTTGATGTCGCTCTTCTCAGAGAAATCTCATTGGCTTGGAGACTCCGCGTAAAGCCGAAAAGATTGGGAAATGTAAGGTGGAGGTGCCTGCTGACCGCGTGCCTGACGCCGCAAACTGCAGAACTCATTGATTTTAAAAACTCCTAAAGTTACCTATCGTCGTGCCATTGATTTTTTCCCCCTGTTCGCCCCTGCCCGCGCCCTGCCCCGCTCTGTCCCGCCACTGCCGCGGGTCGCGCCGGCCAGCCGGGCGGCAGGTCCATATCTTCCCCAATCTAGATAGAATTAATATGAATAACGACCTTGGCTTTATATCTGACGCATATGGAACGCGCCGACCGGACCGAGCGGGCGGGGTGAGGGAGGGGGGCAAACAGGCGGGGCGGGGCGGGGCGGGGTGGGGCATGGCGGGGTGGACGTTTAATCGACATTCAGGCACTGACAGCTCTGTGAAGCGGGGCTGGGCTGGGCGGCCTTCGTGACTTTGGCCACTTGAGCCGATAGTTATGGCAAGTGCAGGGCTCATCGATTACAGGCTGCAGCCCCCCCCCCCCCCCAGCAACGCTCCCCGCTGAGCCCTCCAGTGAGCCCTCCACTTTTCTCTCTCCTTCCCGGTACACCTTAGGAGAACTTAACACCTTACGGCTAATCAGAGGGCACATTCTGACGGAAACTCGCTCAGTGGTGGAGCGGCACGGCAGCCAATTACTGGCGAATAAAAGAAGAGTAGAACGAGAGGGTGCTTTTCGCGAGAACAAACATCTTTATTATGCCGGGGCAGAGTGGGCCGGAGCGGGCGCCGGAGTGGGGTCATGCCTGAAACTTGCTGTAGTAGCGAGCCGCCTAGCCACAGAGGCTGCCCCTCGAAAACTCGAAATAGGTCAGCTTCGCGGATTGCAAAGACTATTTTCTTTTCAGTTGAGGCACAGTAACAAACACTTCGACGCCGGTTGCTATTTTTTTCCCTTTATAGGAAACGCGCGATCTTTTCGAAGACGTTGAACAACTCACGCGTCCTGCACACTGTCAAAAATTACAACGGGAATTTTGACGGGATGGCCCAGGCCCAGAAATTTGTTAGCCGGTTTTTAACCGTTTTTAAATTTACGGGACGACCGTACCAGAAAAATACGGACCTTCCCGTACTTTGAAATTACGGACCGTCCCGTACACCAGAATCCCCTATTTTGTGTTTGCACTGGTAAAACAAGTGTGCATAATTTAAACACCAACGTGTGCAAGTTATGATGTTGCACATTACATGGTGTGCACATTTTAAACGTTTGCTAAACGTTTAAATTCTGAACACTTGGACGCACACAGTTCTATGTTATCAATAGAAACCATATGGGAACTTTTCGGAGGTGTTTAACATTTAAACACCAATTGACGTTTAACCTAGTTAAACGTCACAATGTGTTGAGAAAATGCACACTTGAACTTAAACGTCAATTGACGTGCAATATTAAACACTTGTTTTACCAGTGTAAGGACCCCCGGAGCACCTTTGACCCTTTTCATTTTAGTATAGGACGGAAATGCCCGTAACTTTCCACTACAGATTTCTCCCGTATTTTAGAAATACAGGCGACCGTAAAAAAAATCACGGTGCGTCCTGTAGCAGTTCCGTAATATGTTATGGGTTTTTAACAGTGCAATGTATCCAACCTCCAGTGACCTGGCGCTACCTTCCATATTTCCCTCGTTTTAAAGAGTGCAGAAGAGTAAAAAAGATAGTCAGAGTGATGGAGAGAGTCAAAGAGAGAGACAGAGAGAGAGAAAGACAGAGAGAGAAAGAGAGAGAGAAAGAGAGAGAGAGAGAGAGAGAGAGAGAGAGAGAGAGAGAGAGAGAGAATGAGTAGGGAAAAATTTGCACATCGTGAGGGTGGCCTTACTCGTTTATCCCGCTTCCCTCCCCCCCTCTTCTCCCCTCCCACCTCGTTCCGCCCCTTGCCCCCGCAGCAGGCGTGTAATATGCGCATTTTACATGACCGTGGTCACAATTTTCGTGTGAATTCCCCGAGGCAGTCAATCCCGCGCCGTGTTATTCTGTCGCTTTTGTCGGCCGCTATGGCGTAGCTAATGAGGGCGTCTCGGAGGGGCAGGGCTGGTGGGTTGAGGGGGGGAGAGGAGTGGGCTCATCTCTGGCGGCGCGCCCTTCGCCTTGACAAAAAGGACCGGCTCGGCTGCTCGCCGCGGCGCCAGGAGAGGAGACTCTCGTCAGAAACACATCACCCTGGCGGTCTGGCGGGCCGCGTCCAGCAGCGCGCGCGGCGCCACTCAGAGGCCATGAGGGTCATGAGCGTCTTGAGCTTGATGAGCCTCCACCTCGCGTCGTCTTCTCTCTCTCTTTCTCTCCTGCGCTCATGGCGGCGGCGGGGCGAGCGAGAGAGAGAGAGAGAGAGAGAGAGAGAGAGAGAGAGAGAGAGAGAGAGAGAGAGAGAGAGAGGGGGGGGGGAGAGAGAGGGGGGGGGGGAGAGCGCGGCGTGCGAGAGAGGAAAGGAATGGGGACATGAGCGCAGCGCGAGAGTCCATCTTCATGAATCCTGATGCTCGTGCGGGCAATGGCGGGGAGGGGGGGGGGGGGGGGGAGCAAGAGACACCTCACCTGCTCCGCGGTCGAGGTTGCCACCACTTCGGCTCAGGCTGTACGTACACAGGATTACGTGATTACAGATTACAGGGATGAACTTGAATTTTTTGGGATTACACATGAATTTCTGGGGCTAAAACCATTAAATAAGAACAATTAGGTGAGATTTAGTGATAATTCTTCAAAATTTGGTTAAGGATTACACGGATTACTCAGGGATTACGCTTACAAGTGTACACAGGATTACGGGAGTGGTGGCCCCCTCGTCCGCGGTCGCCCACCCGCTCCGCCCCGCCTGTCGTGTTGTACGTCGTACCTACCCATACGCCCCCCCGGGGGCCGCATTACGTGGCCCCCGCCGCGCAACCCGCCTTGTGTGCATGTACAGTGTCAGTGGCACCCTGCCCCCTCCCCACACTTCCTCCCCTCCCACCAGCTTCGTGTGTTTCCGCGTTGTTTTATTATTATTATTATTTTTGTTTTAAATAAAATGTAACTTCTGAGATTTTTCCTTGTTGGGGGCGGTACCTAGCTGTCCTGTACTGTTCTGTCCCCGAGTGGTGGGCGCGGCGCCGCGGCTCCGGGCGTGCTTTTCTGTTGTTTCAGTGCGCCGCTTCGGGGGCCGGGGGCCGGGGGCGGAGCTGGGGGCGGGAGCGGGGCTGTGCGGGTCGAGGGGAAGGGGGGTGGGGTGGGAGCGGGGGGTAGCGGCGCGACGCCACCCGGCGGTCGGTCGGACGCTTTTAATTAAGGTTTCTTTATTCCTCCGCTGCACCGCTACGGAAGCAAACAAGTTTCTTGACACGCCGAACAGCGGCGGCGACAACTAACCTCGACCTCACACCCCTCTCTGTCGTGTAGAAGGGGGTCAGCAGGGGTGTGACACGACCCGCGACACACACACAGTTGAGCCCCCCCCCCCCCCGACCCCTGTCTTCTCCCGCCTCACCGTCGAGGTCGCGAGGAGGGATATAATGCACCCCGTATGTATCGGTAAATAATTCAAACCGTCTGGGAACTTGGCGAGAGGTGTTGGATCCGGAAACCTTCCCCCTCCCCCCTCCCTGTCTCAAAACCCAACCCTGCGCCATTGCCCACCCCAAACTCTTTCCCGTACCCCCCCCCCCCCGCTCCCATCCCCCATGCTCCCCCCCTCCTCATCCCCCACGGCATCCGCCCACTGCCGCCGAGACGACCTACACCTCCGAACCGCCGCCTCCACCCCCACTCCACCGGGGGCAGCGGCCTCGCCCATAGTACCGCGCTATATTCACCGACGTAATTTATTGATGGCATTTCAGAAAAAGTATGAGTTTTATAATTTCCGCTTTTTTCCCCCGAATATTTTTGCCTTTTTTGTCGTTAAAAAAAAAGGCGGCGGTGAATAATCGCCGGGTGGGTGCGTGCCCTGCCCTACCCACCCCGCCAACCCACCACCGCCACGGCTGTGGTGGCGACGGCGCCGTCCGCTGCCGCGACAATGCGACTTAGTCGTGTGACGACATTTTAATGGGGGTTGTAGTGGGGTTGCGGGGCGGGGCGGGGCAGGGCGGGGCGGAGAGGCGTCATACCCGGAGCAAGTTTGCTGGGCTGGCGTGGCGTGGCGGGGCAGGGCGGGGCGGGGCGGTGCGCAGCGGGGCACGGTGACGCCAACTTGTTAGCACCGCGCCGGGCGTCGAATCTGGGGTTGCGAGCACGGCGCCCGCCCTGTTCCGCCACGCCACGCCACGCCTCTCCTCGGCGCCATGCCGGCGCCTGTGTCGGCCCCACCGGGGAGCCTGGAGCTGGAGCCGGCTGGCACTGCTGGCCGCTCTCTGACCCTTTCGAGGAAGCGGCAGCCTAGGCGCGCCCCACACAGCCTCTCCGGTTTGCTGCTACGCCTGCCACGCCCTGCACAGCCCCGCCCCGCCCCGCCGCCTCCCACCCTCCCCACCTCGTGCTCGGGCTCATCCATTGCGACAACAGCGACAGGATTTGAAACTTTGGCGCGCGCCGCACGGTCCGCCGCGCCTCCTCCTACGCGCCGCTGACTGTTGCTTGTCGCTCGTGATACTTAGACTTGTCGAAGCCATGAAACGAGCACGCGAGCTTCTCAAGGGTTGTCTCTATCTCTCTCTACCCTGCCTGCTTGCTCTGTCTACAAGCCGTTATCATCCACACCTCTGCGGCGGAACACTGGAAAGCCAAGTGTGAACAAGTTTTGTTTTTTCACTCTCTGCACTTCTAAGTTTTTTTTTAAATAGTGCGTGGATGGGTATGTATGCATGGAGCAAATTGAGCAATATATATGAGTGGAGGAGACAGGGTTGGATTTATTCTCCTTTCTAATCTGACTAAATTTTCGAGGGAGTCTCAGGAACGCGAGTGTAAAAGAAACCAAGGAATCCAAATCGGGCGTAAGGTTTTCGGCTACGGCACTTCTTTAGCTCTAGGAAATGTTGGCAAAAAACGGCTAAAAGTTATACCAGAATAGTCCCATATCGTATATGGAAAAATTGTCAAAGCACCCTTTGGCATGCTTCTCGCGAAGAGTGGCGTAAGAAGTGTGTATACATTCTGAAATACACACTATTTGCCAAGTACCCTGGCAGATACTCGTCACTTTCGATGCGATTTTCTGTGTATTCGTATGCTAAATCATTTAGCAACTTGTGTGTCCTTGACCGGCGGGCTCTTACTTTTTACTGTATACATATCCGTGGACACAATATTTACACTGGTAACACAAATGTCTAGTTCTGCTCGTCAATCGGTGTTTAGTTTAAAATGTGCAAACATTCATGCACACTTCAAGGTGTCGAGCTTAACTAAACGTTATTTGGTGTGCAATGTTTCGACACTTCCGAAACGTCCAATAATCTACACACCATTTAGTGTGCAGTTCCTCGACGTCTGTTATGGCTTCCCAATAGCTGGTCCATGTGTCCAAGTGTGCAAACATTCTACACTTGCGACGCGTTTAAAGTTTAGACGTTATTGTCATGTTTAGTAAAACTCGACACCATATGTAATGTGCAAAGTATTAAAACGCACACTTGAAGTGTGCAAAGTTGCACATTTGTTTTAACAGTGTACTGATACTTTCAAACTATACAATAGATAATAAACACATATTTGGTTTTGCCCCCCCCCCTCCCCCCCCCCAAAAAGGCTGATTACACCGTGACCTTTGATGACTTTCTCTCTTGTGTTTCACAGTGTAGCAGCAGCGCAGCGCTTAAAGTCTTCGTTAGGAGCCTCTCTCACGCCACAGCCGCCCAGCGGGGCGGGGCGGGGCGGGGCGGGGCGGGGCGGGGCGCAGCCAGGGGGGCATTTGGGGGCAAGCAGGCGGCCAGTGTGGAGTGCGGCAATTCGACAAATAACTGCCGGATTAAATGTGCTGCCCCTGCGATTTGGCGGAAGGAGAAGAGGGAACGTGGGGTAGGAGAGGGGAAAGTAATCATAAAAATAATGATAATAATCATCATAATCATAAAATGGCGCGGGCGGTTTCTCCCCTCCCGTCCCCTTCCCTTGCCGTCTGCCTGCCTGCCTGCCTGCCTGCCTGCCAGCCAGCCGGTCCGTCTGTCTGTCTGTCTGGCGGTTCCAATTACCTCGAGCATCGCACCACTTTTCTCATTCGTAGCTGCGCGGGGCTGCGCGGGGCTGCGCGGGGCTGCGCGGGGCTGCGCGGGGCTGGGCGGCGCGGGGCAGCGTCGCTCCGAGGTCCCATTCGCTGCCCACATTATGGCCCTGACCTTTGGACGGACGGGCCGGGCGGCCGGGCTCCTCTGGTCTGCTTCCTACTGCATCCTCACGCGCCTCACTCCAGAGAGTGGTCCTGCTTATATAATGTTGGGAAAGGGGTGAAAAAATTGTAGAAGACCAAAGAGTGGGAAGGTACCTGACCGCTAACAAGTTTTAAAACTGAACGATTAACAACCCCTCGGAGGGAATGGATTTCGAAAACTTAACTCCTCGGCCAAAGAGATGCCTTGCGTACCTCTTGCATGACCTACTTGCTGCGTGCCCGCGCACGACTGGGAAATAACCTGGAACTGGGCTGCTGCTTTGCGCAGAATGACAAAAATGTGTCGCTGTTTTCATCCGAGAGACAGTATGGCAGTTTGAGCAAAACACAAAAGGCGTGATAAAAAGGGCTCGCGGGCGGCTCCAAGGAAATGAAGACTTGAGCCGCTTAGCAAGGCGCTGGTAATGAGGATTCCAGTAGGGAGACGGGGAGGGACAGGGGGGAAGAGAGAGGGAAATGGAGGGAGGGAAAGAGAGAGAAGGGAGTAAAGGGTGGCAACGGTTAGAGTGAAATGACATATTCGGCCGCGCAGGAGGTGCCGAGGGCGCGAGGGGGGCGCCGCATGATTGACGGTGATTGCCCCCCGCCCCCTTAGTGCCGCCTGGGCCACCCGGGCCACCCGGGCCCAAGCCCTGCCGCTCTACTATGAAGTTCGACGAAAAACCGCCTTGGATAAATTGGCCGCCGCCTCGCTAAGTCGGTGGCGTGGTCGTGGTATCCCCGAGCGCCGCACTCAGAACGCAGCCTGTGCCCTGACTGTTCACTCGTTAAAGCTTACGGTGAATTTCAATGTAAGCTACGGTGAACTTGGCATCACCGTAACTTACGGTGAATTTTCACATTTTCACCGTAAGCTACGGTGAAAATGTTACAGTAGATTACGGTCATGCCCCCTGATTCACCGTAAGCTACAGTGACATTAACAGTTAGCTTACGGTGAATTTCACCGTAGCCTACGGTGAATTCCACCGTAAGTTACGGTGATGCCAAGTTCACCGTAGCTTACAGTGAAATTCGCCGTAAACTTTTAAGAGTGTTCACAACTCCCCCCCCCCCCTCTCTCTCTCTCTCTCTCTCTCTCTCTCTCTCTCTCTCTCTCTCTCTCTCTCTCTCTCTCTCTCTCTCTCTCTCTCTCTCCACTCTCGTCCGCTATTGTCATTGTTTTGCCGCCGTGCACTATTATTTTTTAGCAATCAGTACTAAATTCTGCAAACACCGCTGCCTCACTCTCTGTTCTCTTTGAGAACAAAAGCCACGACCAGCATTACATGACAAAAATATGATTAGTGTGGTCCAGCAGCTCAAATGGCATTGCAACACCTTATAACAATTCAGAAAGATTCTATGAGACCACTGCTTGGCTCCGTGGTCCCCAACAGTGGGTTGACAGTGTCTGCCCCCTGCCTCCCCTCGGGTCGGGCCGCCATAGGGCCGCCAGTGTGTTTGCCGCTATTCCTCTCTGTCCCCTCCCCCGCCCCGCCCCTCTCACGCACGCGCGCAGTGCCGGCCCTGGCCTCGGCCCCGGCCCCGGCCCCGGCCTCGGCCCGGGTCGGTCCGGTCCGGCCGCGCTGGTCGGGCCCGGGCCGGGTCGCGAGGCTTACCGTTGTCGGATTACGCGGGAACAGGGTTTGTGTGCCTAATGGCCTAAGTCCCGCTATGCCGTGCGCGCCGGTCCCAAAGGTGAGTGCAGCGAGCGAGCGAGCCGCATCCAGCCCCTACCCCCTACCCCCTACCCACTCCCACCCCTAACCACCCACCCCCCATCGTACAGAGCTCCTAATTTCCCGCCACCCATCATCCCCCTCCCAACCCCGCCCCTTGCGCCATCCTCCCCTTCCCCCCGCGCCTTTACCCCCCTCCCCACCCCCCCCACGTGACCCCGCAGAACTCTTCTCCTCACTCTCCCCACTCTCCCCTGCGAGGTGGAGGTCCCCTACCCCTTCTTGTGCCTTACCCCCGCTAAGCTCCCTATTTTAGTTGAGGAAAGTTTTGTAAGGCGATACTCCTCGCTTGCAGGGACACTTTGCAGGCTTCTCCCCTCCCTCCTCCGGCCATGCCTTGCTTAACCCCACCCATACCCTCCCCGCGGCTCTACCCCGCACCCTCTCCTCTTATTTATTTTTCCCACCGTGTTGTTGTCCCGAGCGGTCCGTCGCGCATTCGATTGGAGCGTCATTTAACTATTCATGACAAGGAGGAGCAGACTCTGAATGAAGTAGAAGGATTACTCTGTTTGCGCTGCGCCAAGGCTCTCCTCGCCTACCGAACCTCTGCGTGCATTTTCCCGCCGTTGTTTGATTGAGCGGCGCGCGGAGGCGCGGGAACTCCGTGTGCCCCGCCCCAACCCACCCCACCCGCCCCACCCCACCCGCCCCACCCCACCCGCCCCACCCCACCCCGCCCCGCCCCGCCCCACCCCGCCCCACCCCGCCCCACCACGCCACGCCCTGATCCGCTGCCGCGCCTCGGCTGCGGCCTCAGCCACGCCCAGCCTACAACTCACTTTCGGGAAAGACGGCATCGATCAGGAGCGGATGATAAGCGTGTTTGCGGGCCGTGTGTGAGGCACATCGCAAAAAAAAAAAAAAAATTCTTGGGTAAAAGTAGACTAGACTTGTATCATGACAAAAACAAAAACGCTCCCAAAAGAAATATTCTGGAGTGAAACCTTAAAATGCAGAGAGTCAGCCTGTAGAAACTCCCACTGGTAGCAGGCTCGTACCATGATCGTC